>JAWHQI010001808.1:0-55994 GCA_033032865.1 Dactylorhiza incarnata
TGGCCCACGTTATATGAAAGTTTTTTACATGGCTGCATGCAGGTCCACGCAATCGAGTACCTCGACCGCATGATCTTGGTGGAACGAATACTCCAATTTAATAACCACAAACTAGTCAACATTATATTCCTCCCAAATAATAAAAAATCACAAATTAGTAGTCTGAGTCCGTGCAATATTCATTAATCATTGAGGGAGAAACATGTAAGTTTTAATTAAATACCCAAACGAGTAAAAATCTTTTTAAATCAAACATTTATTAATTTATAATTTTTGCGGTCTACTGGAGGCTCCTAAAATTGGTCTATAATGACCATCTTAGCCTGAGAGCGGACGAGCGAGCAATCAGTCACAGAAAATTGAGACCACTGACACTAAATCTTTTTTACCATGAAAAACCTTGGAAAGAGGTAAAAAAACCACGTGTCCGGTTCGACGCCGACAAAACTTTACTATCAGTTATTTCTTTACAGGCTTTTATGAAAAATCGAGAGCGACAGACCGCTCCTCGTTACAGTTTGTGGGGGAGAGAGAGGGAAGCATTCAGAGGGTGACATACCACCGCTCTCGAATCTAAATCTTCTTCTTTAGCCGCGGTGGGGAGCATCGTGCTCTGGGGCTCGTACGACCTTCCGCTTGCGCTTGAGAAGTCAAGGGGTGCGTTCTGGACTTTTGGATCACTTCGGGGTTTGATGACGGTGTCTGAATTGTGAAGCTTGTCGTTGCCTTGGAGGTGACGATCGCTAGACGTTCCACGCTCAGAACGAGCTTGGAGAAGGATGAAGATCTCAGAACCGTCTTCGAAGTGCTTGAGGATTCTTCAATGACGTCTTCGAAGATGATGATGATCTTCAATGAAGCTCTTTTTTGTTACAGTAGTTTATGGCACTACAACAAATTACACATATCGCGGCGTTTTTTAAGACCTTTAGCGGCGCTTTTAAAACGTCACCGTACCTTCCGCAGCGTTTGTCAAAGCGCCGCAAAATCGCCGCGGAAAGAAGCGCCGCGGAAAACTTTGCAGCGTTTTGTATAAAAGCGCCGCGGAATCCTTTACCTTTGGCGGCGTTTTATATGTTTAAAGCGCCGCAGAATCCTTTACTTTTGGCGGCGTTTTTATATGTTAAAACGTCGCGGATGCTGCATTTTTTTAAAAAAATATACCACTATGACGGCGTTTGGATAGAAAAGCACCGCGAAATATTTCATTTTTATTTTTAAAAAATTGACAGAGCCATACATTCCAGAACATCATTCTAATCATCATCTATTCAAGAACACACATGCTTCATGTAACTGGACACAGATAATAAAATATGACAAGATCAAATGCAATTAAATATTCATGTTTCCGGCTAGTCCGCATTACCACACAAATCTAAAACAAAGAGTTACGGTATATGTGACAAGCGTAACATTACCAAACTTCTGTAATATGTATAAATGACATTATTTCCCCATAGTTACTACTAGTCCAATAGATCCACTCAACAATTATGTTAGACTACATAAAGACAAAAAGATATGCTCTAGTAAAGGTTGGCTAAAAAGTAACGCAGAAGAGTAATATGTAAGCTGTAAAAAGTCAAAAAATACAAGAGTGACTGATTTTCATTGAGATTATTCAAAGCAGGTGAAGGCGTCTGAAAATATACTGCATAGTCATTGAAACAGTTGATGGATGTCGATATGAAAATATATTACATGAATATGACGTCTCTTGTTGAACAACTATCAAAATTAACCTGGACATAAAGAGAATGAAATCTTAGTTTTCCTCTTAACATATAAAATGACTCAGAACAAATTAATGCAAAAACCTTATTTTTGTTTATTTACTTTCTTGAACATGTTTATGTAGAATTTAATTTAATCCTAACTATGACTGGACTCCCAATGTAGTATTTAATTTAATCCTAACTATGACTGCACTCCCATAGACTGCTTCATTACCTGTGCCAACCCATGCTTCCGCATAAATGAGTTTGCACTAATTCATTTTTAGCCCGGCAACCCTGAAAGATTGGAATTGAGCAGGAGTTAGATGTCCTCCTTTTGTATAATTCATTTTGCAATGTTGAAACTTCTTAAGGGTCCGTTCGTTTGGACGGAATTGAGCTCCTGAAATTGGAATTGAAGGTATAATTCTAATTTTGTCGTTCGTTTTCACGCTTGACGTTGAATTGAAATTTTAATGAATTATGTGGAATTCATTTGAACTAAACACAATTCTTTCCAATCTATATAAGTAATGGATAATTCTGGCCGAGACTTTTTTGTTCGTCTGAGCGCACGATTTTCGCCCGAGCGCGTGTTTTTCGCGTGTGAGTGCGTTTTTCGCCGAGGCGTGAATTTTTCGTCTGAGCACGCATTTTTCACCCGTGCGTGCGTTTTTTGTCCGGGCACGCGTTTTTGCCGCCGTGCAAGTGTTTTTATAATCTGGCGCGTGTTTGTTGTCCGGGCGCGCGTTTGTCGTCGGGCACAATTTTTTCGCCAGAGCGAGATTTTTTCGCCCGACAGCTAAAATTTTGCCTAGGGGCAATTTTTTCGCACGGACGAGTTTTTCGCCAGGGCGACATTTTTTCGCTCGGGAGCGATTTTTCTGCCCGGGCGCGATTTTTTTCGCCCGGGGTCGAATTTTTATCCCGGGGGAGATTTTTTCGCCCTAGCGCGATTTTTTCACCCGGGCGCGATTTTTTCACCCGAGCACGATTTTTTCACCGGGGCGCGATTTTCCCCCAAGAGCGTTTTTTTCGCCCGACGACGCATTTTTCGCCCGGGCGCGAATTTTTCTCCCAGGGGAGAGTTTTTCGCCCCGGCGCGATTTTTTTTGCTCAAGCGCGATTTTTCGTCAGGAAGCGATTTTTTGCCCGCGCGCAATTTTTTCCCCCGGGCAAATTTTTTTTTGCTGGGAGCGATTTTTTTGCCCGGGCGAGATTTTTTCCCCCGACAAAATTTTTTTGCTCGAGGGCAATTTTTTCGGGCGAGATTTTTTCACCGGGGAGCGATTTTTTGCCGGGACGCGCTTTTATCGCCTGTGCGGGCTTTTTTCGCCAGGCGGGTGGAAAAATCGTACCCGGGAAAAATATTGCGCCCGGGGCAAAAAATCGTGCCCGGGATACAAAATCGCGCCTCGGCAAAAAAATGAGCCCGGCCAAAAAATGCGCTCCCGGGCAAAAAAATTGCGGTTGGGCGAAAAAATTGCCCCCGGGCGGAAAAATTGCGCCCAGGAGAAAAAAATCGTTCTCGGGCGAAAAAATTGCCCCCGGGCGAAAAAATCGTCGCCACGACATACACTTGTTTATGATATATGTGATAAATATTAGCTTTTTCGTAATATTTTTTAATTCTTAAATTGAATTTTATTTAACAAACTAACAAAAGTATTGATTAATTCCACAATATTTAACAATAGTGTTTATTAGACGAACGTTGGAATTGGAATTAGTCATCAATATTTATCAATATTCAATTCCAATATCGAATTCCAATTCCGTCCAAACGAACGGACCCTAAAATATAACCTTAATCAAAGTGGGCCAAATATTACTATTTCAAACAATATTAAGTCACGGCAATTTTATTCAGACATTCATTTTCATGTTATTTAAAATCAATAACTCTATATACAAAATCACATTATGCTGTAATTTTCCTTCTTTAATAAAAGAAATATTTATGTACAAATAAGTAGTTGGTGCGATAATCCATACATTACGCAGGTTCATGGAATTGTTAAGCTGCTAATCTGTGGGGTTTAGAAGAGTTCTGAGCTGTGGGGCTGGCAGTGACATCAAGGATTACAAATTGTTAACTGACTAATAGCAATCATAATGAAATGAATATTCAATATACCTTTGTAGAAGCATGTGGAGAGTGAATAGCACGATCAAGAGCAGTCAATGTCTCTAACACCTAAAATTTACAGATATAAGAGACTGTGTATTCTGTTGAAACCAGTAAAAAAAACAATTGCATGAGGAGGCATTCCCAAATCCAGGATTCACCGAGGACATTGTGCAACCGATGTGCAACGTTGAAAAGAGTCCTTAATGCTGAGTGATAATAAACTGCTGAAATTTTATAAGAATCAAAGAGTAAATTCCAGTGATTATTATGCAAGAACATCACAACCACCCTCATGAACAGTCTTGGAGATCAAAGCCACCAATCCCACACTCCTGTTGACATTCTTGCGTAGCTTTTACCTGCAAATTAGGCAAAAAGAACAAAAAAATGGAAACTAGAAAGGATGGAAGCAGAGAGGAGGGAGATGATTCAAGCAGCACAATGTTATGCAATAAGTAGCTTACTAAGAACATGGATTGATTTATGACAAAAATTATTAACTAATTAATAACACTCCATGCAGGTAATGCCTAGAATGAGAAGTTGAGTAGATCATGATGCTTGATCAACCTATTATTAACCTCCAAGAGAGAACCATTCACCCAACACCATATGAATGGCACTAGAACCTAGAGATTTGGCATCATCATATTGCTCGGAGGTGGTTTGACGAAGGAGAAGCAAGCCACCTTGTGAATCTTGCAAGTATGTGTCAGCAATGCTAGCAGCTGGAGCTAAGATATAGCCTATGAAAAGGAGAAAACTATATACCACAACAAATTAGACAGAGGAGGAGAGAAAGAATACCGAAGGCGCGGCGGTGCTTTAGGCGGCAGAGGAGGAGAGGGAATATCGAAGGGATCGACTGAAGCTAGGTCAGAGGAGACAAGAAGCACACCGCCGACGATGATATGAGCTCCGGCGAGGATGTCGCCGTCGATTTTAGCTCCAACGAGGAACGAGCGGTGCTTTCGGCGGGATTCTTGTGGGAGACGGCTGAGAGAGAGGGAAACAACGAATGCGAGAAAACCCTAGCAGCAACGCTTATTAATTTATCTATAGCGTCGTTTTGTTATTAAAAACGCTGCTAAAACTATACATATGGTTTTAGCGGCGTTTTTATAAGTTCAAACGCCGCAATTACAATAATAAAGCGGCGTTAACGCCTCATAAAAAGCACCGTCATAGATCAAATTTGTTGTAGTGGGGTCCTATTTATGCCAAGGAGAGAAAGATGATAATGAAGGAGAGTCTGAGGGTCCTATTTATAGGCCCCAGAGGTGGTTACGGTAGTTACGCGATTATTCACAGACCGTAACCACCATAATTGTTATTTGCAAGCCGGTTTTATAAGATTTATGATGTGTATTATTTAGGCATTTTTCTATACGCAACCTGATTAATTTTCGGCTAATCGCACTCACCCATAATGGGTGGTTACACAGGTGGTTACCCGTTGATCGGAGGTGAAGATTTCGCGGGATGATCAGATGACGATGGGGGAACCGGTTGTTGGCGAGGAAGCCGACCGGCGGCGAAAACCGGCCGGCGGGAGGAGGGGGGGGGGGGGGGGGGGGGGGGGGGGGGGGGGTGGGGGGGGCCGGGGCTGGCCGGCCGAAGGTGCCAGCCGCGTGCTAGGTGGCCGCTCGCTCACGACGCACTACCAAGGGCGGCCGGACGGGGTCCGGCCGCGCGTCGTGGTCACGCGGCCAAGGTCGTCGGCGGCGCGGCCAAGGTCGGCGGCGCGGTCAAGGCCGGCCGAATAGCCGGCCTCGCGGCCGCACGCAGTCGGCGCGCGGCCCAGGCCGGCCGTGCGGCTTTGTGGCCACGCGGCCAAGGCCGGCCTTGCGTACGTGCGCCGTGCGCGCGCGGCCTAGGCCGGCTAGGTGGCCGGGCGTGCGTCCCCGTGGGCGCACGCCGTGGGCGCGTGGCCAAGGGCGGCCAGCGGGGGACCAGACGCGGTGGCTTGCGATTGGGCGCCGACGGCGTGGTGGCGGCCGGTTTGCTGGCCTCGGGGGGTTAGAGCGGTGGTTAGATTGTGGATCGCGCGCGTGGTGATTTTTCCCTAACTCCCGACTAAGGTAGTGAGGGTCATGTAATTCTAGCTATTCGCAGGCCGAAATTCTTATATAATAAGGGTCACCCCTTCGATAATTATACTACCCGCTACTTGCGTACCCAATTACCTTTGTTATTGGATATTTGTTGGAATATTTTCAAAATATTCACATAAATAATATATATTTTTCGATAATGAAAATAATGATTGTTGCGGGTCGCTTAGGGCTCTTGGTAGACCGGTCAAATTGAACCACCTTAGCCCGAGAGCGAACCAAGCGCGCAAACAGTCACAGAGAAATTCGTTGAGTACACCTGGACGTTTTTAACGCGGAAAAACCCGGAAAGGGTAAAAAAAACCACGCGGCCGGGGCTGCGCCGACCAAACTTCACTATCTTCTGAGAGGTTACAATCCGGTGTTTAGAATTCGAGCACGACAGGCCGCCGCTCGTTACAATATTGGAGAGAGAGAGAGAACGTTTCGAGGATGACAGGCCACCTCTCAAAAAACTAAGTCTTTTTCTTCTGAGAACGGTAGAAACGAAAGTGAGAATGTCTTGTCCGCTTTCATGAAGACGAAAGTGAGAGCGCTGTGTCCGCTTTCGTGAGAACGGAAGTGAGAATGCCTTGTCCGTTTTCGTGAAGTCGAAAGTGAGAATGCCTTGTCCGCTTTCGTGAAGACGAAAATGAGAGCGCTGTGTCCGCTTTCGTGAGAACGAAAGTGAGACTGCTGAGTCGCCTTTCCGGACGAAGGAAAACTTCAAGTCCACGAAGGAGATCTTCAAGCGCCGAAGGAGAAATCCGTGGAAATCTTCAAGGAGCTCTCCCGGTCCCGAAGGCAAGGTCCTCTCAAATGAAGCTTAGGGGGTCCTTTTATAGCTTTGGCCGGGGTAGCCTGGTAATTTTGCCGTTGCAACCACCATAACCACCTGGGAGGACGAATCATATTTTCCGGTTCAGAGCCCACGGATCACCATTTTTCGTAAATGAACATCCTGCCCTTCGAGGAAAGGCGACAAGCTGTTCCTGAAAAGTGAGAAACTGAAAAGACAAAAAGTGAGCGAGCCGAGTCGGAAAAGTGAGCGAGTCGGAAATGTGAGAAGTCAGAAAAGATAAAAAGTGAGATAAGCGCGCTCAGAAGCGTTCTGAGCATGTAACGAACGGGAATTACTCCGAACGAAGCCCGGAGCCCGAAAAGCGGGCGGCGAGCCGGAAGAGGGGGGACTCACCCCAATCTTACTACGGGGAGAGCGGTTCGACCGCCCCTGAAGGCGAGAGCGGCGCGGCCGGCGCCTGAGGGAGGGGGGCGACTCCTCTCGGCCGCACCCCAAAAGGGGGGTGTGGCTAGGCCGCACCCCAAAGGGGGTGCGGCTTGGCCGCACCCAAAAGGGGGGTGCGGCTTGGCCGCACCCCAAAGGGGGGTGCGGCTTGGCCGCACCCCAAAGGGGGGGTGCGGCTTGGCCGCCCCCCAAAGGGGGGGTGCGGCTAGGCCGCCCCCCAAAAGGGGGTGCGGCTTGGCCGCACCCCTCATGGGGTGCGGCTCGGCCGCATCCCATATGGGGTGCGGCTCGGCCGCATCCCATATGGGGTGCGGCTTGGCCTCACTCCAAGTGGGGCTCGGCGCTACCGCGCGCGCTACCGCGCGGTAGCGCCGGGCGGTAGCACCGCACTTGCCGCGGGCGCTACCGCGCGCGGTCCTGCTTTATGCGGTGGTGTAGTGTTCGGAGGCGGCGATCGCACGCGGTCTGGTACGGGCGGTTGGTGGCGGGAATGGCGGTTCCGGCTTTGATCTCCCACTCTCTCCCACCAGAGTCGTGAGTGGTTTATGGGAGTAACCGCCATCCGGTTTTTCATAAATGAGAGCCCGTGATGGATCCTCATCATAAGCCCCCCAAACCTTCAGAGTCCGAATTACTGCGTGGAGAAGTTCGGAGGTTTTGATTTTCCTTTGCGGAAATTTGGATCATCGTCGTCTTCGTGCGATGTTCCGGAAGTCGACGTTGGGATCTAGTTGTGGGAGAAATTTTATCTCGCCTTGTTTGGTTGCGAGCTTGTCGTCTCAGCGTCGAAGCCTGAGTAGCTTGGGGGCGATGCGACGAAGTAGCGCTTAGGCGAGGTGCGCAAGGTGTGCTGCTGGGTGTTAGTACCGAAGATCGTGGACTTGAATAGGACCAATTTTTGGACCCCCAAAATTTCTGCGAAGGGCTGGCGCTTCGTGTTGTAGTAATGAGGTCACTGGGGGAGGATAGCGAGCTCTCGCGTCTGGTGGATGTTGGGCCCTTTGAAAAATATCAGAGCCTCTACTTTGGGACACCCGTCGTTCTGTTCGGAAGAGCTCGACGTTTTAGTATGACATATACTAGCACTTGTTATGGGAGTGGTCAGAGTCTCTTGTCGGACGATCTGAACATTCTGTTCTGGGAGAGGTCAGGGTCCGCTGTCGGATGATCTGTACACTCTGTTCAGGGAGAGGGTGTAAGACCCCATTTTTTTTTGCAAAACCACCGGGTCTTAGGCCCAGAACCGCCGTTTTGCAGTGACACCTTCACTCGGAAAGGTCGCCACCACAAAACGCCGATTCTGCCGGCCAACTCGATCACAAGAAAAGTTCATAAACGAGAATAAGTCCACAGAATCACATGAATTAAAACCATAAAGGTAAATGTCCACAAATAATAACTGAATAAAAGATACAGGGGTTACAATAATAAAAGGGCTCTTGCCCTGTACATCATTTTCTCACTACAAGATCACTCGCGGAAGCTGACTCCTAGGTAAAACTAAAGCTAATCGTCACCGAAACTGAAACCGGAGTACCCAGACTAGTCTGACCCATCCCTGCAGACTCCGTGCTCCACTGGTGCTGCAACACTGGATGCTTCTTCTCTTTTGGCCTGCGGTTGCTGCCTCGCAGTCCACGTCTACGTCTTCGCCATCGGCCTCCTGATCGCTGTGCTGGAGGGTTCTACCCATCATGGGGCATCTGACTCGAGTATGTCCCGGTTGGTGACAATGGTAGCATGGCCGCGGGGTCCACCATGTCGGATCCTGCTGCACCTGTTTCCCTGATGTTGCCGCGTCTCCTTGAAACCCTAAAATGATATGGTCCACCGACCGTCAGTCAAACATGACTCAGCCAATTCCCCACCCCTCCCCCAATGGCTCCTAGGCACCGGATGGGGAGGAGGAAGCGGAGGACAAACAAGGGGTAAATACAAGAGCAGATGACGGCGGATCTACAACTAAACAGGTGTTTATATATATGAAGCAGTAAGTAAGCATAGTAAAGATGTAAAGAATAGTAAGCAGTATATATAATGGCAAGCGAAGTAATATAAAAGTAACCATTGATTTATAGGAATGCCCATACAAACCTATAGACCAAGGGGTCGTTTAGCAGGGCCTACCGTATAAGAAGTCCCATAACCGACTTATACGTTAGAGGTAGGTTGAATGCAATGATTATGCTATGACATGCAAAGTATGCTGTTATGCTATGTTCATACAAGTGCAACTCACTCACTACGACTCTATCCGCATAGACCTTTAGTTCCCCCTTTTTGGAGCGAGCTAGACTCCCAGGATACTCCCGTAGTGGCAAACGAAAAGCGGTGGGTTGGGCCTCGCCCACCTCTAGGTTGGTATTCACACTACCCAACCTAGACCTATCGTACGCCTCCACAAAACCCGCGGAGCGTCTGCGTACTCTTGCTGACTGGATCGCCAGACTATCAAGGCTAAGTGTAAAACCACACTTGCCGAGTCAACGTATTGACGTCGGTGTGAACGACCGTACCATACCGAAGACCCACCACCTTCAGTGCACATGCAACATGTTCTACTTCCTTCTTCCGAGCCAAGAGCTCCCCGGGCTAACCTGCCCGCCATCAAACACCACTGAGTCACAAGCTCACCGGTCTTAGCAATCCGCTCTTACAACCACCGAGCCTTCCGCTCGTAACACCAAACCAATTAAACTCCCTAAACCACGGAGTGAGGGTGAGTATGCTATTAGTTAATTTTGTACAACATCTTACTCCTATATACTTTTAGGGTTAATCTTGGTCTTCCCGAGGGTTACCCTGTGAGGGGCTCGCTACGGTACTAGGAACTACCATGGGATGACACCCCAAAGTTCCCATTCCCAAGACACTTAATAATGTTGGTATCTACCCATAAGAAAACCCCCTTAATACTACTACCTGAATTAAACCTAAGGGCTTTGAGACACTAAAGGGAAAAGACGATCTTTCGTCAATCCAAAGGCGACCTATCCCAAGGGTGGCACCCCACCATCCTAGGCCTCACCAAACCCTAAATACCTCCAGGGGTCCTCTCATAGCCATATAATCACCATTAGACCCTCACATCTCCAATCATTATAATCCAACTTGGCCTATAACCCCAAAACTGTCATTTTGCTAAACGCAGACCAACCTTAACGTTTGATGCTCATGAAGGGAGGTACATTAAATAATCAACCCTAAGACCCAATGTTTTCACTGGGGGTCCATGTCGCTTATTTAAGATCAATTCCAGGTTTCATAATTTCCCCCCTATTATTAATATTTAAAACCATTTTTCCAAAATACGACTTCCTAAGGTTTGAACTACAAGTGCACTTTTCTGACTTCCAATGCCTACCCAACTTTTTACATAAATCAAGGGTACCTAATAATCAGTAGACATGAATTTGTAGGGAATTCCAGCAAGATTTACTATTATTAGAAATTCCAAAACCCAGTTATTTCCAATAAACTCCAAAGAAGGTACCCTCATATGAACTCCAAACCTTATGCAACTTCATACAGAGGTGAACCATACTAAAATATTCAGGTCTACAAAGTTTGACCATATACCACATAGGTTACATTTGTAATTTCCACAAAGGATATATTTGCAATTAATTCCAAATTGAACTAGAGGTACCAAAAATATCAATCCATAAATTATGAGAAAAAATACTGTGGGTACATATTGGTATGAAAAGACATCCGGCAAAGTTTCATGCAATTACAGAAAACTACCACCCTAAAATCAATCATTCCAAAAATTACCAACAATATGAATAATTACAATTTGGACCTCTAAATGTTTTCCAATGGTTCTAATAGAATCTCCAGGGATTTATAACATCAAAAATAAGTTGGTGGCAGAAGATGATTATCACTAGGTATTATTTCTTGCTAAATCCCAAAAACCTAAACATTTACAAATCTACCCAAGGATTTAATACCTAAGTTTGACAACTCCAAACCACTTCAAATTCACAGGGGAGGCTCCTCTGGTCACTATGACCTACCCTACAAAACTTTAGGTCAAGCCATAAAGGTTTGACCCTACTTCCTTCATTGACCTCTAATTGCACCCCTTTAGGGTTTAACCTAGGGTTAGGGTCAAAACTTCTCCAAATCCACCCAAACTTCTTGTGAGGGTGTCACAACACTTATAGAACTCAGGGAGGGGGGGGGGGGGGGGGGGGGTCCAATACACCCCTCTCCAAGGACAAACTCCCCTATGTCCTTCACAACCCCAAATTCCACTCCATAGGAATCAACCCTATGGCCTTGAGCAAATCAACTCTAATGCTCAAAAACTTCCTCATGGGGTCTCAAATTGATCCCCCTGACCTTCCCAAGAAGACTCAAGCCCCTATGGACCTATTTGGCCATTGGTTCTCTACTTGGCTAAATGCACTCCAAGGTGCTCCAAACCCATGACCTAGGGCAACCCAACTCCCCATGGTCCCATAACTCTCTTGGAGGTGATTTGGGTGATATTAGGGCAGTGGCCAAAACCCCTCCAATAGGAGGTGGTTTGATCATGAAAAATCCCAAATAGCCCTTATTCACAAATTTCCCCTAAATGGACAAATCTTTGGCCCAAAGATTACCTAACCAAATGAACTCCAAATGAGTTGAGATTTTAACCAGTGGTTTATCATGACCCTAATAACACCCCACCAAATTTGGCGGAGATTGGAGGTCATTTGACCCTCCAAATAATTTGTGCAAGGATTATTAAATATTTACAAAAACTTTAGGAGAAAGTTCTCCAAAAATCATTTTTGGATATGCTATAGCCCCAGGTATGACTCACTACCAGTCCAAATTTCAAGTCATTTGGACTAGTGGTTTGGTGTGGGCACCCCTTCAAAGTTCAGTCAAACTTTGCACTAGAATGCGTGCTGAGGTCAAACCAGGGCTCCAAATGGTGTGAACTCAATTTTGTATGGTCCTAGGGGTCAAGGCCTACAACTTTCATGTTGGGCACTTTTTCTGTAGAGGGCATCTAGTATTTTCTATAATTAAAATTAGATTCTGCTTATATAAGCTATATTAAAATGAATACTAATAATAATAAACTTATTTAATAATCATCAAAAGAAATAAACGACGACATCCGTTCTTCTTCCCCAAGCAGCCGACGGCTGAGATAGCCCGCGCCTGGGCCGCCTTCAACCTTGATTTCCCGGCCACCCTCACATCCCCCCGGCTGGCAAGTGCCACCACCACCTCCGTTGAGGTGGTGGCCGTCGATAGGAGGTCGTTTGTCGGCCGGTGGTGGCTGGAGTCGGGGTTTCGGGGAGGAAAACTATGCTGAAAACGAGCATCTTTGAGTGCACAATTCGAGCCCAACTGAACTCGAATCAAGCCCCAGTTAGATTAGGATCTAAACACTGAGTGAGGGGAGGGGGATTGGACCTGATTTGGGGCTTGAAGCCTTGCCGATTGGGGGATTGCCATGGCCGACCTCCATGCTTTCCGAGTTCTGCAACCACCACCCCACACTGCCCCGACCTCTTCTGAAAACAAGGGGGTTTCACTCCTCTCCGGCTTCTGAAGATAATGGGGGGTTCAATTGAAGGCAATGGTGGCTTTAACTACTAATGCCATTAATGGCCTCTTTGAATTCCTCCAAGGCCGGCCCCCATTCATTCCCCCTTCCTTAATCACCCTTGGAAACTGCTGGAAACTCCTTGTAGTCGGTAGAGGAGATGAAAGGGAGTGTTAATGGGGGAGGCCAAGGGGTGAATCTTCTTAATGGCCATGAATACCACCTTCTCTCTCCATTAAACTTGGGTTTTTCTCTCTCCTACTCACCATGGCCGACTTTTCTCTCTCTCCTGGGTTAATTATCAGTCTGCTAGGCTGGTCAAGTGGTCAATTTGGGCTTAGCCCAAAGGGATTGGGCTAGATTCAAGAGATTTGACCTAATTTGGGCAAATTTGACTTTTGATCCAATTGACCAATTGGGACCCTAGGATGGGGCTTTTGGGTCCATTGGATTCCAAATTAGGTTTAGAAACTATTGGTGGGGTCAATTTGGTCACATGAGTCTTAATTGACCCAATTTAAGCTGATTTGACCAAAACATGCTAAGTTGACTTTGGTCAAATTGAGCCCTAGGGTTGACCAATCATGGGGCTTTTTGTCCACTGGGTCCCCTATGATATGATAACCCTAAGGGTAGGGTCAACTTAACATGGTGATGGTCAATTTGGGTATTTAGTGAAGAATTGACATTTTGACCTAACAAGGGCATTTTGGTCAATTTGCACCATTGGGGGTCCCATGATGGGGCTTTTAGGTCTACTAGGTCTCTTATGATATTCTAGACCTAGATGAGTGATCAATTTGTCATGGTGGAGGTTAATTGGCTCCAAATAGGCTACTTTGACCAATTTAGGGTTAGGGCTGACTTTGGTCAATTTGGCCTCTTTGGTTGACCCCAATGTGCCCTTAGTGCCCTAAGGGGGCCCCTAAAGGTTAGGTAAGGTGGGGTCAAATGGTCAAGATGAGGCCCTAAAGTCCAACCCTAAGCTTGGTCACTGGAAATTGCTATTTGCAGTCCAAGGCACTTTCAACCCTAATCTTACCTAAGTTAAAGGGATTTCTACACTACCAAGGCCTTGTCATGACTTTGGCAAAATAGAGTCACCTGGGGGGTCTAGCTGTCTGGGGGATGTTACAGAGGGCAGAGTCCTTTGTCGGACAATCTGAACACTCTGTTCTGGGACAGGGCAGATTCCGGTGTCGGACGATCTGAACACTCTGTTCTGGGAGAGGGCAGAGTCCGCTGTCGGACGATCTGAACACTCTATTCTGGGAGAGGGCAGAGTCCGTTGTCGGACGATCTGAACACTCTGTTCTGGGAGAGGGCAGAGTCCGTTGTCGGACAATCTGAACACTCTGTTCTGGGAGAGGGCAGAGTCCGTTGTCGGACGATCTGAACACTCTGTTCTGGGAGAGGGCAGAGTCCGTTGTCGGACGATCTGAACACTCTGTTCTGGGAGAGGGCAGAGTCCTTTGTCGGACAATCTGAACACTCTATTCTGGGAGAGGGAAGAGTCCTTTGTCGGACAATCTGAACACTTTGTTCTGGGAGAGGGCAGAGTCCGTTGTCGGACAATCTGAACACTCTGTTCTGGGAGAGGGCAGAGTCTGTTGTCGGACAATCTGAACAGTCTGTTCTGGGAGAGGGCGGAGTCCGTTGTCGGACGATCTGAACACTCTGTTCTGGGAGAGGGCAGAGTCCGTTGTCGGACAATCTGAACACTCTGTTCTGGGAGAGGGCAGAGTCCTTTGTCAGACAACCTGAACACTCTGTTCTGGGAGAGGGCAGAGTCTTTTGTCGGACAATCTGAACACTCTGTTCTGGGAGAGTGCAGAGTCCTTTGTCGGACAATCTGAACACTCTGTTCTGGGAGAGGGCAGAGTCCGTTGTCGGACAATCTGAACACTCTGTTCTGGGAGAGGGCAGAGTCCGTTGTCGGACAATCTGAACACTCTGTTCTGGGAGAGGGCAGAGTCCTTTGTCGGACAATCTGAACACTCTGTTCTGGGAGAGGACGAAAGTGAGAGCGCTGTGTCCGCTTTCGTGAGAACGAAAGTGAGACTGTCGAGTCGCCTTTCCGGACGAAGGAAAACTTCAAGTCCACGAAGGAGATCTTCAAGCGCCGAAGGAGAAATCCGTGGAAATCTTCAAGGAGCTCTCCCGGGTCCCGAAGGCAAGGTCCTCTCAAATGAAGCCTAGGGGGTCCTTTTATAGCTTTGGCCGGGGTAGCCCGGTAATTTTGCCGTTGTAACCAATAAACCACCTGGGTGGACGAATCATATTTTCCGGTTCAGAGCCCACGAATCACCATTTTTCGTAAATGACCATCCTGCCCTTCGAGGAAAGGCGACAAGCTGTTCCTGAAAAGTGAGAAACTGAAAAGACAAAAAATGAGCGAGCCGAGTCGGAAAAGTGAGCGAGTCAGAAATGTGAGAAGTCAGAAAAGATAAAAAGTGAGATAAGCGCGCTCAGAAGCGTTCTGAGCACGTAACGAACGGGGAATTACTCCGAACGGAGCCCGGAGCCCGAAAAGCGGGCGGCGAGCCGGAAGAGGGGGGACTCACCCAAATCTTGCTACGGGGGAGAGCGGTTCGACCGCCCCTGAAGGCGGGCGCGGCGCTGCCGCGCCCGAGGGAGGGGGGCGACTCCTCTCGGCCGCACCCCAAAGGGGGGTGCGGCTTGGCCGCACCCCAAAGGGGGGTGCGGCTAGGCCGCCCCCCAAAGGGGGGTGCGGCTTGGCCGCACCCCTCATGGGGTGCGGCTCGGCCGCATCCCATATGGGGTGCGGCTTGGCCGCACCCCAAAGGGGGTGCGGCTTGGCCGTGTTGGAGTTATCATTGTGATTTAGAAGTGGTCAAACATGTAATGTCACTGCCAACGCGATATGAGCCTGCAGGGTCGCACATAAGAGCATGTGGAGAAGTTGGAAGATTGACTGTGTTGGTAAAGGTTACCAATCACCATATAGAATGGGGAAAGTCCAGCAAATGTTGCTGTCTGAATTCGTCGGGTTTACACGGATTGAATTCGTCGGATTATTCCGTGGAATCCCGATGAATTGTTACAGAGATCCTTAACTCGGCAAATGTTGCCGTCTGACATGATTCGTCGGAATTCGTCGGATTCGTCGGACTGTTCCGTGGAATCCCGACGAATTGTTACAGAGATCCTTAACTCGGCAAATGTTGCCGTCTGATGTGATTCGTCGAAATTCGTCGAATTGTCCCGTGAAAACTCGACGAATGCTGTTCCGTGAAATCCCGACGAATTGTAACAGAAACCCCAATTCTGCTGTGTGGTCTGCGGATAGCGATTCTTCTAGAAGCCTATTTATGCTTTGGGTATAAATAGATCTTCTTTAGGGTTCTTGATACAAGTAGGAATCTAGCCGACGGAAGCGTTCCGCTCTCGCCCGAACCCTAGACGGAAGGTGTTCCGCCTAGTTCGCCTCCGCCGACCTCCTCTCCGACGATCGTCGTCGTGATTGTTCTTCCTGGAGCGAACCTAGCAGTTCGTGGAAGTGCAAGGTGCAGTTGTTCTCCCTTCCGAGTTGCGTGCGACGTGACTTGGTGTTCTCCCGGCTCGTGTGGACTGCTGTAGAGACGTAGACATTATTCTACGTGAGAACTCTCTTTGCCGCCGACAGGAATCTTCTTCTTGGAGCATCTAGGTTAGATTTGATCCAACCCCACTAAGGTAATTTTTGCCTAGTAGTTTTGTTTTACTTCTTGATTCAATATTCATGGCCGATCCAAGTTCTTTTTGGGTTGTTTCTCTTTATTTCCGCTGCGCCTACATGTGATGCATGGTTCTAGAAAAACCCAACAGTGGTATCAGAGGGAGGTTATGGTCATGAATGTTGTTTCAGAAGTTAGGTTATTCCAGTACGTGCAAATCTAGGTATTTGGAAGGGTTCTAAATGTCAAGATTTCTTCTTGGAATATCACAGTTGATGTGATTTTGTGTGGTTTCTGGTGGTGGGATTTCAAAAATTTGGTCGGGGCTCTGCCCCGCACCCCCTTGCCGCCAGGGGCGCTGCCCCTTGGACCCCGTTAGGGGCTCTGCCCCTAAGACCCCGCCAGGGGCGCGGCCCCTTGGAACCCCGCCAGGAACGTCTGGGATTTCGTGGTAATTTCTAATTGTTAGAAATTGTTGTCTCCTTAGCAGTAACCGTCCCTCAAGTGGTTAATGAACCCTTGTATTGTTTTGGATTTTTAATCCAACAATGAGAGACGAGCTTGTCTACTGCTTTAAGTCGAGTTGTCTTTGCCTTTGTCCAATGCATGTAAATTTGAAGATTTGGAAGAGTTCTAAATATCCAGATTTAGCCCTTTCGTCTATCAAAGGTTGATAGTCTTATGTTGTGCATATAAGGGATGCATGTGGATTTTAGAAATTTGCTTTTCTGTTGATGTGCGTTTTGATCAAATGTTGATCATGGTTAAGTGTTAACCTATTATTAAAAATTAAAATCCCTTCATCAAATATTAAGTGTTCGGATGCCTTCCGATGGATGACACTCTTCCTGCCTCGATCGATGAAGTGTGGGCTTGCCAAAGCAAGGTGCATTAATCTATCTTGGTAAGGGTGCGAGCGGATAATTGTGATATCCCACTGTCGACATCGGGTCTAACTTAACTAGGTGACCTCAAAGGTTGAGTGCCTAGAGGCATAGGGTTGGCATGCACCATATGATGGATGCGAATAAGGAGTTATTCACCAACCATACAAGAGTTGCATGAGGATGCAATTGGCAAGCGTTGCCTACCTAAATAACCGCATTATGAGAGGAACGCCAAAGCGGACTCGTGGTGTTGGTGAAATACGGATCTTGTCCACTAAGAGAGTATCTCGCATGGACTCTCCGAATTGATAGTGAGGGTTATCAATTTGAATAAAATAGTGGGAGTATTTAATTGAAGTCCAAATTAAAATAAATTGCATTTTGAAATTAAGGTACTGTTTAAATTCTGCATGAATTCTTGCAGAATTCCATGGCAAGTGGTTCACATTCCACCTTATCCCTGAGAGCTATCCTTGAGAAGGACAAGCTTAGTGGGACGAACTATATGGACTGGTATAGGAACCTTTGAATTGTTCTCAGGCAAGAGCGAAAGCTCTACGTCTTGGAAGAAGAAGCCCCCGAGGTGCCGACCGGGAACTCGTCCTGTGTTGATAAGGATGCTTATAAGAAGTATACCGATGACGCCTTAGACATCGAGTGCCTTATGCTTGCCACCATGAACTCTGAGCTTCAGAAGCAACACAAGAACATGGGGTGCAAGGAGATTGACGAGCACCTAAAGAAAATGTTTCAAAGGCAAGCTCGTCAAGAGAGGTTCGATGTCACGAAGGCCTTATTTCAGTGCAAAATGGGAGCTCGAGATTCAGTTGGTACTCACGTACTCAAGATGATTGGGTATATTGAGAACCTGGAGAGACTGGGTTTTCCTCTGGGTCAAGAGTTGGCCACAGATCTTATCCTGCAATCGTTGCCGGATAGTTATGAGCAGATCGTCTTGAACTACAACATGAATGAAATAGACAAGACACTGCCCGAGCTCCTAGGCATGTTGCGAACTGCCGAGATAAATATGAAGAAGGCCAAGCCTGCTAGTCCCATATTGATGGTACATAAAGGCAAGGGTAAGGCCAAGGGCTTCAAGAAGACGAAGGTGGGACCTAAGTCACATCTTGAGCCCAAATCTTCTGCGCTGAAAAAGAAGAGCACCGTGAAGGAAGGGAAATGCCACCACTGTGGCAAGGCTGGTCATTGGAGGAGGAATTGTCCTTCTTACATTGAGGGTCTGCAGAAAATGAAGGGAGGTATGACTTCCGCTTCGAATATTTACGTTATAGAGATAAACCTTTCTGCTCCTTCATCTTGGGTATTGGATACCGGATGTGGTTCTCACATTTGTACAAATGTGCATGAACTAGGAATGAGGAGATTGCTGAGTAAAGGAGAGGTGGACCTGCGCGTCGGCAATGGAGCAAGAGTTGCTGCTGTAGCCGTAGGGGTTTACCGTCTTTCTTTGCCCAGTGGGCTTGTAATAGAACTTAATAATTGTTATTATGTTCCGGCCATAACTAGAAACATTATATCCATTTCATACTTAGACATGATTGGATTTTCTTTTATAATTAAGAACAATTGTTGTTCTATATTTAAGAATGATGTTTGTTATGCTGTAGCTCAATTGTTTAATGGTCTTTATGTTTTGAACCTGGACCATCCGATCTATAATGTAGATAATAATAATAAAAGACTAAGAACAAATGACTCAAATCCTACATATCTCTGGCATTGTCGTTTGGGCCATATAAACGAGAAGCGCATATCCAAGCTCCATAAAGATTGACTATTGGACTCATTTGATTATGAATCATTTGAGCGATGCGAGTCTTGTTTATTAGGCAAGATGACTAAAGCCCCTTTCACTGGTTATACTGAGAGGGCTGAGGATCTTTTGGGTATAATACATAGTGATGTATGCAGACCCATGAGTTCTATGGCTAGAGGTGGGTATTTCTACTTCGTTACATTTACTGATGATTTCAGTAGATACAGATACGTGTATTTTATGAAGTGCAAATCCGAAACCTTTGAAAAGTTCAAAGAGTTTAAGAATAAAGTGGAGAACCAATTGGGTAAAAAGGTTAAAGCACTCCGATCTGATCGAGGTGGCGAATACCTGAGTCATGAGTTCCGTGATCATCTGAAAGAGTGTGGTATTGTATCACAGCTCACTCCACCTAGGACACCGCAGCATAATGGTGTGTCTGAGAGGAGAAATCGTACTCTGTTAGACATGGTACGGTCGATGATGAGTCATGCAGACTTGCCTGTTTCCTTTTGGGTTTTGCTTTAGAGACTGCTCAATGACACTGAATCGCGCTCCAACGAAAATGGTTCTAAAGACACCATATGAGATATGGACTGGGAAGCGTCCTAGTATGTCATTCATTAAAATTTGGGGTTGTGAGGCATACGTACGACGTCAAATGCCTGACAAGCTGGAACCCAAATCAGATAAGTGTTATCTGGTGGGATATCCTAAGGAAATGAAAGGATATTACTTTTACCTACCGTCTGAGGGCAAAGTGTTTGTCGCAAGGACGGATGTCTTCTTGGAGAAAGAGTTCTTATCAAGAAAGACGCAAAACGTAGAACTTGAAGAAGTTCAAGAACCACAAGTAATGAATGAACCAGAATTGGATTCTGAGCCAGGACTACAAGATGTTGTAGCTAGAGAACCTGCTCAAGAGACACAAGTCCTACGTAGATCTGGTAGACCAAGATTTGAGCCCGAGAGATATGGATTTCTCATGTCTCAAATAGGTAATGTGTTGCTTATGGATCATGATGATGAACCAGCAACCTACCAAGAGGCTATGAATGGACCGGACTCCGACAAATGGCTTGAGGCTATGAAATCCGAAATGGACTCCATGTATACAAACCAAGTTTGGAACTTGGTGGAACCACCTGAAGGGGTACGACCCATAGGGTGCAAGTGGGTATTCAAGAAGAAGACCGACATGGATGGGAATGTACAGACATTCAAAGGTCGACTGGTGGCTAAGGGTTTCAAGCAAATTCATGGTGTTGACTATGATGAGACTTTTTCCCCTGTTGCCATGGTAAAGTCCATTAGGATATTGCTTGCTATTGCTGCGTATTATGACTACCAGATCTGGCAGATGGATGTCAAAACGGCTTTCCTAAATGGAAACCTCCTTGAGGAAGTGTACATGACACAACCCGAGGGTTTTGTATCCTCAAATGAAGCCACTAAAATATGCAAGCTGAATAGGTCCATCTATGGATTGAAACAGGCCTCTAGAAGTTGGAATCTTCGTTTTGATGAGAAAATCAAAGAGTTTGGTTTTGTCAAGAATGAAGATGAACCGTGTGTTTACAAGCGAATAGTGGGAGCATTGTTGTCTTCCTGATATTGTATGTAGATGACATACTGCTGATCGGGAATGACATACCTACCCTGAAAGTTGTTAAGAACAACCTAGGGAACTGCTTTTCTATGAAGGACTTGGGTGAAGTGACTTACATACTCGGTATTAAGATCTATAGAGATAGATCGAAGAAGTTGCTGGGTTTGTCCCAGAGTACGTACATTGAGAAGGTGTTGAAGCGGTTCAACATGCTTGAGTCCAAGAAAGGATTTTTGCCCATGTCTCATGGTGTAAATCTCTCTAAGGACCAGTGTCCAAAATCTTGTGAAAATAAGGACCGCATGAAGTTGATTCCATATGCTTCGGCAATTGGGTCAATCATGTATGCAATGTTATGTACTCGACCCGATGTCTCTTTTGCTTTGAGCATGACTAACAGGTATCAGTCTGATCCTGGTGAATGTCACTGGATAGCCGTAAAGAATATCCTGAAGTACTTGAGAAGGTCTAAGGATGTATTCTTGGTGTATGGTGGATAGGAAGAGCTCGTTGTAAGTGGTTACACGGATGCCAGCTTCCAAACTGATAGGGATGATTCGAAGTCTCAGTCAGGGTTTGTGTTTTGCCTGAATGGAGGAGCTGTGAGCTGGAAGAGTTCCAAGCAAGAGACAGTTGCTGATTCTACAACTGAGGCTGAGTATATCGCTGCGGCAAATGCAGCGAAGGAGGCTGTATGGATTAGGAAATTCATCGGCGAGCTAGATGTAGTTCCTAGCATTGTTGGTCCCGTAGTTCTCTACTGTGATAACAATGGTGCAATTGCACAATCTAAGGAACCTAGATCCCATCAGCGCTCCAAGCACATACTTCGGCGGTTCCATCTTATTCGTGAGATTGTCGAACGAGGACATGTGAACATTTGCAGAGTGCCGACTGAGGAGAATATTGCAGATCCACTGACAAAGCCTCTCGCGCAGAGAAAGCATGATGGTCATACTAGATCAATGTGTATACGATACCTGAGTGATCAACTCTAGTGGGAGTCTTGTGGGTTGCATGTAAAATATATATTCTGTTGGCTGTTTAATATTTATTCATATGATGAATTGTGTACCAATTATTTCCTTTTTATAATTAATGGCAAGTTCTTTTATTACGATATACTGTTTCTATATGATAGAATAAAATTCGTGACAAATACCCTTAGAATGTTCGCTTCCATAGGACATCAAGTATATGACTTGAATGTGAGAGCCTATGATTTCGAAGCTTCATTCTTAAAAGGTCCCTGGTCGAGGTATCATCGTAGAAGCTAAGGGTGATGATGATACGTTAAGACTAGCATGTGTGTTGACTGATGACCGGTTCTCACAGGTCATGATATTGTGATATCAAGTCATCACGTGGGTACTTGTTAGTGAACAAGTTGTACTGGACAGACCCAACCTGAGACTACTTTGTGGATTGTTACTTAAAAGTGTCACAAGTAGGTCTCATTTGACAATGGTGTTGTGGTCCTTTGACCTGAAGTCACAACATTCATCGAGTGAGGAAGAGCGTGCTTTGATGTCATCTAAAGTCTTCCTTGAAGAAGGTTGATGATAAGGGTGGTCGTTGGGTACGTTACGAATCATTTGGGTGTTTGGGTGTGAGCAGATATGGGATTTGTCCTCCTATATAACAGGAGTTGCATCCATGGGCCCCTTGATGGAATTGGACTGAGAAATGCATGACCATGCTTGGTTGAGTCAATATGTGATATTGAGCTCACCATTCTCTAGAAGTCCATTCTAGATCAAGAAACTTGGATTGAGCTATTACGAGGGTGACACGGTCCATGCCTCTAGTTCTTTCCGGATGTAAGGGACAAAGGGACAAAGACAACGCTGGAACATTGGTCATAAAGGCTTATGAGTTATGAACTCTTATTGCTTGGGGAGCAATGATGCATTGCTAGATGCCGCTCATTGTTTGTGAGGTTTTTTGTTTGATACTTTCAAGATCAAGTGGGAGACTGTTGGAGTTACCATTGTGATCTAGAAGTGGTCAAACATGTAATGTCACTGCCAACGCGATATGAGCCTGCAGGGTCGCACATAAGAGCATGTGGAGAAGTTGGAAGATTGACTGTGTTGGTAAAGGTTACCAATCACCATATAGAATGGGGAAAGTCCAGCAAATGTTGCTGTCTGAATTCGTCGGGTTTACACGGATTGAATTCGTCGGATTCGTCGGATTGTTCCGTGGAATCTCGACGAATTGTTACAGAGATCCTTAACTCGGCAAATATTGTCGTCTGACATGATTCGTCGGAATTCGTCGGATTCGTCGGACTGTTCCGTGGAATCCCGACGAATTGTTACAGAGATCCTTAACTCGGCAAATGTTGCCGTCTGATGTGTTTCGTCGGAATTCGTCGAATTGTCCCGTGAAAACTCGACGAATGCTGTTCCGTGGAATCCCGACGAATTGTAACAGAAACCCCAATTCTGCTGTGTGGTCTGCGGATAGCGATTCTTCTAGAAGCCTGTTTATGCTTTGGGTATAAATAGATCTTCTTTAGGGTTCTTGATACAAGTAGGAATCCAGCCGACGGAAGCGTTCCGCTCTCGCCCGAACCCTAGACGGAAGGTGTTCCGCCCAGTTCGCCTCCGCCGACCTCCTCTCCGACGATCGTCGTCGTGATTGTTCTTCCTGGAGCGAACCTAGCAGTTCGTGGAAGTGCAAGGTGCAGTTGTTCTCCCTTCCGAGTTGCGTGCGACGTGACTTGGTGTTCTCCCGGCTCGTGTGGACTGCTGTAGAGACGTAGACATTATTCTACGTGAGAACTCTCTTTGCCGCCGACAGGAATCTTCTTCTTGGAGCATCTAGGTTGGATTTGATCCAACCCCACTAAGGTAATTTTTGCCTAGTAGTTTTGTTTTACTTCTTGATTCAATATTCATGGCCGATCCAAGTTCTTTTTGGGTTGTTTCTCTTTATTTCCGCTGCGCCTACATGTGATGTATGGTTCTAGAAAAACCCAACAGGCCGCACCCCAAGTGGGGCTCGGCGCTACCGCGCGGTAGCGCCGCGCTTGCCGCGGGAGCTACCGCGCGCGGTCCTGCTTTGCGCGGTGGTGTAGTGTTCGGATGCGGCGATCGCACACGGTCTGGTACGGGCAGTTGGTGGCGGGAATGGCGGTTCCGGCTTTGATCTCCCACTCTCTCCCACCAGAGTAGTGAGTGGTTTATGAGAGTAACCGCCATCCGGTTCTTCATAAATGAGAGTCCGTGATGAATCCTCATCAATGATAATATTATTTGTTGCATCTCAGAAATATAAACATAGAATTGGGAAAACAGAACAAAAGATTATTAAGAAATCAAATTTGGACAAGGAGCGTGATCACTATATATCCTAAAAAAAAGAGCAAATTCGCAAGTAATTATAATTAGAGGAAAAGAAATGAAGAATATGCATTGCGTTCGTCGAAAAGTCGTTCGTTGATAGGTTTTTTGCAGGAAAAACTCCTTGATTTGATACGTCAGATTAAGTTTTACGTGATCTAGGTCATGCCTTAATTATGTATATAAAGGCTTTGGTTCTTCTCTTTATCCCCAGGCCAAAGGATTTGTCAATTTCCAGAGATTATAAAGAATCGTCGAATACATGCTACTTACATTCAATTCGTCGATTTATATTCAAAGAATGAAGTTGCGTCATAAAACAAGTCATAAGCAAGCATACACAATTAGAGTATGGAAGAAGCATTAAAGAATAATAAGTTGTATATGTCGTTTTCTTATCTAAGCAAGTCATAGTACAACTAATGCAATTTGGAGCACAAATTAAGCAAGACATCGCTTATATTGAAGACTTTAGTAGCGTGATTGGTGTGCATATAACATTTCTCTCTATGTAAGTAATCTTTCGTCAAATTCTATTCTACATTTAGGTGAAATCTCTTGGAGACAATTAACTTCTCCACATCTCTAAATAGAAGAATTTTTGCACTACTTTTGCTATCATTAAACAGTTTTTTGGGAAAAAAATTACAAGAAAATTTGCAATACTTTTACTTCAATTATACTCTAAATGATATTAATTTTTATGTAGATTTGTTTATTACATGTACAAACATGAATGTATCCTCTTGACAAACATTTCAATTATCATAGAGATGAGCTCAAAGCATAAAATCTGTCTTTGCTTCTATGGAGTAGACTTGTCCTTTATCCACGGGAGATTTATCGTTTTTGCTCCGGTGATCAGTTTGGACAAAAAAACCACTGTCATGGAATGCATGCTTGACAAGACAATAGATATGACCGCCACCAAAGAAAAGATAACTAGTTTTGAACATAAAAGTGGATGAAGATACTTAGGAGAGGTCGAGCATTCACGAACAATGGTTCATAACCGTCACATTCACGACTGCCACCGCCGTGCCAAACGGAGCCTTAATGAGCATGTTTGCAATGCCGACATTGCTGGCTAAATGTTTTTATCTTTTCTTCTTGTTATGTGCGTCTGTTTATGTTCAACTGTTCAAGTGGCCTTGGTGACTTTGGTCTTATTATGTGACATTTGTTAGAATTGCAATAAATGTGGGGATCACTTTTATCTCCTTCGTGCTTTTGGGGTTAGGGTTGCACCTGGATTTTGCTCCCTGTTGTTATCTTGAGATAATTTGTTGGTTGAAGCCTGGGATCAGTTGATCTTTGAAATTTTGTTACTAGTTAAGTGACTTTTTGGAGACGTGGGGAATGATTGATTCTTATATGTATTACCGTTAGCTACTGTTCCTCACTGTCGCGCTGTTATAGTTGATTCTCATCTGTTTTACTAGTTAAGCATCGATTCGCTCAGCTCTCCTATGTCTAGTGTTACCGCTCGACGCTAGTTATTTGCTATAGATTTCCTGCACTTAGCCCTGAGCATTCCAGCCTCCGCACTCAGCGAAACTTGGGGTGTTACACATACGATCACTATTATATCATGCAATTTCACTGATTTCTTTGTTTTTTCAACAAAGGAATCAGTAAAATGCCAGTTTTTGATTTCTTGGTCGTCCTACTCAATTCCTGCAAATTTTGAGCGATGCTGATTAATAAAAATAAATCTTTTTGGAACTGCAATAATATCATTACCTTAACCACACCCGTCCATCTAATATCACATCCTCCTCTGTACTTAAAAAAAACTTTTGAATTCTTTCCAAACCCCAAACACAGCTACGCTAAACCCTTCTAACCTCGCATGCTTCTCCCGCTCGCATCACAACCCCTCTAGGCTTGCATTATTATTGTTTTTAAAGAGCTTTACCAGAATATTCTAATATTCATGGATTCCAAACAAAATATAGAAAAATGAGGTTGAATAGGATTTTTCAATACGACTCATTCTCAAAAATGTTTGTTCTCATTTTATTTTTTCTATGACACATTCACCTAATACGTTTAAATGTATGAATGAAAATTCAAGCAAACCATGTGATGATTTTTCATAAACTGAATTCATGGATTGGGCGTGTCTTTCAATCTTTGTACAATAAATTAATTCAATGTCTCATAGATGGGATCTTACTTTGACTGATTAGGGCTTCGATCCACTATAGATCAAATGAAATGGTCTCCGCTCTTTCTTGGACTGCTATTAGTTGTAATAATTTTACTCATATAATTTTACTAATACGTTTTTTGTGAAAAAGCGCAGCAACAATCTACTCTGATGGTTGCATCCCCGGCGCTTTTGAAAAACGCCGCCGAATCAATGACAACGATTGATCATCGTACCATTGTCTTACTTCCTCTATCCCTCCCTTCCTTTTGTTTTCTTCCTTTCCCTTTTCTTTCTTACTCCCTCTCCCCCCTTTCCTTCTCCTCCCCCTCTTTTACTTTCTCTCCCCCCTTTTCCCCCTCATACCAGAGAGGAACCCGCCCCCCCCCCCCCTGAGAAAGAAGTATTTTTGATTAAATGAATTTTGGCCAGATTTTGTACAAGTCTGTGTAAATGAATTTCATTTTATTGTAGCTGACATACATTTAAAAAAAATCATGTGTGTTGGGGCCTGGAAAATTCCGGATTCAAATATTCGGATCAAGACAGCCTACGGTTATTTGTCCGACGATCCAACTCCACGGATCGAAGGGCAAGGGATAAGAGACTAAGGGAACTCTAGAAGGACCCCAGGTGCTGCGGCGGGGAGGTTCCACCACGTACCCAAAAGTTTAGAAGAAACTTCACATCCACAACCAAAATGGCTGAGCAGGGTACGAGGAAAGCACCTACTTGGCAATTATCAAAAGTGGCGACCAAGGTGGATGATCAAGATCTTACGGTCTGAGTCTTCGAAAATGGGGTCTAAGAACTCAACCAAAAATGCTATTCCAAGTACCTCCGTGGTCCTATTTATAAACAAATCCAAAGGGGGGGGGGGGGGGGAGGGGGTCTATTTATAACTCGACGAGTAGGTGGGATATACTCGCCCATGCTTGGCGAGATACCCGCTAGTCGCCCTCACTTAGCGAGTATGGGAGATGCTCGCTTATAGTCGCTCAGGCCTTCAACTGCTCCTCGCTTTCTCTTTGACTTTGAGTTCTACTTATGTGACCTGACTGAGTCCACCCTCGACGAATATGAGTTGTACAATGTGAGTGTTATTCTTGCCTTCAAATATTTATATGTCAATTTCAATTGACAGTTTGTTATATTGCCATAGGAAGTTTATAATTTTTTTTATTGAGATGCAAAGTAAAAAGCATCATGTTAACATACTATTGCTCTATTTGAGACTGCTCGCCTAGGAACCAATTTACAATCTCGAATAGGAAGATTTATTTTGTCTTTTAGTTGCAAATATAAAAAAAGATGTACAAATATTTAGTTTATCTACTATTTTAGAGATGCAAATTTGGCCCGGGTCTGAGCCCGGGCCAGACCTAAGGGGGCTCACCAGGCCTCCTTATTTGGCCAGGGCCCAGCCTGGTGCCCGACCCGGCCTGGGCCCAAAAGCCCATTTGATGGGCGCTGCCACTGCCAACAATAAATTGCTGGGCGTGGAAACACCCAACATTAAATGCTGATATCAGCATTAAATGCCGATATCCGCATTTAATGCCGATATCCGCATTTAATGCCGATATCCGCATTTAATGCCGATATCATCATTTATTGCTGATAAATCAGCATTAAAATGCTGATAAATCAGTATAAAAATGCTGATTATCATAATTAAAATCAAGATTTTGAAAATCGGACCGGACATCGTACCGGCGGAGGGAAAGGTTCAAGGTTCAACCGGTCCAACCGGTTCAACCGGGGTCGAACCGTTATATATGCATATATATGTATATATGTATGTATATATATACGAGTGATAGGCACGGGGCAACGCCCCTATTGCCAAGCGCGACAGTACCCGCCCGGCGACGGTGGGCTCCGCCCGGCGACGGTGGGCTTCGCCCGCCCCCGGCGGGCTTCGCGCGGGTGGGCTGGCGAAACATATACATATGAGTACTCAAAATGACCGTACAAAAATTTTAATTAATATTTTATAATTTATTTTTTCAAGCCGATATCCGCATTTAATGCTGATATCCGCATTTAATGCCGATATCCGCATTTAATGCCGATATCCGCATTTAATGCCGATATCATCATTTATTGCTGATAAATCAGCATTAAAATGCTGATAAATCAGTATAAAAATGCTGATTATCATAATTAAAATCAAGATTTTGAAAATCGGACCGGACATCGTACCGGCGGAGGGAAAGGTTCAAGGTTCAACCGGTCCAACCGGTTCAACCGGGGTCAAACCGTTATATATGTATATATATGTATATATATATGTATATATGTATGTATATATGTATGTATATATGTATGTATATATATACGAGTGACAGGCACGGGGCAACGCCCCTATTGCCAAGCGCGACAGTACCCGCCCGGCGACGGTGGGCTTCGCCCGCCCCCGGCGGGCTTCGCGCGGGTGGGCTGGCGAAACATATACATATGAGTACTCAAAATGACCGTACAAAAATTTTAATTAATATTTTATAATTTATTTTTTTCAAAAATATTTATATTTTAATAAAAAAATCATTTTAAAATAGTCTAGGAGGTCTAATGATAACCTACCATAGTAGGTGTAGGAGGTCTACTAAAAAATTTTGAATTTTATGAATTTCCATCATTATTTTTATTATAAGGATATAGTGTAATTACACAAATAGCCATTATATTTTATGAATTTTTATTTTTTCATAATATATATGAGGTTATATTTGGCAATTTTTAATGTTGCACCAAAGACAACTTCTTGCATATAGTAGTTAAAGATATGTATATATGTATATATATATATATATATGTATGTATATATATATATATATGTATATAAATATTATATATGTATATGTATGTATGTATATATATATAAATATATTATATACATTAGAAAATAAAAATAATTAACATTATATTAAAAATTTGCATATAAATTAGTAATTTATTATCATTATGTGATACAAATAAAAATGATGTATTCATTATCACTATATTCGTATATTTTTAAGACTCCATTTGGCATGACGTTTTTGGCGTGGCGTGGCGTTTGGACAAAAACACCATCGTAATAGAATTGAAATTTGGCATGTCAACGGTTAAGATCATAATCAAGAAAATAAAACTATTTTTTTTTTACTTTTGAACATAAAAGTGGATGAAGTTTCTTAGATAAGATTCGAAGTTCAAGAATGACGGTATTCATTACCACCGTATTCATGACCACCACCGTCGTGCCAAACGGAATCTAAATTTTATTTGAAGGATAGATGTGTCTATATATTATAAATATATCATCCACTTTAATTTTTAAAACGTAATTTAATTTGTTAGTATAATAATATATCTAAAAAATATTTAATTTATATTTATTTAGATATGTATATTAATTATACATTTTATTTAATATATACATTAATAGTTATATGTATAATATATATGATAGCCTAAAAACATAAAAAACAGTTGGCCAAGTGGATAGCGCCTCTTAATCTTGCATGTCCGCAGGTTCGAAACCCCTCTTGTGTTATTTTCTGCTATTTAATTTTGGGTCTTGGCCCGCCCAGTTGCGTAGAACCGCGCCCGGTTCCGGCCCACCGGTCCGCTCGCCCGGTTCCGCGGTTCTTAAGCGGTCCGCTCTTTGAGCGATTTTCTAACTTGGGCCGAACCGGCTGGGTGTCCGGTTCGCGGTCCGATCGGCCGGTCCGGTCCGGTTTTTAAAAGCTTGATTAAATGTTGATTATCAGCATTTTTGGGCCTGCCTGAGCCTGGTTTGGTAGGCTCAGACAGACCCTTTTATTTTGATCAGGCCCGGGTCCGGTAGCAGGGCCCGGTAGCAGGGCCCGAACTGGGCCCGATAGTAAAAAAGCCCGGGCCCGAGCCTGACCTGGCCCACAAGGCTTTTTCTGCACGCCTAGTCTACGTATAGCCATTTCAGATGTTATAATATAAAGCACCTAAAATAAACGAGCTCTGACAATCTGTGAGGGTTGCGTTGTACGTGATTTGTACTCCCATAATTGATGAAATTCATTAAAAAAATGCACAATAAATAAATCCTAGCCCATTATATATCTCTTCCCAGAAAAAGAGAGATATTTGTACCCGTGCGGGAGAGAATCGTGCGGGTTAATTTTCGTCCGTCCGATATTCGATCGGATCACCAACAAAAAAAGGTGATCGGACGGCTGCCAGCCAATCGAACGGCTGTCAACTCAACCGCCACGCTAAGCGTACAATTGTTTTTTGCTTTTTCTATAGCAAAATGCTGCAAAATAACCTCAGTCAATAATACCCAACCGTTACTCGACAAATATTGCACCCTGAGAGACCCTATACTCCGTAGCTAGCATCTATATAACAACACTCAAGCCTTTATCCCACCATAGTGGGGTCAGCTATATGGATCATTTGTCGCCATTGCGCCCTATCTTTAATCACAGCCTCACTAACGTCTAAGTACATCATATCTTTCTTTATAATTTCATTCCAAGTCTTTTTTGGTCTACCCCTCCCCCGTTTAACATGTCTAGTGATTAAACTCTGACAACGCTTAACATGTGTCTCTAATGATCTTCTATGTACATGTCCGAACCATCTTAAACGAGCTTCTCACATCTTCTTTACAATTGGCGCCACTCCTGTCTTATCCCTGATACATTCATTCCTAATTTTATCCAGTCTCGTGTGACCACACATCCACCTAAGCATTCTCATCTCCGCAACTCCCATTTTTTGCTCATGTACACCATTCACTGCCCAACACTCAGAACCGTGGAGCATTACTGGCCTAATTGTAGTACGATAAAACTTAAAACTTGCCTTTAAGTTTTAATGGTACTTTACGATCACATAAGATCCCAGACACACCTCTCCACTTCAACCAACCTGCTTAGATTCTATGTATCACATCTATATCCACATCTCCATTTTTTGAATTATCGATCCCAGATATTTAAAGCACTCACTGCGGGAAATATCTTGATCACCCAATTTAATGACGGAGTCATCCGACCTTCTTGCACTACAAAATTTAAGCTCTGTATACTCCGTCTTTGTCCTGTTCAACCTAAAACCCTTCTTTTCTAAAGTGTCTCGCCAAGATTCAAGTTTCCCGTTTACACCCTCGCACGTCTCATCGACCAAAACAATATCATCTGCAAATAATAAACATCAAGGTATTGCTTGTTGGATATGTACGGTGAGCTCATCTAAGATAAGGGCTTAAAGCCGACCGTTGATGTAAGCCAACACTGATAGGGAATTCCCGTGTTAATCATCTAGATGTCTTCACATTGGTCACTAAATTTGTAAACATATCTTTGATTACGTCAATGTATGATACATGTACACATTTCTTTTCTAAGATTTTCCACAAGACCTCTCTTGGAACCCTATCATAAGCCTTCTCCAGATCGATAAACAACATGCAAATCTTTTTGTCATTCCAGATAGTTGTCAATGAGTCTCCTCAAGAGATGTATAACTTTCATGGTTGACCTCCCTAGCATGAATCCAAATTGTTTCTCTGAGATGCTAGTATCTTGTCTAACTCTTCTCTCTATTACTCGTTCTCATAGTTTCATAGTATTGACTCATTAATTTAATTCCCCTGTAATTGATACAATTTGGTATATCTCCTTTGTTCTTATATAAATGTACCAAAATACTTTCTCTCAATTGGTCCGATATCCTCTTTGTCTTCAGTATCTTATTGAAGAAACTTGTAAGCCATAAAATTCCTTCCTTCCCTAAGCATTTCTATACTTCAATGAGTATATCGTCTGACACAACCGCCTTTCCATTTTTCATCTTCTGCAGAGTGTCATCTATCACTAATGCTTAAATTTTACGATAAAAAATTATGTTTCTATACTCATCCGATTTACTTAACTCTTCCAAGTTCAGTTCATTGTCTTTTCTTTCATTGTATAGTTGATAAAAGTATCTTTTCCATCGCTTCTTAATCGCCACATAATCCGTCAAAAACCGTATCTGATTCATCTTTTATGCATTTAACTTGGCTTAAATCTCTTGTACGTCTTCCTCTCTGTAGCTCGAGCAATTTTATATATATCACGCTCTCCATCTTTGGTATCTAGTCGTTTGTAAAATTCTTCATAAGCTCGACTTCTTGCTTTATTTACTGCATTTTTAGTTTCTTTTTTGATGACTTTATACTTTGTCAAGCTTTCATCATTCATATAAACATATAATGTTTTGTAGCTGACCCTCTTTGCCCTCACTTTATCTTGCACTTTCTTTTTCCACCACCAAGATTCTTTTTGTGGGGGTGCACGACCTTTTGACTCTCCACGTATGTTCTTTCCACTTATCCATAAATGAGACGAAATAACATCTCATGTGACACTAGGATTAACATAAGGATCATCAACTAGTTGTTCTAAAACCGCTGCCTTGAAAACAACCTGTTTTTCCTTCTCCAAGTTCTACCACCGAATTTTTAGCAAGACTTTTGTCTTTCTCTAAAAGTTATTATATTTAATTTGCACATCCAACACCACTAGCCTATGCTGTGTTGTCAAACTTTCTCCTGGTATGACTTTGCAATCCTTAGAAATCTTTTTATCCATTTTGTGAGTCATAAATAGTTAATTTGTGATTTATTTTGCCCGCTCTTGAACGTAATTAAGTGTTATTCCCTCTTCATGTAGAACGTATTTGTCACAATTAGCTCATGTGCTATGACAAAGTCTAGAATGGTTCTTCATTCTTCATTTCTTTCTCCATACCCAAATCCTCCATAAAAATATGTATAATCCATATTTTTCATCCCTACATGTCCATTTAAGTCTTCTCCAATGAAAATTTTCTCACTTTGTGAGATTTCTCTTACCAAATCATGTAAGTCTTCCCAAATTGTGCTTTTATAACTTCACTTAATCCTACTTGTGACGCATAAACACTAATTACATTAATAGTTTCATTTTCTACGATTAATTTAAGAGTTAAGATTCTATCACCTTTTCTGCTTACCCTAACAACTCTATCCCTCCAAGTAGTATCTACAATAATATCTACCACAATGTTTGTTTTATTTTTTTTCTTATGTACCATAATTTAAAACTCGAATTATCTAGAAATTTAGCTTACTCACCCACCCATTTAGTCTTTTGCGAACATAAAATATTTATCATTCTCTTAATCACTGTATCCACTACTTCCATCGTTTTTCCCGTTAGCGTACATATATTCCAACTTCCAAACCTAAATCGATCACAAATCCTACGATTTACTTTTCTAGGAAGCCTAATATGTTAAAAAAATGGCTCAGACTCATTTTTTTGGTTGAAACAGCTCAGTATCCGATCACAACGGGCCGACTAAATCTAGACCGAGCTGTGGAGGACCTCAGAGGGCGGACAAAGCTCTCCCAACCAATATTTAACGCAGCTGTATGCCCAAGGCTCGGACTCGAGACCTACATTTAAGCAAGGACAACCCCGTGCCAGCTGACCTGCGCGCTGGTTGGTGACTCACACTCATTTGAATATGATCATAATCACCTCAAGTTTTTCTTTTTATATATCGAAGAGAAAAGGTATACAAAGCATAGAAAGTTGGACAACAATGGCCAATAAGCAGATGGTTATTTGCACATAGCTGTGTCACACCACCATCAACATTCTAAATGAAAAAAAGACCTCAAAATGTTGTATCACAATACGACACCACTAGTACGAGATGCATCATACATAGAATCGAAGCAACCTATAATTTAGGCTCCGATTGGCGCGGTGTTTTTCCTCCGATGAGTTTAGACAAAAACGTCATCATCATAGAATACATGACTAGTTTTGAACATAAAGTGATTGAAGTTCCTTGTGAGGTCGGGCGTTCAGGAAGAACGCTTCATAACCAACAATAAATTGGATACAAAAAACTATAAATGTGAGATTAACAATTTGGGAAAACACTTATCTTTTGAGTCATGACAATGTGAAACTATGATAAGAGCATTTATATAGCACCCCTTTGTGAACATTAGCACCCCATAAAAACACCAAATAACACAATTTTCAATACCCTACTCATATGCTCACCACATCACTAACCCGCGACCCCCGCACCCATGCTCCTCACTCACTGCTCATCCCCATCGATCCCGACGCTGCTTCCGTCGCCGACATTGCGCCCCACCAACGACGACCTGTAAATCAGGCGGAGGTGCTAGGATAAGCTTATGTTTTCTTCCTTAGACACTTCATTCCTTTCTCTTAGGCTATCTTATGATATATTATGATTTTACTTTATCAAAGTATTACTAGGGTGTAGATGCTCGTTTGAAACGAATGGAGATTTCATTTAATGGTGCAAAAATAGAATTTGTTGGGGTGATAATATAATAAGCGGCTAATAGTGAATTCTGCGGTGCTAATAACATTGCAATAAAAACTACAGCAATGGTGATTTATCTGCTTAAAATTTTCCATTTTTAGTCCAACTTTTACTTCATAGAATCGGTGCTGCGTTCACGATCGCTAACGCTCGAACACACGTGCACCTAACCAAATGTCATCCTCTCCCAAACATGGCATACACATTTGTTTGATGATAACTCTTACCGTTAACGTCTGTATGACTGTTTCGACCGTCAACCCGAAACAAAAAAAACAAACAAACAAATTTGTGCAAATTTCCAAATCTAAACTAAACACTAAATCAAATACATCAAAGTGAGAAATTCTAATATGCAACTGAGAGGGTGAAATGACAATTTATTGCATTCTTGCTTTGGATTTGTTGTAGCTTTTCATGCTGGTGCAGCTTAAGAACATTGAACAAAACTCACGGGCGGATATAGACAGCGGCGGATATAGATAGCAGCGGCGACGTTGATCGAAGAATGCATCCCCAGTGCTCGACGAATCGCCGAAGACGAAATGGCCGCATCATTACTCACGCCATGTTTAACAGGCTCATGATGCGGCCTACATTAAACCTCCATCCACGGCCGCAATAAACTAGTGCTTCGTTTGGCGCGGCTTATTTGCTTCGGTGAGTTGGTCAAAAACGCAATTATCATAGAATGTATGTTTGACATGACAAAGGTTACGACCGCTACCAAGAAAATAAATTAGTTCTGTGAATAAAATACATGAAATTTTTTAGGTGAGGTCTGGCGTTCACGAACGACCGTTCACCATTGCGCCAAACGAAGCCTAGATCAAGAGTGCTATTTGCCTTTTTCTTTCATGGCCGCCATCTCTAATTTCTTCCTCTCAGCCTCGGCATTGCGGACATTCTCTTCATGAGATTTATTGAAAGTATTGACAAAGATTACCAAAATCGAAGTAACTGCCATGAAAAAACCAACATTTAGAAGAAATTAAACATCTATTTGCCGCATAAAAAACAACAGTTAATAATTGCCATGAAAAAACTTGCTCAAACAATCGCAGTGAATTACAAATAATTCAAGTTAGGCAAACTGCTAATAATTGCATATTAATGAAAATGTACATGTGTAGAACAAATAAGTTATACACGCTAAAAAAAGAAAGTACAATACCGAGACTAAACGGTCAAGGACAGGGCGTTGAAATTCGGCGAAAGAGGCGTCGGAGTTTGAGCTAGTCGCCCGGTCTTCCGAGACTAGTGGATCTGACACGTTGGATCTAAGAACCCTACCACTACGGAGCATGCAAGCGGCCATGACATGCTCTAATACCAATTGATGTAGGGTACACTACAGGGTGCACAAATCTGAGACTACTATAATGGAAATGATAACTAGATGCACTGATCCCTATTATATATGCAATGCAACCGACAATGATGGAGACAAATCAACGCGAACAACACAGATGATCAACCCACACAATAATATTTAAACGAGAAAAACATTTAGTTAGTGAAACAAATAATGGATTTCCTCAGCTCGGAGGGCCAAAGCAAAGCGCGCGGCAAATAGGTCCCACATGTAAATCAACGATCTATCCACAGGCAATTTTATCCAAGCAAATATGAGATCAAGCGATAATATAAAGCTGAAAATATAATCCCATACCACAAGTAGCTCACCAAGTAGGGTGTTGTCCAAGACAATGGAGATCCCGAGAAACGATGTGCTTTGACGGCGATCCGTGGCGGAACCGGAGGCGGGACGATGAGGGAGATGGCTGGATCTGACTATGGGGAGCGGGATTGGGCTGTGGGAAGGTAGATCTGGCTGTAGGGAGCGGGATCGGGCTGTGTGGGGGGACAAATCTAGATGAGCGGCAGCAATAAGGGATGGAATGGGGTGGCAATAGGGCTGGATTGGGGCGGTAGCAACAGCAGGTGGCTGTTTGGAGGGCCAGCGGCAGCAGTGGATGGTTGATTGGGTGCGGCGGCAGCAATAAGTGACTGGACAGAGGCGGCGGCAGCAAGAGGTGGCTGGCTGTTGGAAGCGCGGGTTTTGCTGGACAGCAGTGAAAGAGTGGGCGGGTGGCTGTTTGGAGGGCTGTGGGGGTGGCGATGGAGGGATTTGAGAGCGGAGAAAGGTGGCTATGGGTATGGGATGCCTTTGGGGAGCGGGGGAAGGCCTAGGAGTCGTCACGTAGGGGTCCACGGAGTCGGCGCCGTGGAGTGATCGCTGGAATCCGGGAATAGAGTTCTCCAAATTCTGCAATGCCTTGAAACAGCCCCCCTACACTTCTATTCATAATAAAAAGCACTAGGGCATCCCACCATCAACAGCTATGATTTGCCGGAGATGGGGTAGCCCGATTACATCAAAATAAAAGCAAACATAACAATATAATATATGAAAAATATCGGAACGCGAATCCGGACGCATCCGCAGGATCGGATCGACGATCCGATCAAGTCCTCCTGCACGAGTACACGAATGTGGGTCCCGCCTTGCGGCGAACCCCAACTGGTGCATGTTGTGATGGATCCCCATCAAGTAGTAGGTACGCTATCTCGCTAAGGGCTGGGAGGAGCGGCTGTGAGCTGGAGGGGAAGTAAGTGTGGGTTGTCTGGTTGTTGGAGTGGCAGGGGAGGGTGCAGGTGGGTGCTGAGGTGGCAGCTACGACTGAAAGTGGGTGCAAGGGGCAGTGGCAGTGTCTAGAAATAGGTTAGTGGCACGATCGTTGCGAAGATATCCCTGTTGACTGTACATGGACTCGAGGAATGACGGCGGTTAGACGTGGCAGCAAAGGAGAGGCAGCAAGGTCTCAGGCTTCAGAACCTGGGATCGGTTGCTGCGACGGTGGGATATGCTCGATCCTTCATGGCTTCACACCAAGGAAGACACGAGGACAACTCCAACGCGGTAATGATCAAGGACTTTGGATATCTGCCAAAACTTCTCAATACCCTAACCCTAAGCTAATACATAGTACAGAAATAAACAAAAATTAAGTGTCAGGGAGGACCCTATTGCCAGAACACGACCTTACCCAAATACAACAATACAACTAAGAAAAATAAAATAAAAATGCGCACAAATATGAAAAATCGAGTTGAACGCGATGACGGGCTTTGATCATCCATTTGATGATTCAAAATTATCGATCATGACAATCAATCAAATGAGACATGACCAATCTCCATCAGTAATGAAAACAGTCACAAGCCAACCAGGACAGCATAAATCAGCTATAAAGGATGAATCTAGCTTGGGATGAGCCCTCTGGGACAACAAGCCGCTACTAGAAAAATAGCATCGGAGAATGCCAATACATGCCAAGAGCTAGTAACTTGAATCCAACAGAGTCAACAAATAGTTAGTTGTGACTGAAGCAGAAAGGAAAAAGTTTCTAAAGCACTCAAAAATGCTCAGACCTTGCAAAAGACTCTGACAAGATGAAATACTCGACCAAAAATGTCTCTTTTGTAAGCCGACTCAGCGACTAATCAAATGTAACCAACTACCTTTTGATTCTTCATGGTTTTCTAATGATTTCTGCTCAGGATGACGGCCTAATTCCACCTGATTTACGGTTTTAGGATTCAACTAGTGCCACTTAAAAATGTTTGATGAATGTTTATGAAGGTTAGATCAGCAACATTAGTATTAATTGTAATGCCTCTCCAAAACTTCTTGTAAATCTAATCTACATTTTAAGTCACGAGTTACACCTAAACTAATCGATAAGTGAATATGCGTAATGAAAATTAAATGAATATAATATAATTGAAGTTTATAAAGACTCCCTGATGATGAAACAAAGAGGTGTCAGCGAATGTCTAAAATGGATTTCGTAGTTTTATTAAATTTTAAAGAGGGTTGTTATGATATATGGCATTAACTATCACTGGTAGGCCGGCCTATTGATGTTTTGCTTTTTTTTTTTGATAAATTTGGGTTGTTGTCAATCTGCATTAACAAGGCTACAATAGAGGTTGGTTTTAATGTCAAAATGTTGTCAGATATTACTATGATATATAAAGGATTCTAGGAATGCAAGATTTCTGGTGGCCTAGTACGAAGAATGATGCAATTAAATATATTATAAAATGTCACACATGTCAACTTGTCAAGTGGTGAAGGCTGGGCACCAGAAACCAGGAGGGTACTTGCAGCCATTACTGATTCCAGAATTGAAGTGAGATGACATAACAATGGATTTTGTTTTTTGGTTGCCTAGAAGCAAAGCGGGGAATGATGGAATTTGAGTAATTATTGATCGTTTAACAAACGAGGACCATTTAAATATTTCATTCCCATGAGGAAGGATGGTCCAGCTGAAAAGCTAGTTGATCTGTATCTGGGGGTCTAAGAAAAAGGAGGAGTCGCAGGTGCAGACCTCCTCACTTCATGAAGGTGTAAGTCTAACAGTGGATCCGAGATGTGAAAAGTGTGGAAAGACACATAAAGGGGAATGTTTATCTGGCACTTGAATTTGCTTTAAGTGTCATCGTCCTAGGCATTGGTAGTATGAGTGCCCTATCTGGAAGAAGGCTCCAGAGAAGGGCGCCAAAGGGGCAGCTTCACAGCCGCAAAAATTGATTCATGCGGAAGCAACCGGCCAAATTGATAAAGGCAAGGGAATTGAATCAATGGCCTCACCTGCAGCAACTGAAGTTCCAGAGGAGAGGCAGATTCATCCACGAGTATTTAATCTCTGTCAGCAAAAGGCCAAAGCTGGTGATACAGTGGTGACAGGTACGATCTATGTACAAAATCAACTTCTTCGAGTATTGTTTGACACAGGGGCCTAGAAGCAAAGCAGAGAATGATGGAATTTGAGTGAGTATTGATTGTTTAACAAAAGTGGCCTATTTTATTCCCATGAAGAAGGATGGTCCAACTGAAAAGATAGTCGATCTGTATCTGGAGGTGGAAAAAGAAGAAGGGGTCGCAGGTGCAGACCTCCTCACTTCATGAAGGTGCAAGTCTAATAGTGGAGCCGAGATATGGCAAGTGCGGAAAGACACATAAAAGGGAATGTTTATCTGGCATCGGAATTAGCTTTAGGTGTCATCGTCCTGGGCATCGGTAGTATGAGTGCCCTATCTGGAAGCAGGCTCCAAAGAAGGGCAGCAAAGGGGCAGCTTCACAACCGCAGAAATTGTTTCAACCAGCCAAATTGATTAAGTCAAGGGAATTGAATCAATGGCCTCAGCTGCAACAATTGAAGTTCCAGAGAAGGGGCAGATTCAGCCACGAGTATTTAATCTCAGTCAACAAGAGGCCAAAGTTGGCAATACAGTGGTGACGGGTACGATCTATGTACAAAATCAACTTCTTCGAGTATTGTTTGACACATGGGCTAGTCATTCCTTTATTTCTGAAGATACTCTCAAGTACCTTCAGCTAAAAGCATATCAGGTAAATAAAGCATTAGTAGTCACAATGCCAACTAACACAATTATGATGACATTTGATAGGTGTAAGGTAAATTTAGGTGAGGATCTCAAGAATCTTCATGATGTTTTTATACCCCTCATTCAAAAATATGTTACCGATCCTTAAAAGATGATTGCATCAAGACATTCATATAGAAGCAAATTTAACAAATCTATATCCCATATACATAGAAATCCTTTATATATCATCAAGCTTGTAGATTGCGGCCGACATGTCATTTTTGAGGGGGAATCGATACGTTTTCGCCACATTTGATAATTTTGGCGTTTTCCAGTATTGCGGCAAACATGTCAGACATGGCCCAATATTGCGGCGAATGGCGGCTAGTGTCGACCAATACTGCTGCTTTTTTTTTAATTTGTTCAAAAAAAATATAATTTTTTTTTTGTATAGAATGAATTCATCTTGAGGTCACGGGTTCGAGTCCTGGAAGCAGACTCTTGCAAAATGCATGGTAAGGTTTGCCTACATTTCACCCTTGTGATGGGACCCTTCCCCGGACCCTCGCTGCGCAGGGATGCCGTTGTGCACCGGGCTGCCCTTTATAGAATGAATTCATCAGAAGGTTCTAGCAAGATTCCTAGCACTTCTTCCATAGTAGGTCGAGATCCGTGTTAGACATTTGGTGAGAAGGTAACTCCAAATGACACCAATCAGATATGATTAAACACTTGTTAGTAGTTTAATTTTCTCATATGAATTTTAGTTTACATTTAATAAGATAAAGTAATTACCATCTAATTAATAAATGAAAACATTATGATATATATATATATAATTAATTATAATATTATAATCTGACATTTTGAAATGTCCCCGATATATCCCCCGCAATCCGACATAAAAAACCCAAACCGGCATGAGTCCGACATCCGACATCTGCAAACTTGTATATCATAGTACTATCTGAAAGCATTTTCACATTAAAACCAGCCTCTATAGTTATATATAGCAACCCTGTTAATGAAGCATTTTGACAACAACCCAAATTTATCAAAAAAAAATTTAACGGCAGCCGACCTATGTAACAACCCTAAAAATAAAATAAATTATAGAAAAGGCTATCCGCAGCCCAAGCCTCCCCCTTTTTAATTCCCCAGCCGAATCCCCCCCCCCCCCGGTTCAGGGATTTCAATCCCGATCCCGCAAGCCGCTCCCAATCCCGCGTCGATCTCCCGCTCGCCTCTGTTTCCGCCTCCCGCAAGTGTGCTCGCCGCCTCTCCTGTGCTTCCAGGCAGCGACGTCTCCTCCTGTCGTGGCCTCCTCCACCTCCCTCCTTCTAGCCACCGCCGCTCGCCGCCCCCTGCGCCTCCTCCTGCTCAAGCCGGCTGCCCTGCCTCCTCTTGCTCTGGCTGTAAATCTCCTCCCTCCAGACAGCAACAAGCCTTCCTCCTCCACCCTTGATTTCAGAATTTTCTTACACCCTAATGATTTATTCGTGCCCCATTTTGCATTTCAGATTTTTGGTGCACTTCCTAATCGCCAAATCCTTAGGTATTCGTGCCCCCCCCCCCCCCCCCGACGTCGTTCGTCGCCCTAATTGGCGGGATCTCTCCAAGGCCCTCTCCGATTTAGGGTTTCCGCAACCTAAGCGCCGCCAAGTCTCCGTCTCCGCGTGGAATCTCTTCTCCCCTCTCTTTTGAGGGAGGTAATTTCATAAACCCCCGTAGTTTATTTTCCGCGTCGTCGAATGCTTGTATTAGCGTAGTAATTTATGCTATGTCGCCTTCGTTGTGCTTGATCAGGTTCAAAATGTGATGTCTGCTTTTGCTTCCGCCGCTTAGCCGTCGCCGTCAGATTCAGCCTCATTTAAGGCAAGTAGAGATCATCCTCTCTTGCAAACATTGAACTTAATTGTCTTGTCTGTTCTTATGTTTATATGAATTCACCCTTGAATGCTTGTTTCGTCGAATAAATTTAGACATCGGATCCCTAAATAAACTTGTTATTAGTTTGAGGTTCACGCGATTGGAATACCAACGAGTTGTGAATGTAAATGATGATTTTTGGATAACTGGAAGACAAGTTAATGAATGATGGTTACTTGAATATTCAATTAGATGAATTCTGTCTCGGTTGGTGAATAATTGGAAAACTAATAGTTCTTTTTAACTATGAGCATTAATTATTATAATGATAAATGCTAATATTCTTCCTGACAACTAGGTGAATTGTGCTTGATATAAAATATTCGGCTCGTACACATGGTTACTTAGAAGATATTCGTGTCTTGGAAATGACGTAAGCTAAAGGAATACTGGATATCCTAGATAATGATCTATAGTAATCTTATTACTCGTGAATACTTGAATCCGCAAGTTTCAAAACTCTCTATCGAGTTCTCTGAGTCATCGAACCTTGTTTCTTATGTCTGTTTAGTTCCAAGACTTGAGTAAATAACGCTCTATAACTTGATTCTTCCCGTTTTACGCTTGTAAAATATACTCTTGTATATCTGAATCAGTGTCTTGGTTACATGTGTTGATATGCTAGAATCCACGAAATCCTGCGCTAAGTCGTTGATGATGTAAGTTAACATTGAAAGCTAGGGTTTAATTGATGAAACTCCTTGACTTGGGTTCCCTCTTGAATCCCTAATGGGAACAAATAACCGGTCATAGCGAGTTTAAATTTCTGAATCTCTTAGGTCCTGAGTCTCATAAGCAAATCCTGGAAACTAGGGTTTAAGTGGTGCATCGTCTTGTTTGTATGGTCACGGTAAACAGGAAATACTCTTATTCTAGTAAGACTTACACTTGGACTTGAGTGTGAACCATGCGCACCCACTATAAACACCTACGTATTTCATCGATTACAGCTTATGTCGTTGCAAAATAAATGTTTAGGCTATACTTCAGAGTAGTCTATTAATTCTAGACATTTCTGCTTGTCTCACTTGCTTGCCTGTCTTGTTAGCTTTGCTTCATGAAAAGCGGTACACAAATATTCTGTTTCTCCTGCTCGTATTTTATTTTGCTTGTTCTGGTGTATTTCAATGTTCTGAGGCTTTTCCTTCTTGTTTTGGAATTTGCCTTAGCGTTCGTGCCTGCGCCGCCTGCTTCCTGAGCCGATCTGCGTCAAACTTCAGGTTTTGTGTTTATGTTTCATTTCTTTTACTGTCGGATATTTCTATTATGTAGTAATTACGACCAGCCATTTTCTCTTGTTTCATGGACAACTGCTAGGCTAAATATTATATGTACTAGAATTTGACATGTTTTGCATGTTCATTCATCTGAGATGATCACTGCATAAAAATCTGTTTCAAAACTTGTATCTTGAGCTTTTACAAAAATACATGTGCATCTAATCCTTTTCACTGATAACTTGAAAGCTTCGCATTAAAACAATTTTTTTCCTTCGAATTGATATGCAGGTCGCGCGACCTGCGCTAAATGCTTGAGATTTTCGTTGAATTCTACCAACATTATGATGCAGTCTGCTATTCGACCGATTTACTATTCTTTACCCGCTGCTTTGTCATTCGATTTATCTTATATGTGCAAACCCTTGGACATTCTTGCTTTGTACTCCTTGAACGCGTTGATAACCGCGCGGTTTGATTCGATATCCGCGCCGTAATTTTGCAATTTGCAGATCGCCGACTCTTTATAAGTAGTAACCATCATGGAGATTCATTCACGTTTTCAGATTGGCGCGAGCTAAGAGCAAGTCGAAGCGGTCTGAGAAGATCCATGCGGTCCGAAATGATGCGGCCTCTGCCTTTCGATCAGCCGACCACAAAGAATGTCGTTTAACTCAAGGCGAGTTAGACGACTTTATTAAAGAGTACATGGTGGGAAGTAATCTGACCGCCCGGCTTCCTTCACGCGACGAGCGGATTAACTCCTCGTCCTCCACAAAAATTGCCGTCCCCATTGGCCACTTCAAATACGGCTTCAGATTCCCTCCGCCACTCGAGGTCATTGCTATTTTTGATCACTATGGGGTTGTGCCCGGACAACTCCCGCCAATTCCATTGCCTCTATCTATAACTTTATCTCGTATCTGCGGTCAGAGCGAGTCAAGTTTTCGATTTCCTTGTTCCGAAAATTCTTCTCCGTGCGGTCTATTCCGGACGCCGGAACCTCCATTTTCAGAGGTCATATTTATTTCGGATGCCGGGGGATGAAAGTCGTCAATCTCGCGAACAAGGTAGCGAGTTGGTCTGAGCGCTACATCATGTTCGAAGGCCCCCTCGGGTTATTGCAAGTCAACCCGCAGACGAGGAGTGCGGCGGATTTTCAATCGGTCAAGCTTGGAGAGGCCGAGAAAGTGATCTTCGAATCTCTTGAGAATGAGCGGCTTAACGTGAATCATTACATTCCGCTGTTCGCGAAGCTGGCAGACGTCCGCCCTGAGGATAGTAAGCTTTTCTCAACTCGTCATCCTATAACCGTGCGGACTGTTTTTCTAAGTTTTCAATCTTTGCAGCCGCCACCATCATTCCTCTGAATAAGCCGGTCAGTCCGGCCGACCCGGTTCTAACCCAAAGGGAGAAGCGACAGAGGAAAAGCGACCCACAGTCATCCGATGAGGAGGGCCCGGCCTCCTCAGGCGAGTTCGAGCTCCTTCGTTCTTGTAGCAATCCGTGCGACCTGCGGGGCAAGCCGACAGTTCTTTGGCACAAGGATGGGGAGTGTGTGCAAGTATCCACTGCTCTCCCATTCTGGTGGGGGGCGACAAGATTAGCCGACATGCACTAGCCGCCGGAGCTGCTATGTATGGCCGGAAGACTTTGAAGAGACTGAAGAAGATTCCAGAAGAAGAGCTTTCCCGAGTAGCCGCGCAGGCCGGTGCATGGGGCTTTGCGGCCAATCACTTCTTGGCGCTTTCATACAAGCAGCTAGTCTCAGCCCATACTTACCTGGAGAAGAAGTCTGCCGACCAGGCTGACGAGATCGCCAGACTGAAGGAGATCATAACAGTAAGTCGTTTGTCGAATACTTCGGGCTTATCATTTTCAGGCCGAGCGATCTGACTCATTTCTTTTTATAGCATCAATATGATATGGTCAATCCGGACTTCCAGGACGAGGTCTTCCCCCATGTTGCTAAGGGGATTGATGGTGCCCTAGATCGCCTGAGAGGCTGGGACGGCCTGGCTGAGGGTTTTGAAGATACAACTTTCTCGGACCTTTATCCCGGTCTGAAAGACAAACTGGATGAAGTAAACCGCCGAATCAAGGGGAAGGACAAAGTTGAATCCAGTAGTTCAGAGGAAGAGAGCGACGATGAAGAGGTCGTAACGGAACCCGCAGCGGTTGCTGAAGAAAAAGAAGGCTCTGATGCAAAGTCCACTGATTCCGATGAAAACGGGCGGTCTAAGTCCCGCAAATCGGGCGATTCGGGTAGCTCGAGTAGCTCGGGCAGCAGTTTCTCAAGTTCATCTTCCAGCAAAGGATATTCGCCCGATGTAGACATAGATGGCAGCGAAGGCTCAAGTTCTCCTGCGGCCAAAAAGCTCAAACCGGACGAATAGCTGCAATTGTTATTTTTTGCATTTTTGTTTATTTTGCATAGCCGACGGCTAGGTTTTGTTAGCCGGTCGGTCACAAAACAATGTAAAGATATTTCGATGATGAAATGAAAAAGTTTTTACCTGTAACTGTTCGTTTTCTGTGACTTACTTGAGTTTGTTGCGGTCTTCCCTTCTTTTAACCAGGTCGTGCGGTTTAATAATATCCTGTTCGGTCAGAGTGTTGAACTCCATAGAGTTTCAATTGGATAACTACTTGAACATTCAGAAAACCTGTTCGCACGATTTATTCTTTTCGATCTGGACTAAGCGAATTTGATATATCCCGAAAAAATATCAACTACGATACTTCGATGAGTAGTCGACGCGATTTAAATATACAATCGAGCGGATAAATTCTGAAGCCCTGCCTCATCTCATTATGTATGCCTTGCAATAACCAGAAAGCATAACATAACCAAGCCGCACGATTATTACCTGACTTCCAATAATTCATAAGATAATGTCAAGTCATAAGAAAACGATCAACAGGCCGTGCGATTAGTATTTAATCCGAACGATTTATGTAACTCAGATTTTCATGAATCTCATTCTGAATAAAACCCGAACGGATTTGCGTAACTCAGCTTTATGTAATATTAGCTGATAAACCCGCGCGATCTATATATATTTTCAGGCGGTTAGTGGCTTGACATTTGTAATGATCTTCACTCTATAAGGATCATAATTGCTTAACTGTGAAGAGCCCGTTATTAACCAAACGGATCGAATTGACTCCCACAGGGATGATAGATTTACAAGCCGAATGATGAGACCGACCGGTCATGGTTATGCTTGATCCCCCGATGCCTGCCTTATGGCATTTTATGATATCCTGCTTATTAAAACCGATCGGTTTCACAACCGAACCACCCGATAACTATTGTACTTGCTCATTTCAAACCGCAAGGTTTCAAAAAACAAACCGCCCGGTCTGTGATATGCCTGTAGAAATCCTGTTTTCTCCTCAAATGGTCCAGAAGGACCATACGAGATGAGATAACTTCCTGTAATGTGATAAAAAAGCCGCTACAGACTCAGATGACCAAGTGGGCAGGTGGGCCTAGGCGGCAACCATTGCTTTCCTCAGATGGTCATAAGAGTTGTAGAAATAAGGAAAAAAGATAAGTACAGACCCAGATGACCAAGTGGGCAGGTGGGCCTAGGCGGCAACCATTGCTTTCCTCAAATGGTCATGAGGGCTGTAAGCGACTCAACTGCTCTCCTGCCTAGGGTTACAAGCTGAGTTGATCAATTGGGCAGGTGTGGTTATGCCGCGGGGGCTATACCGACATTGCTTTCCTCAGAGAGATCAACCCAGTTGTGAGTCCCACTTAGGCATCGCTTGAGAGTACCTAGGAGTATTTGATGGTCACAGACTAAAATGATCAGTTGGGCAGGTATAGTTATGCCGCGAAGGCTATACCGACATTGCTTTCCTCAGAAAGATCATCAAAGCTGTAACTATATCCCTCTCGGGGCATGATAGAGCTAACATTCACCTATACCTCCCTTGATGCAGGGGTGTGTCAGATATCAGCCGGGATCCAAGGTTCCGAAGACCACCGCACGAGAATTGGCAAGCTACCACTACACGTGTGCGAAAACTCCCCGCTACACATGATCTTCGCGGTTTTACGCTAATGACTACAATCCGAGGGGGTTCGAGCAGAACTTGGCGATGTCTCCGTGGTTCAGTGAGGGAGATATAAACAAGTGTAAAAAAAAAGTCACCAGACATGGAGAAGTGTCAGTACGGGGCTTTTCATTGAATATCCAAAGAAATGCAAGAAAATAAAGAGGACATTTTAAGGATAAAACCGTTTAAGGTCGTCACCGCTCCAGGTGCGTGAGATGTCCTCTCCTTCGCTTATCTGGAGGCGATAAGCCCCGCTTTTCAGTACTTCTTTTACAATGAAAGGCCCTGCCCAGTTGGGATTCAATTTTCCGACGTTGCCTGCCCTGGCTGCGGCATCAACCTTCTTTAGTACAATATCACCAACTGCAAAATGTCTTACCCTGACATTCCTGTCAAAATATTTGGCCATTCTCCTTTTTACTTCTGCCTGCCTGATGGTTGCCTCATCCTGAAGTTCTTCGATCAAATCTAGACTGTATTTGATGGCCTCATCATTATCCTCTATCCATGCCTCTCCTCCCTCCTTTGCATATACCACTCTGGGAGTGACCACCTCAAACTCTACTGGAACGACTGCCTCCGAGCCATGAGATAATTTGAATGGTGTCTCTCCTGTAGCTGAGGATGCAGTAGTGCGAAGAGTCCAAAGGATGGAAGGAAGTCGCTCTGCCCAATTTCCTCTCTGATTCAAGACTCTCTTCATTAGAAGCTGTTGGATTTGCCTATTTGCTGCTTCTACCTGTCCATTAGTCCTTGGATGATGTACTGAGGCGAACCGAAGGTCAATTCCAATCTGATCACAGAAATTTGTCATTTCTGGGTTGTTGAACTGTGGACCATTGTTAGTGACAATTGGCAGCGGAATTCCATGCCGACAAACTATCTCCCCCCAGATGAAGTTCCTGATGACTTGGGTTGTAGTTTTTGCCAATGCCTTTGCTTCAATCCACTTGCTGAAATAGTCAATCATCACAATGATAAAATGACGCTGGCCACTAGCCATTGGGAAGGGTCCGATAAGATCCATCCCCCAAACTGCGAAGGGTCATGGTGCGGTTATTGATCTAAGCGATTGAGCAGGCAAATGTTGAAGAGGGGCAAACTTTTGACACTGAACACATCGCTTGGCAAATGCTTCAGCATCTTTCCTCATGGTTGGCCAGAAATATCCTTGTCTCAAAATTCTTTTCTCCAAAGTTTTTGCTCCCGAATGGCTACCACATTCCCCGGAATGAACTTCCTGAAGTATGGTCGGAATTTCGTCCTCAGAGACGCACCGTGCTGAGGGAGAGATCAAAGTTTTCCTGTAAAGAACTCCTGCTATTAAATAATAATAGGCTGTCTTTCTCCTGAACCTCTTTTTGTCCTTGATGGAATGATGGAATTCTCCTTTTGACAAAAATAGCTCGAAAGGATCCTTCCAGGAAGGATTCTGATCGATTTGCATAAGTTCCCCTTCATCTGTTGCCGGATGAAAAAGTTCAAAGGTCACTCCCCCTGATGGAAGACCGAACTTTGATAACTCGTCTGCTTCTTAATTTTGTGTCCTTGGAATATGTTCAATGATAAACGATTTGAATTTTCCGATCTCTTTCTTGGCTAGCAGTAGATACTTCCTCAAAATTGGTTCTCTTGTCTCGAAATTCCCCAGAACCTGGGAAGCCATTACAAGTGAATCAGTTTTAACATGTAAGTGTTCTATGCCCAGTTCCTTGGCAAGCCTCAATCCAGCCAGAAGTGCCTCATATTCTGCCTGGTTATTTGTAACTGGAAAGAAAAACTTGATTGCCTGTTCAAGCTGGATGCCGTTTGGACTAACTAAAACCACTCCGGCTCCCAAGGAGTTTTTACCAGAAGCTCCATCCACATAAACGACCCAAGCCAAAGGAGATTTCACCATTTGTTCAGGACTGGGTTCTGTTGTATCAACCAAGAAATCTGCCAAGACCTGCGCTTTGATCGCCGTTCTGGGAATATAAAATATCTCAAACTCGCTTAGTTCGATAGCCCATTTGGCCAGCCTCCCTGAATGATTTGACTTTTCAAGAATACTTTTCAAAGGATGATCCGTGATTACTTGGACAGGATGAGCTTGAAAATAAGGACGAAGCCTTCGTGATGACATGACCAAAGCTAAGGCCAACTTTTCTAAGATCGAATATCTTGTCTCTGCATCCTTGAGGATATGGCTGACATAGTATATCGGAAATTGCCTCTTCTTTTCCTCCTGGACGAGGACAGAACTTACTGCATCTGGACCAACCCCCAAATATAAGAATAATATTTCCCCTTCACGGGGCTCTGAAGTAGCGGAGTTGAAGTTAACTGCACTTTTAACTGTTCGAAGGCCCTGTTACACTCTTCGTTCCATTCAAATTTTGATCCGCCCCGAAGAACTTTAAAGAATGGAGCACTTTTATCTCCTGATTTGGAGATAAATCTGCTCAGCCCCGCCAACCTTCCTCCAAGATGCTGAACTTCCTTAGTATCACGAGGAGGAGTCATATCAAGAATGGTTTTTACCTTATCTGGGTTCGGTGCAAGGCCATCGGGAGTTAAGAGATGCCCGAGAAACTTTCCCTTGTTTGCTCCGAACACGCATTTTAATGGGTTTAATTTTAATTTGAACCTCCGCAGAGTAGCGAACGTCTCTACGAGGTCTTTCAAATGTGTCGAAAATGTTTTACTTTTTAGGAGGAGATCGTCAACGTAAACTTCAAGATTCCTGCCTTTTTGATGTTTAAAGACGGTATCCATCATTCTTTGATATGTTGCACCCGCATTTTTGAGGTCGAAGGGCATTACAAGATAGCAGTAACACTCATCGTTCGTGATGAATGAGGTGTGCGGGATATCAGGTTTGTGCATTTTAATTTGATGGTATCCAGAGAAAGCATCGAGAAAGCTCATAAAATTATACCCAACCGCGGAATCTACTAAGACATCTATCCGAGGCAGAGGGTAGCAATCTTTGGGGCATGCTTTATTTAGTTTGGTAAAGTCCACGCACATGCGCCACTTTCCACCGGATTTCTTAACCATTACAACATTCGACATCCATGTGGGATACTGAATTTCAGAAATAAAACCCGCTTTCAGGAATTTGGCAACCTCCTCTCTGATGAGCACCGCCAGCTTGGTTGCCACTTCTCTTTTCTTTTGTTGGACTGGCTTGAACTCAGGAGATACGTTCAGATGATGGCAAGCCACGTCCGGATCTACTCCTGGCATATCCTCCGCTGACCAGGCAAAGATATCCAGGTTCTCCAAAAGACAGGAGACCAGCTGCTCCTTCTCCTCTTCCAGCAACTCAGCATTGATGATTAGCTTCTTGTCTTCTCCTTCGGCAATAGGGACCTCTTGGGTCGCCTGGGCAGGTTCCAGGTGAGCCCCTTCTCGATCTTTCCCCTCTTCAGCAGCCTCTGAAGATTTAGCAATCTCAAGAATTTCGACCGTGGCCTCGGGAAGTGAAACGTCGGTGATCATATTGACGGTTCGCACGTAACACTCCCGAGCCACCTTCGGGTTGCTTCTGATCCGATACTGCCTTCCCTCGGCAGCAAATTTAAGAGCAAGGTGGAAAGTGGATACTATCGCTCTGTATGCATTGAGAATTGGCCTCCCGAAGATGGCACAATAGTTGCTTGGGGCATCTACCACCACGAAGTTGATCAACTTTATTACTCCGCCAAGAGAGATTAGGAGCTTTACTGAACCCTCCACTTCTTTCTTCTCTCCAGAAAAACCGTAGAGGGGCCCATCAATGGAAAGCAGAGGCTTCCCAGTCTTCAGGGCTTCAAAGGTTGGGCGGAAAGGAGGTTAACAGAGCTGCCTGTGTCGATCAGGATCTTATGAACAGTATAATTTTCAATGACGGCCTTGATGACCACGACATCATCAAGGGATTGGCGTTTGGAGGAAGGTCGTCCTGACCGAAGGTGACGATGGTGCTTTCAGGAGGGGAATTCGTGGTTGCTGCTACTTCTTGTTTCAGAACTCTCGCAATGCTGGATTTACGAGACGATTCAGCCCAGCTCCTCCGTGAATGCAATAAATGTCCCCCAGGGGGCCCACATCATTAACCTAAATGCATTCAGACGAAGGGTGAATGTCTCCATAGCAGCCGGCGTCTTCAACGTCGGCGCATTCCCAAGTTACCTCCACCGTTTCTTTTTTATTCTCAGTGGCCGGTTCAGCAGTTGCCTCTTTCCGAACTAGGCCCCGGAGCTTTCCTTCTCCCAAGAGCCTTTCTATCAACAAGCGGAGGGCCCGACAATTCTCGGTCAGATGCCCTCCCTTCTTGTGATATTCGCAGAAAAGGTTCGGATTTCGGTTTTGGACATCTGATCTCAGAGGAGTGGGTCTTCTGAAATCTGGTCTTTTCTGGAGAATTTGGACGACTTCGTCCATGGTAACATTCAGAGTAAATGACTCTTGCGAGTCATCATACTGGGTGGATGGAATAGCTGAAGATGGTTGCGCAGTATACTGTGGCAGGTATACTGGCATGATTTGCGGAAGAGGAACGGATGGAACGGGTGCGATGGCCAACGTCGGTTTCTGATCCTGAAACCGTTGATGGCCAATGAAGGGTTGCTTATTTTTGTAATTTCTTCCCCTCTGGGAACGGGGCTCAAAGTGGGATTGGTTTGATGGTGGATGATGGAAGGATGGATTAGACTGCTCCTTGTCGCTCACTAGCTTTGCGACGTAGCCAGGGTTACTCTTTTCTCCCCTGATGAATATGTTTGCCAAACTTATCATTTCCTGATAAGTTTTTGGCTCCCTTATGTTTGCTTCAAATTTCAGAGGGCCCTCCCTCAAGCCATGAATGAGGGCTACCCTGTACAACTCCGGATCTACGTTCTGGACTTCCATGATTTCCTTCTGGAAGCGGTCCACGAAACGGGCCCACGTTTCGTCTTCTCGCTGCCTTATATCAAAAAGGGCCGCAGAGCCACTTTTCCTCTTTCTCGAAGTAGAGAATCTCAGCAGGAATTCTCTGCGCAGCTCAGTAAAACAATTGATCGACCTGGGGCGCAACCCGTAAAACCACTCCCTTGCTTGTCCTTCGAAGGATGTCACAAGGAGTTTACACTTGGTTGCATCCGATAGGGTCCTCAGAGCAATGACCGACTCGAAGGCCTGTAGATGAACAGTGGGATCAATTTCTCCATTGAAAGCTGGCAGACGAGGCTCTCTGAAGTTATTCGGGGATGGCTCCCCTCGGACTTCGTCCACGAAGGGAGAAGTTTCTTTAATATCTTCGTATAGAGGAGCAGAATAGTAAGCCGCCTGAACTGCGGCTACTCGCAAGCCGCCTGGTAGGAGGAGCGGACAGCGGCTTCTGGCGGGTAGGAAGGATGAGCAGCGACCTCAGGCGGGTAGGAAAGGCGAGCTGCTCCTTCTGGCGGATAGGACAGGCGGGCTGCGTGAGAAGCCGCCCCCTGGAAATCAAGGACTCGGGTCGGCATGCTGTGCAAAACCCTCTTGCAGTGGCTGGAAGTTGGCGACTTGAGTTAGCGGGTAAGAAGGAGGTGGAGGAGGGACCGGAGTAACCGCCTGTTAACCGCGGTTTGCTGTGGGACTAACCGCTCGGTTAGTAGTGCTAAAGCCTGACTGATTGCGTCAAGACGCTGGTCAGTCGCTTTCTGAGCCTGCTCGGCTTCTCTTCTTGATTGCTCCAAGGCTTCCCACATAGTCTTCGCTGTGGTCGGAGCGGTCTCCAAGAGGGAACTGGCGGTCTGACATTGTGGCAAGGATTTCACCGACAATCCGCGATCTGAAGGTCGCGTGTTTCTGTTGAAACCGAAATCGCACCTCCGAAGGAAATCGGAAGCTGCGGGCTGCCGGTTACTTTTTAGTTGGAGAGAGAGAGAGAGACCGCTAGCAGCGGTCAAGGCCAGACTTCGCCCGTCACAGCGAATGCCACTCCTGTGACGGGCTTTCCTTTGATTAAGAAGAAGCGGTTACATCGGGTTACAGATGCAGGAAAGCAGAAGCCGGCCGGATCAGACAGGTCGCAAGACAGGAAACCTCGAGACCGCAGCTCAGACAAAACGAGCTCCTGGATTCGAGTGTGCGTGCCTTGGGAACGTCGCCCACCGCCTCCCCCTATTTATAGGCTCGGGGGCCTGCCCGAATGGGCAGGGATAAAATAAACCTGACCTGCCCGGGTACAGGAGAAACGGCAGGGCGGTGGCGGGATATAGAAAAGAAAGAAGCCGCGCGGCTTTAACCGGCCTGCGCTTCCGATCTGTCTTGGCCGGAGACTGAAGATGCTTGAGATCAAGGCGATGATGCAAAACCCGGGCGGGTCTCCGCTTGAGACCCGGCGGCTTGCCTTCTGGACTTGGACCTTGATGATCTTCAAATCCTTGGGGCGATCTGGATTCTGTCAGACCGCCCGTTTGCGTTGGCTGGTGCTGATGGACTTTGTTGAACCCGAACCGGGCGACTTGTATCCTCAGAGGCCGCCCGGTCTGTGAGAAGGGCTACTCGGAGGCGGTCTTCTGGGTAACAAAAGGGATGACAGAAAATACCTATGAGTCATCACCTAGGGTTCCACGGAGTCGGCACCGTGGAGGGATTGCTGGAATCCGGGATTTCTATTCTCAAAATTCTGCAATCTCCTCTTAACAGCCCCCATGGCCTCTTATTTATAATAAAACATAATTATGACACTCCGGTATCAACGACTATGATTGGTTGGGGATGCGGAGGTCCCCATTTACACTAAATAAAACCTGAAACGCAACAATACAATATATGAAAAATGTAGGTAAAGCGACGAGCCGGACGTATCCGTGGTCGGATCGTCGATCAGAGATGCATATATATGGCAGGGTGGCCAATTGGCCCCCGTTCAAACGACCCAGATTTATCAAAAAAAAACTTCAACAGCAGCCTGCCTACCAGTAAATAGATTGCATTTTATAGACCCCCCCCCCCCCCCCCCCCCCTTTTTGCTCAAAGTTAAAATCCATGTATTATAACAGCCCTCTTTAAAATTTACTATGGCAGCTCATGGTAACTCAAATTTAGCAAAAACAATTTCAATAGCACAACGTCATTTTTAAGAAAAAAAATCAAACCACAAGACTATCTGCACTTGATTTAAATAACGAAGGGAAATAAGGAGGGTGAAGAGGCTTCAAGAAAAACTAAACCCCCCAAATCAAAACAGCTGCATGAACATATAGCAGTCGACTTACTTAAAATAAAACTAGTATTAAAACTGAAATGAAGCAAAGGGGTGGAGAGGAGAGAAAAACTGATTTTAAAGCTCATATATATCAGAGAATGAGAAATAAAGGCATCCTTCTTCCTTTCTTTTCAGAACATAACCATATGAAAAAGAAATTTTATATAAGAGGTAGAAATAAATTTTTATTACCTTGTGTCACAAATGAATTCCCAGATATTTCTCCCGTCAGTTAGATGAAGCAACAAGGGCTTTCAACACTTCAACAGCAGGTAACCTAGGGCTCGGTAACACAGGAGCTCGGCAAGAGGGCGAGGAAAAAGGAGAAGAAAAGAAGAAAAGGAGTGAAGAGACGAGATCCCTTGATTTGGCGCTCGACAAGAGATATAAGAACCTAAGTCGGTGGGGGAAATTTCTGGATATGGGGAAAAGACCCCCTTGAACCTCGGTGGATTCCACTTGCCATGAGATTTACAGTCGATTTTAAGTCAGTGATAAAAGGGGAGGGGCTCAATGGGAACTTCGGGGTCGTTTTGGGTTTAAGAAGGTTCTTGCTTACGATTCTCGCCATTCTCCTTTCGTTCTCCTTACTAATATATATATTAAAAAACAAGTCCAAGTATGAAACTATCTCAGGCCAAATGAAAAAGTTAAATGGTAAATTGTGGCGGTCTAGATGTGTCGTTACATTAACTATGAAGCGACATGAATTAGTAGGGTGACAGAAAATACTGTAACAATATACACGGTACTCCCATATGCTTGGTTGCAAGAATGTAACAAAGAGTGAGGTGTGTATATATAATGGTAAGTCATAATCCTCGAAGTTTACGTTGGCAGAAAGAGTGAGGGTGAGGTTAATACGAAATAAAAGCAATAAGAAACGATATATATATGAGGAGATAATTACCAAAACTAAACTTCCCCTGGAAGTTAGCATAATTACAAGTTGCCCCTCTTACTTTTGAAAATTACAAAAACCTCCGGGGGGGGTGGGGGGGGGGGGGGGGGGGGGGGGGGGGGGGGGGGGGGGGGGGGGGGGGGGGGGGGGGGGGGGGGGGGGGGGGGGGGGGGGGGGGGGGGGGGGGGGGGGGGGGGGGGGGGGGGGGGGGGGGGGGGGGGGGGGGGGGGGGGGGGGGGGGGGGGGGGGGGGGGGGGGGGGGGGGGGGGGGGGGGGGGGGGGGGGGGGGGGGGGGGGGGGGGGGGGGGGGTGGGGGGGTGGGGGGGGGGGGGGGGGGGGGGGGGGGGGGGGGGGGGGGGGGGGGTGGGGGGGGGGGGGGGGGGGGGGGGGGGGGGGGGGGGGGGGGGGGGGGGGGGGGGGGGGGTGGGGGGGGGGGGGGGGGGGGGGGGGGGTGGGGGGGGGGGGGGGGGGGGGGGGGGGGGGGAGGGGGGGGGGGGGGGGGGGGGGGGGGGGGGGGGGGGGGGGGGGGGGGGGGGGGGGGGGGGGGGGGGGGGTGGGGGTACGGGGGGGGGGGGGGGGTGGGGGGGGGGGGGGGGGGGGGGGGGGGGGGGGGGGGGGGGGGGGGGGAGGGGGGGGGGGGGGGGGGGGGGGGGGGGGGGGGGGGGGGGGGGGGGGGGGGGGGGGGGGGGGGGGGGGGGG
>JAWHQI010001809.1:0-55983 GCA_033032865.1 Dactylorhiza incarnata
CCGTTGGGACAACTGCGGTCGCGAGGAGCTCTCATGGGGGCGTGAGCAGACCATGATGGAGGAGTTCCCGAGCTGTTTCGGTGACGTTTATCTCTCTTTTTCCCCTTTATGTAAGACCTTTTTGGATATATTTTTTATATGTCTGTTTTTACAAATTTCGGGACGAATTCTTTTAAGGGGGGTGGAGTTGTAACACCTCAAAATCGTAGTTCAGCGAATTAGGCGGAGAGGTGGTGCTGCGCTCGGATAGGCTGGAAATTTCATAGCAGCCCTCCGTGCACGACCATTGTCTCTCTTCGCGCACGACCAGCGATCGTGCGCGCAGCGATCATGCGTTAATTCGCAAGAAACAGAGTGCTGTTGCGGTAAGCGCGCACATCAGTGAGGTGCTTCACGCACGACACTGACCGTGCGCCGATGCTCGTGCGCCCTGTTTATTCTGCTCCGCGAATTTGAGCGGAGAGGAGAGTATTGGGGTGCGAATAGGGGGTTGGTGTGCGGATAGCAGGGATGGGTTAGGGTTTTAATAAACCCCAATACCCCCCCTCTCCCTCTCATTCCCGATCTCTCTCTCTCGATCCCTCTCTCTCTCTCGCTCTCCGGTGCGTGGGCGCAGCACCGCCAGGAGGAGCCCGAGCCCTCTCCTCTCTCTCTCTCAATCCTCTCTTCCCCGTCGGCAAGGAGAGCAGCCCCCTCATCTCCCATCTCTCTCTCGCCGCCTCCTGGAGCAGGGAACGCCGCCCCGATCCTTCCCTCTCCTCTCCTTCCCATCGCCGCCTAGGGCAAGGAGGACCCAGCTCCCCTTCGCCTCCTCCCCGTCGGTTGGTGCAAGGCAGCAAAGCCCCTCCTCCTCTCTTGTCCCGCCGCCGCCGGCTAGGAGAAGGCCGACCTTAGGGTTGGGTGTAGCCGTGGTGCTTGAGCTCGGCCGGCGAAGTGCGAGGGAGAACTCACGTGCTCCATGGTTCAGAAACGATGCCTAAGGGTAACGATTCTCTTTACCATCGTTTGGACATGTTCTAGTCCGTTCCTTGCATCGTTGAGGCCCCCTACCCAAAAGGGTGAGGTCGTGGCCTCCGACGTCGATTCGTGTTATCCCCGTCAAATCTTGCATACATGTAGAGTCCATACGTGAATGGACGTAGGCGCGCTGTGTGAAGCCCATCCGAGACGGTTCGTCCGGATTGGTGATGCTTTTGGTATTATGCTTGCCGGGGGAAAACTCCGTGTTGATATCCTGCTTCGTAGGACTAGAGGGTGCTACTGCATGTGCAGCAACGCCTGGGGGTGTGCCACGGGAGCACCCAAAGTGAGAAACAGAAATGGGGTTTCTGTTCACTACCGTCAGCGTTAGCGTTATCGCCGAACGGTAGCTCCCAGACTGAGTTCTGGTGATCTTGTTGTGCCCACCTGTTGAGAGGACCTGAGGCCTTTGTGCCCGACCCGTGAGGGTGTCCTGGTGGATGACTTAGCGGCCGTAGAGCCGGCTAATTGAGAATACCTGGGCTGAGGGGACGCCATACCCGCTCTTCGTGTTGTACAACGAGAGCTGTGAACAACGGGCATTTGGCGAACCTGAAACCGCACCATTGCAGCACCTGATTAGTGAGTCTCGTATAGCATGTCGGGATGCAATGGGAAAGAGTCTTCGGACTACGGTATGTTCACAATTAAAGCACGGGGGTGCCTTGTATTCGGCCACCGACTTTAGCCTCGTAGGGCAAAGCCATCAAGAGTGGATGGTGGTGGAAGGCGTAGTACACCAAAGAGTGCCTGAGAGCACGAGACGTGGAGGCCATTCCCACGTTTTTGATTGTTGCATATGTATGAACTGTTGTGGGCTTTGCTAGTCGCACTCTTATATATATATTCTGCTGAGGTGTTTTGCAGGGATGATTAGAACCACCACCCCCCTCGAAGGGGTGGGGTCGTTATAATTTGGTCAGCTTTAGCTGACCGTTGCCCTGTTTTGCCATCGTTTTTTGGTGGGCTTGTTGTACAGGTGCTGGACCGAGCGAGAACATAGCGGGCTAATAGCGGGCTGAAGCCCTGGTGCTGCTGCGGCCCTTGAAGGCCTTTTTATGTTCTTTTGCTTTTCATGTATGGCCGGCCTGCGCACCGATGTTGGTAAGCTGTAAGGCCGTCGTGCCTCTTTTGTTGTGTAAATCCTTTTATTCCTATTAATAGAAGTGGACATACCCGGGTTCGGGTTTGGGTGGTTTATATATTTTGTCTCTCTCTTTTGCTTCCGCATAGAATGCTCTGAGTTAGGTTCATTGTTTAGAGTTGAATGATATTTCAATTAAGTGACGTTCCCGTTTGTTTTGTAGTATATGGCGTGGGGCCCCGCCGGACCTTCTGTTATATGTTCCCGAACGGATGGGGGTGTTACAATAGGTGATAACTGCGTCTTTTGCGGAATAAAAGTTTGATAAAAAGATAACATAGAAAGCAAACCACAATCACAGACGACACAAGGAAATTATAGTGTTTCCCCGTTCTTGGGTACTCCACTTTCCAGCCTCACCAATCTAGCACCACAGCTAGCCTTGACTACTTCTCAAAAACTCAGATCAAGAACGATCCTTCAATCTCGGAGTCAAAACTCCTACAACTCGGAGACAAATCTCCTACAAACTCGAGACAACGCTCCTACAGCTCGGAGAAACGTCTCCTACAAACTTGGAGCAAAACTCTCCTTCAAGAAATTGAAATTTATTACAATAAAACCTGTACAGATCAGAACTTCTGAGATCTTCTTCCTCCTTGAGTCTTGGAAAACCTTTGCTAGAAGAAGAGGAAGAAATGGATTGAAATCTCAAATTTGATCTCTATGATTCGACACGATCCAATAGATTGTTGTAGATCATCTCCTTTTCAACAGCAGAGATTCTGGCATGCACATCTTGAATAGAGTTTTCAAACTTCTCCCTTTGCTTATTCAGCATGATTTCAATTTGTCCAAGAAGTGATTCTGCATCATGCATAGGAGGTGAAGGAGGTGGAGGAGGTAGAATACAGGTCCTCCAGTCAGGATTTCTTCAAGAATAACAGAGCTAATTTTCCTTTAGGCAGAGGATGGTACCACATCCTCTCCCTCACTGGCATGCCCTGATAGAGCAGCTGCCCCCCCAACCAAAACAGACTCTTTATCCCCTCAATATCTGCTGGGGGAGGAGAGTGCCCTTGCACTGAGTCTACACCTCCATCATCAACAAATTCTAGGTCAGCCCCTAACCCTGCCTGATGATAACTTGGACTGAGCTCTTCATGATGATCTCTTGCAATGTCTGCTACTGTTTCTGCTACTATCTTTGCCACTGTTTCTGTAAGCAAAATTTCAGAATTAATAACTGGAGGAGATGAAATAGGAGTATTATCACCTATGGTGAAGGGGATGGCATCTTCAAGAAGAGTTTCATGAAATAATGGAGATGGAAGTGTACTATGAGTTGGAACTGGTTCTTGTTGTGGAACTATCTGTTGAGGTGGAATTTGCTGTTGAGGTAGAACTGGTTCTTGTTGAAGTGGTTCTTGATGAGTGAGGGGAGGGAGCTGGAGTGACATTCTGATTCTCATCAACATTGGAAGGATCATGCTTCCCCTTGGAGGATTCACCTTCATCCTTTGGCTTAGTGATTCTGATGTCCAACCTTTGGATCGTGGAGACATCCATCTTCTTCAAGTGGTGGAGAACTGCTCCTTTGGACATGTCAAAGACTTCTGGATTGAGCTGATTCAGATAAAGAGAAAGAATTCTTGCAAAGTTAGGAGCAAGAAGGCTTTCTTTAATCTTTTGAAACAGAAGTGTTGCCCAGTCACACTTCTTTCCACAGATAACTGCTGTCATTAATCAAAAAACATCTGCAGAGACATAATCCAAGCTACCTGTATTACAAAGTAGTACTTTTGAGACAATATCTACCAAAGCTTGTCTACATCATTCATTTTCTGTCTTCGAACAGATGTAGCAGCTTTATCCAAACCACAGAAAATTACTGCTCTTGCCCAGTCTGCATCTTCAAGAATGTCCTCAGATTCTACTACTGGCAACCTCAGATACTTGGATAGAGACTTAGGACTGATCTTGATCTTGAAATTACTCACTGAAGATTTTTATCAGATTCCTATCCTTGTGAACTTTGATGTTGATGAAGAATTCCTCTACATCCTTGAATAAAATCCTGCTTGGTTGCTCCAGAACAAATGTTATACCGGCTGCATCTAGAAGATAGAAAAGATTCTGAAATTCGTCTGAGATAGAGCTTAGGCCTGCACGCACTAGCTCACTTCCCACCCCGATCTTAGGCTTTAAAGGAGGTGCCATAGATCGTGAAGAGATGGCGAATGGTCGAGGGAGAAATCGAACCGACGAGGGAGGTTGCGACAGATTCAGGATTGTCGCGAGAGGTCTAGGGTATTTCAGAGATAGAGATTGCGTGAACTCTAATCCTTTCGATTAATCGTATTTATATATAAACCTTGACTTGACGTAAATAAAATAAAAGATAAATTTCTGCGCGTACCCGACCTTTCGACTTCCAGGGAATGTATATGTGTTTTCGAAAAATAATACCTATTTCTCGAGAGGTCAAATTGATTTCCCCAGAAATCATAATTTGTTTCTCGGATGTATTGTATTTCTCGAGAAATTACAGTGTCATTACTTTAGAAATCTTGATCCAGAGAAAATTTGTATTTCTCGAGAAGTAATTGTCATTTCTCGAGATTACTTGTACTTCTCGAGAAAGTAAGTATGTCTCGAGAACTTTGATGAAGAGTTTCTTTAAGGTTATTACTCGAGGGATTTACCCATTTCTCGAGATATGAAAGGTCATTTCTCGAGAAATATGATCATCTCTCGAGAAATCATATAGATGACTTGAACTTTTCCTTGAAATTTCCAGGTCCTTGCTTCCTTGATAGATTGAAGAGTTGAAGATCTTCCTTGCATCATTTAAAACTTGACTAGGGCTCCATGTTGAGCATTCCAAGTTTTGTATTGAAGAAAGAGAACTTTGTCTCATCCAGCGGCTTCGTGAAAATATCTGCAACTTGCTTATCCGTAGAAACATAACTTAGATTGATGCCCCCATTCTCCACATGCTCCCGGATGAAATGATATCTCAATTCAATATGCTTTGTCCGGCTGTGCGAGACTGTATTATTTGCTATTGCTATGGCACTGGAGGAGTCGCAAAACATTGGGATATCTTTGAACTTCAAGTTATAATCTTCAAGCTGATTCTTTATCCAAAGAAGTTGTGCACAGCAACTGCCTGCAGAAATGTATTCTGACTCGGCGGTTGATATTGCAACACAATTCTGTTTCTTGCTGCTCTAAGAAATAAGCCTCCTTCCTAGTGACAAGTCCCAGAAGTGCTTTTTCTATCGTCTTTGCTACCTACAAAGTCTGCATCTGAAAAACTAATTAGTTCGCTGTCGTTACTTCTTGGGTACCATAAGCCAAGATTTGGTGTACCCTTAAGGTATCTCAAAATTCTCTTTGCAACGGTATAGTGAGATTCCTTAGAGTTCACCTGATATCTAGCACATACATATGTAGAGAACATTATGCTAGGCCTACTAACAGTAAGGTAGAGCAGAGAGCCAATTATGCTTATGTACTTGGTTTCATCGAAAGGTTTTCCTTTCTCATCCTTGTCCAGAGACATAGCTGAACTCATTGGAGTCCTCATAGAGGATGCACTCTCCATTCCAAATTTCTTTACCAACTCCTTGGTGAATTTCGTCTGAGAGATGAAAATTCCATCTTCAGATTGTTTCACTTGAAGTCCTAAGAAATATTTCAGCTCACCCATACTGCTCAATTCAAACTTCCCTTGCATAAGTTTGGAAAACTTTTTGCAAAGGTTGTCATCTGTGGAGCCAAAGATAATACCGTCGACATAGATTTGCACTAGCAAAATCTTGCCCTTAACTTCCCTAATAAATAACGTCTTATCTATCTTTCCTCTTGTGAATTTGTTCTCAAGAAGAAGTTAGACATCGTCTCATACCAAGCTTGAGGAGCTTATTTTAAACCATATAACGCTTTTTGCAATAATACAAATTCAGGGTTTCAGGATTGACAAAACCTGGGAGTTGTTCCACATATACTTCTTCTTGTATATTACCGTTGAGAAATGCTGACTTAACGTCCATTTGGTATACGGTGAATCCCTTGAATGCAACATAAGCTAGGAACAGCCTGATTGCTTCGAGCCTTGCTACAGGAGCATAAGTCTGATCGAAGACGATCCCTTCTTCTTGTCTGTATCCTTTTGCTACAAGTCTGACTTTGTTCTTGATTATTGTTCCGTCTTCATCCAATTTATTTCTGTACACCCACTTTGTTCCAATGACATTCTTATCCTTCGGTTTTGGAACAAGTGTCCACATTTTGCATCGCTTGAATTGATTCAATTCTTCTTCCATTACAAGTATCCAATGGGGGTCTTCATTTGCTTCTTGGAACTTCTTTGGTTCAACCTGTGAAATAATACTCAAATGCATATTTTCGTTAGTAGTACCTCTTCTTGTTCTTATACCGACTTGAGGATTTCCTATGATCTGATCAACTGGATGATCCCTCATGTGTCTGAACTCAAGATTCCTTGCATCTATTTGGACACTAGGAACCTCTTCTGCTATTGGAATGTCTTCTTCCACTTGAGTTGGCCCTTCATCTAGGTGATCTTCCTCTTCAGTTGAGATTGGGGGAGAGATCTTGACGAAGGTTTGATTATTCTCTTTAACTGACTCATCCAAGCTTGAGTCTTGCAACTTTGAACCCGCGTCTTCAACAGAAGCACTAGAAGAGCTGCTATGTAGCATGCTCGTCTCATCAAATACAACGTTAATAGATTCTTCTACAACCAGAGTTTTCTTATTAAAAACTCTATAAGCTTTGCTATGGCTACTATAGCCTACGAAAATACCTTCAAAGCTCTTTTCACTAATTGGTTTTGTAATGCTTCCCATTGTTAAGAACAAAGCATTTACTACCAAAGATTCTAAAATAGGAGATTGTGGGTCTCTTTCCTTTTAGTAGTTCATAGAGAGTCTTTTCATGGTTTTTATTTATGAGTGCTCTGTTTTGCACGTGGCATGCAGTGTTGACGGCTTCAGTCCAGAAGTATTCTGGAAGTGAAGAGTCGCTCAACATTCTTCTGCAAGCCTCAATGAGTGTTCTATTCCTTCTCTCAGCTACTCCATTTTGTTGCGGAGTTCGGGGTGAGGAAAACTCATGAAAGATAGCAAGGCTTTCACAGAAATCTGTCATGGCTCCAGATTCAAATTCTGTTCCATGGTCACTTCTGATTTTGACCACCGAATAATCTAATTCGTTATGGATTTGCTTGACAAACTTAGTGAAAATATCAAAGGTATCTGACTTGTGTTTTAGAAAGAATACCCATGCAAAACGTGAGTAATCATCTACAATAACCAATGTGTAAGACTTACCACCTAAACTTCTAATCTGCAAAGGACCAAACAAGTCCATATGGAGCAAGTGTAAGCACCTGGTAGAGTCTTTGCTCATAATGCTTTTAAAGTTAGCTCTTGTTTGTTTGCCTTTTACACATGCATGACAAGGTCTATCTTTAATGCACTTAACATTCGGTGCATCACGCACTAAGTTTTTAGAAAATAATTTATTTATCATTTTGAAATTAATATGTGCTAATCTCTTGTGCCAATGGTCAACAAGAGATGCACTATCTTTTGCTAAAATACACACTGGTGTAGAAGAAGATAAACAAAGAAAATTCAAACAGAAAATATTTCAACAACGAGTGCCTGATAAAATCGTTTCAGAATTCTCTGCCGACTTTATCAAACACTTATCTTTACAAAAGTCAATTGTGTATCCTTTATCACATAGTTGACTTATGCTTATCAGATTATGTTCTAATCCTTCCACATAAGCTACACTGAAAAGGATACATTACCATTAGAGATCATACCGTAGCCTTTTGTTATTCCTCTGTCGGATCCGCCAAAAATAACTTTTGGACCGCTCTCAACTGGAATATAGTTCTGTAAAAGGCTTCTTGTCTCAGTCGTGTGCCGAGAATAACCGTTGTCCAAATACCAGATAGGATTTTTGATGGCCTTTGGACATTCCTGCGAAAACAGATTACTTTGCCTTAGGAGCCCAAACAAATTTGGGTCATTGGTCCCTTGTTAGTTGAGCCCCACGACGAACGTTAACATTGCGAGTGGTCTTTCTTGCAATGTTTACTTGTGGTCTCTTGAAATAAGTAGTATTGAACCAGCAATCTACGACAAAGTGATCAATCTTGCCGCAACACCAACAATCAAATCTGTTGTATCTCCTCTTTGTATCCTCCTGATTTACTTTTTGAACGTTAGTTTTGGCAGGAGTTTTACTTCTTGATGAGGGTTTCTCATGTGTGCAGCATACACATGATATAACTGACTCTTTAGGCTTAGGAACAACAGTCTTCACTGTTGGTGCCTTCTTTGCACTAGGTCCATGAACAAATGGACCTTAACTTCTCAGATTAATTTCCTCATAGGGTGCTTTGAACACACTTGCACCAAAGTTTCGGGGACGAGTCCACCCCTTGTAGTCATTGACAGGCCCAGACATAATTGGTCTTATCAAATGACCATAGGAGCTTTCTAGATCATAGACATTAGTAGGAAATGACTTTCTTAAAAGTAGTCTGATCCAAATGGGCTTTCCAATACTCTTCTGGCGGTGGCTTTCCTAGCACTCTTATTTTTCTTCTTGGCTAGTATGCTTTTAGAAGATTTACTAGATTCAGCCACATGACCTAATCCACTTCCACTTGCTTTAGCGGAGAACCAATCAATGATTGGAAGAATAGTTTTAGGTTGAGAAAACTTTTCAACTAGCCTCTTCTCAGCGGCTAGCTGTTCTTCCAGTTCTTTGATACTTTCCTCTCTCAGGGCAAGGAGCTCATCTGAGCTTTTGATTTTGTCGGTCAGATTTTGGATTTCCTCTCTGAGAGATGTAAGTTGTGCAACTTCTTCTCTCAGATTAGATTCCACTTCCTTGAAAGACAAAATCTCCTTGGCCTGGATTTTGACAACCTTTCGGCATTTGTCAAAGGCATTAGGCAATTCAGTATATTGAGACATTAGTTCTGAATCTTCATCTGAGATATAGTTCTCTTGTTCAGCTGAGGCATAATCAGATTCAGACAAAATAGTATGAGCATTTACCTTCCCTTTGTATGGAGATTCTCTTCGTCGTCAGTCATAGCCATCAGCCCAAAGTAGGCTTCTTCTTCATCACTTGACTTCTCTGAGTCACTATCACTGAGTGTTTTGGATTTTTGGCGACGAAGCTTCTTTCATTTTTCTTTTTTCTGTGGGCGGATTTCTTTTCTTCTCTCTTTCCACCTTCTTTCTTTTGTAAGGGCATTCAGCGATCATATGCCCTGGCTTATTACAACAATAACAAATAATGTCAGAAGAAACATTTTTGTTCGGTTTAGACTTATCTGTCTTGGCTGCCTGAGCCCTTCTTGTGATGATCTCCATCACGACGAGAATGTCTATAGTCAGAGGAAGAATGCTTGTTCTTCCTAATCCTTCTCTTGTTTAGCAGTTTCTTGAACTGATGGGAGATTAGAGAAAATTCCCCATCTGACATTTCTGAGTAGGAGGAGCCTGCTTCTGATTCTTCTTCTTCATCAGATTCGTGTGCCCTAATTGGAGACACAGTTCTGCTTTTCCTGGAGCTTTCCACCTTCAGAGCCAAGGTCCTCTCCTTGCTAGAAGTTCGGTTCCCATCTTCTTCTGTTTTGCGGATATTCATCTGCAGCTCATGGGATAATAGCTTCCCGAACAGATTCTGTGGATCAATATTTGGCAGCTTTCCAAACTCCCTAATGGCAACGATCTTGATATCCCATTCTTTCGTCAAGGATCACAGGAACTTGTCATTGAGTTCACCGTTTGTGAATTCCCGGCCATAGTTTCTTAGGCCGTTAACAATTTTGAAGAATCTTTCATAAGCATCGGTGATGCACTCCTTCTTACTCTGCTTGAAGGGCTCATACTCTTGGTTGAGTAGAGATCTTCTATTGTCCCTTACCTCTTTGGTACCTTCCATGAGAAAAATTAAGGATGTCCACATTTCTTTGGCTGATTTGCAGTGAATCAAATTTTGTAACATTGAGTCATCCACTGCACTATCAATAATGTTCTTCGCCTTCTTGTCCAAGACTACTATAATGATCTCATCCTTAGTTAGGTCCATCATTTTCTTTGGCACCTGAACAGTAGGGTCAATTGTAGAGGAAGTCATAGGCACATGAGGGCCTTCTTCTACAACTTGAAATATTCTAGGATCTGCGGCTTCCATGTAAAATCTGACTCTTTCTTTCCACATGGGAAAATTAGCCTTTGCGTAGATTGGCAGCTTCAACGAGGAAGATTCCTTGCTTCTTTCCATGAATTGCTAGCAATTAGAATGGATAGATCCTGTTCAAGGTGTTAACCTAGAAATGAACAACAACCCTCTGATACCAATTGAAGTATCTAGTTGCCTACCTAAATCACCTAGAGGGGGGGGGGGGTGAATAGGTGATAACTACTGCGTCTTTTGCAGAATAAAAGTTTGATAAAAGATAACACAGAAAGCAAACCACAATCACATATGACACAAGGAAATTTATAGTGGTTCCCCGTTCTTGGGTACTCCACTTTCCAGCCTCACCAATCTAGCACCACAGCTAGCCTTGGCTACTTCTCAAAAACTCAGATCAAGAACAATCCTACAATCTCGGAGTCAAAACTCCTACAACTCGGAGACAAATCTCCCACAAACTCGGAGACAACGCTCCTACAACTCGGAGAAACCTCTCCTACAAACTTGGAGAAAACTCTCCTTCAAGAAATTGAAATTGATTATAATAAACCTGTACATATCAGAACTTCTGAGATCTTCTTCCTCCTTGAGTCTTGGAAAACCTTTGCTAGAAGAAGAGGAAGAAATGGATTGAAATCTCAGATTTGATCTCTAGGATTCGACACGATCCAATAGATTGTTGTAGATGATAAGAACGTATCTGTCGAATCTATTCTTTAGAAGGAATCGATTGATAGAGAGAGAGAAATCGATCCTTCAACAATGGCCGAAGACAGCGGCTTCTTCACGAAGATCTGATCGATTAGAATAACAGGAGTTAGAGAAATTAGGTTATCTTGTATATTGAAAAGATCGGAAAGGGGACTTAAATAGCAAACCAGCTTAACGACAAAAAGAGACGTGAATCAAGGTAAGATTAAACTTAAACACACTCACACATGCTGTCAAGACTGTTAGAAAAAATTAAATTCCCGTCAGGAACCGGATTTCAAAGCAGCACAAGAAGAGAACAATTTTCTCGAGACAACATGGATTTCTCGAGAAATAGATTTGACTTTTCGAGAAATGAACTTTACTTCTCGAGAACAATTTGAGATAAGGCTGGAAAAAGCTTTCAGGAGAACTTGAAGAGAATTTCTCAAAAACAAAAAGGACTTCTCGAGAAATAACTTTGATATCCCGAGAGAACATATGACTTCTCGAAAAACAACTGAGAAAAGCTTCTAAAAGAAATAAGAGGAGATTTCTCGAGAACATTAGAAATTCTCAGGAAAATAAATATGCTTCTCGAGAAATAAAAGACTTTTTGAGAATTTTCTTAGAAACAGAAGGAATAAAAGATAGAGAAAGATTTCTCGAAAGGAGAAGAGGACTTCTCGAGAAATAACATGGATTTCTCGAGAGATACTTTGAATTTTTCAAGAAATACCCTTAGACAAATTTTGACCCTTAAACTCCTTCTCTTGGACACCACCAGCTCTCCCAATCCTCCAAGCTTCAATTGCCTTGATAATAAAGTATATCTCAATAGAGAGATCACACATGAGTCAACACCATGTTCCACGCAATGAGTGATTACATTGTATGAAACTGTGCTTAATGACCCATTGTGATCTGACATTGGTCTACACTTTGTAATAATAACCTGCAAGATCATAACTACAAGACAACATCAAATACACTAGCAATTCACCTTGGTTCAAGGTGACTTCTCACAAATCTAGGCTATTGTGGATTCAACACCCAACAAGCGTCTCGACACTCTTCTTCCTCTTTTTTGATGTCAAGAAGTGCAGCTGGAAACTTCGATGCAAGTCCTCGAATACATAGATCGACCCACAGGGAGCTGGTGAAACAGTCTCGCGCTTTCTCCTTCAAGGTGATGGTGAAGAGACGTCATTTGAAAGCATTTGACATGGGTCGGATGGAGACCATGTCCTCAAACCATTGTAAGTGTTGGACTGGGTCATCTTTGTGGGTGTAGTAGATCATCTCTGGCTCCCTGAACCCTTCCGAAAGTGGTGCGGAAATCACCAGCTCACAGAACATGCTTCATCCGCTCGCCGCTCTGGCTTGCTCAACTTGCTCAACTTGCCCAACGAGCTCGCTGACCGGGCCCGCACCGCACTCGCCGGGCTGGGGAAAAGCTCTCGCCCGACGAGGTCTCGCCCCGGCGCCTCGACCGTCTTCTCTTTGTCCGACCTCTATCTCGGCATTCACGCCTACCTCCAGCGGCAGGACAACCTGGGCCGTGGGGCTCGAGAATTCACCTCACGCCGCAATGAAGATGAGGTTGATTGTCTTTATCACTTCCCTCTTGAAGTCTACCAGCATACCAACCGTTGTCGGTGAGTCAGTGGTGGAGAGCTGCTGTAGCCGACACCTCGCTCATCCTCTCCAGCCATGTTACTTCCCTGGGATTTTCTTGTACAAGTCGCGTTCCATGCTCACCGCACCAAAATTTTTGGAACCGAGAATCGGCCAACCGAGGAGTTCGGACCCCTAAGAGGGGGCAACTAATACTTACTTGGCCCGAGGAAGAACTTGGCCAAAATTCAGAACTAAGCAATGACCCTTGGCTGCAGTGCGGAGGTCCCACCATACACCCGGAAGATCTAAGAGCTCTTCCCCTCCAAAACCAAAGCTGAAGTTGGGCACCTTGGAGAACCATGGAAACTATTCAGAGTTGTCCAAAGGACGAAGAAGCCCCAAAATTGGATGCCCTCCAAATGTTGCCCTTCAAGGTCTATTTATAGTTTTCTCAACTGGGTCTGCCAATAACATAATTCCGCCTTTTGGTTTTGTTAAGTGCACCCCAAAATATTCTGACAACAGTCAAACTCCGCTGTTTGAGATGGTTGTTGGCAGACAAACCTGAATAAATGTGAAAAACATATTGCACCAAAATACCGAGGGTTGGCGAAGCCGACGCTCGCTTCCTTTCTTGCGACCTACCTAGGCGCGACGCGGGCCTACGCCTGATCCGCTTATCACTAGGCGGCGAGCCCTTGTTTGCCTCACCCTCGTGACCCGCTCATCGCGAGGCGGCAAGCCCACACTAGCCTCGCCCTCGCGATCCACTCATCGCGAGGCGGCGAGCCCTGCTCGCCTCGCCCTCGCGACCCACAAGGCGGCGAACCCCCGCTCGCTTCGCCCATATCTGAGTAAATTTTCCCCTCGACGAACACAAGGTTGTACACATAATATCTTGAATCCAATGAGGGTAGGCCGATGAGTGCGGGAGTGCTTTAAGAATAGTGAAACTCAGGGAAGCAGGTCCTGGCGGGATTCTAGGTGAAATGAGGTGTATAAATGAATCGATACTCACATTGGAATATGAGGAAAAGTTGTTGAGCTTATGTAATAATTCAAATCCTCGAATATCAGATGTGCATTTTCATAGCAACTAGTGGAATTGTGTTGGAAACTCCAAGGTTAAACGTACTCTGGTGGAAGTAGTCATATGATGTGTGACCTCCTAGGAAGTGCTTGTAGGTCACCTATAGAAAATGAGGTAATTATGCGGTTCAGCTTAGTATGAGCTAGAATGAACTAAAATGGACAGTACTTTTGATATTGTGAGGGCTGGGTCATTACAAATGGTATCAAAGACTGACCTCCTACAGTATGATGTGTGGTTCAGGGATGAACCATGTAGAAGCTAGTGGGCTTGTAATATCCTGAATTTGACGAGGGTGGTCTGATAAGGACAGGGAGTACTTTGGGGACAGTGAAGCTCAGAGAAAGCAACTCATTGCATGCTTCTAGGATGACAGACTTCTATGCAAAGGGAGGTGCATGAATGAACTGAAAATCACATCAGAATTAGAGGAAAAATTATTGGACTTAAATAATATTTGTATTCTCAAATATAAGAGGCGCTTTTTAGAGCAATTGGTGAAGTTGTGTTATAAACTCCAAACTTAAGCATACTCCGATGAGAGTAGTTCTGTGATGTGTGACCTCACAGGAAATACTTATAGGACACTTGTGAAAAATTATTAAATTGTGCGGTTCAACTCAGTATGGTCTGTAATGAACCAAAACAGACAATGCATTTGATATTGTGAGGGTTGGGTCATTACAAATGGTATTAGAGCCAGACCTCATACAATATGATGTGTAGTTCAAGAATGAACCATGCAGAAGATAGTGGGCCTATAACATCCTGAATCCGATGAGAATGGTCTGATTAGGGCGGGGAGTGCTTTGGGGGCAGTGAAGCCCATATAAAGCATCTCCTGGCAGGCTTCTAGGATGACAAACTTATAGGTGAAGAGTGGTGTAGGAATGAACCAAAATTCACATCGGAATTTATGGAAAAGTTGTTGGGCTTACGTAATAATTCATATCCTTAAATATCAGATGCTATTTTTTAGAGTAACTAGTGTAGTTGTGTTGGAAACTCTAGGGTTAAGCGTGTTTCAGTGTGAGTAGTCCTGGCATGGGATGGTCGACCTCCTGAGAATTTCTCGTAGATCACATATGGAAAATGGTGAATTTGTGCAGCCCAACTCAACATGGACTGAGATGAATCAAAGTAGACAATACTTATAATATTGTGAGGGTTAAGTTGCTACATCAATTGTTCCAACGCACCTTAACAAGCTTGACCTTTTTATTTTGCAACTTCCAGATCTCTACATCCTTAATGCAAATTGGGCGAACGTTCGTCACCAAATTCTCCTCCACCGACATCGCAGTCGGCTCAACCACCATGCTGCATTCCACCAAGGACTTCATCAACACTGACATGTAGAAAACATTATGTATGCCGCACAACTTTGTCGATAAGGCAAGGCGATAAGCACACTCGCTGGTGCGTTCAACGATCAGAAAAAAGCCCAAATATCTCAGACGCAACTTCTTGTTTGATCTTCAAATAGACCATGCCGTCAACTTCGAATTCCACACTCCAATGACACGCATTACCATACTCCGTCTGTCGATCTTGAGCAATCCTCATACGGTCTTAAATAGTCTCAATTGTGTTAAAAGCATCTGCCACTATTTTCTTCTCCAATAGTCAAGTGTCGCACACTTTCACCCATGATATTGGCGTCCGACACGGCCTCCCATAAATAGCTTTTATGACGTCATCTTGATGTTCGCTTAAAATTGTTATTGTGCGCGGACTCTACGATAAATAGGTGATCCTCACTTTTTTTCCAAATTATAGTGCGCACATCCTTAGCATGTCTTCAATTGTATGGTTGGTTCTCTCCATCTGACAGTTGGTATGCGGGTAAAACGTCATAATGTACTTCAGCTTTGTCCCCAACCTCTTTTGAACTAGGTTCCAATCCTTGGAGTCTAATTTAGAAGAGCTTGAGGAAAATGCTGAAGTTCCTCCATAATATGGTTGTTTTCTCTCCGTCTGACTGCCAGTATACTGGTAGAACGTCGTACTATACTTCAGCTTTGTCCCTAATCTTTTATTAAATAGCCTCCAATCCTTGGAGGTAAAGCGCTTGTCCCTGTCACTAATGATACTCTTCAGTATCATGCAATCGTATGATGTTCCTTATATAGAGCTCTACCAATTTTTCCACCTATCATATATCTGAATTAAGATGAAGTGAGCCACCTTAATTAGGCGGTCCATAATCACTCATATAGATCCATTCTCTTGCTGGGATTTGGTCAATCTGTGCACAAAATTCATGGAAATATCGTCGAACTTCCACTCAGGAATGGGAAAAGGGTTGTAGAAATCAGCTGAGTCTTTGTCATTTAACCTACACCAAAGCTCACGTTCTTGGCTTCTCCTCATCATGGATGATTATGAGTGTAGGTGACAGATGGTAGGAACGCTCTGGAAGGAATGGAGGAGGGAGCTTTGGGCGGAACTCACGAGAAGAAAAACTATCGTGTTCATGGGAAGGGTTGCGAATAGTAGAAGTAAGTATTCACGAAGATACAAAGTTTGAAGATTATTTAGGAAATGCAACTAGCGAGATATAGTGTTAATATTAGGGCATTGTTATTAGCACTCAAATATTGGCTATTGGCACTCACAATAACTCATTTACAGGGCATTACCTAAAACTATCTGCACTCGACCCGCAGACTTCTCTCTCACGTGCTCTTCCCCCCGACGTCTCCTTCCTTCCCTTGTTTCCTTCTTTAGAATGGAAATCCCTACTCTTGCGTGCTCGATTCCTGCTCGCCCATACACCAGATCCTCCTCACCTAGACGCCACTGATTTATGCTCGCCAGATGGCGATTCCAGCTCGCCCAGACGTTGATTTTTGCTCGCTCGCCGACAGATATAGGTAACACACGCGATTTATGCTCTGGAAGGGTTTGTTATTCCCGCCGATTTCAGTTTTTAAAGACATCTTACTTTTAAGTCACATTGTGCTCTATTTGTACCATTTTAATTTATTTCTTAGATTTTAAACTCTTAGAGAGTTTGTTTTGTAGTTTAATCACTGTTTTAATCGAAACAACTTGTTCGTTTACTAATTGCAAAGCAGGACATGAGCATATCTGAATATTGGTTTATTTTTAGCAGTTTTGCTCAATCTAGAGTATTAAATATAATAATACTGTTTGTTCACAACTTTGGAATTAAATTTTATTCAATGATATGATCATGGAAATGTTATATTGAAGTTTTTTTTTAATTTACATTTCATTTGATTGGGAAGGTGTTTATATTCGCTTCAGTTAATTCCACAAGATTGAATAGTGAATATAATTTTGTGTAAAGCCTAAAATAGTTCTTGATTACCATTGATTTATTAATTAAATGTTATGTGTCGGTCTAATTTGTCCTATGAAAAAGTTTTTGTAAGAAGATAGTTGAACGAACGATCTAAAAAGTTTTGTTTAACTCTAATTGGAATGAACACACAACAATTTATTTATTTATTTGAAATTATTTCATTTGAATTGTTATTTATTAGTCATATGTGTGTGTTTGATATGAAGCCCGGAGATTACAAATGGTGAAAACGATCAAAATGTTGAAGTTGATGTGAGCACATATTTTGAGACAAACATTGATATTCATTCAAAGGAAGAGCTAATAGATTGGGCTCATCGTAATGAAAGAAATACTGGAAATGTTGTAGGAATAAAGACATTTGATAAGGTTGTCGGGAGGCTCAAAACTCGTGTTTTGTTAGGTTGTGATATATAGAAGTAGTCACTATCAAGATAATCAGAATAAAAAAATAGGTTGGGTAAAGAAGGAACTTTGCAGATCGACCTCTAAGCGATGTGGGTGTTATCCACAAATAATTTTTTTAATCAAATTGAAATATATTTGCAACTGCTTTTTTCAACTGGATTGCACATATAAGACCAACATATATCGAATGTCGCTACTATGCATTGTTGGAATGACCTCTACTAGTAAATCTGTCTATTCATGTTTTACATTTTTGTCAGATGAAACTCAATCTAGTTATGAATGTACTTTGCAATATTTTAAGTCAATACTTGCACCAAAATATTGTCAATTATTATGGTGACAGATAGAGAAATTGCTTTGAGGAATGTTATTGTAAGTGTTTTCCACAGTCAAAGAATAACTTACGTCGTGTGCACATTAACAAATATATTTTAGGTCATTATAAGAATTATTCAATAACGACAATGATTTTGAGAAGTTTATGTTTGAATGACAGATGTTAATTGATGTAGTATAGGAAAGTGATTTCAATACTACTTTTATTAAATTGGTGATTGAATTTTCTACCTTATATTCTGATGTTTTAGAATATGTTTTACAACTTGTATAGAACCATACAATGACCATTTTATGGCAGCATGAATTGTCAAGTACTTACACTTGAGTAATTCATGCATAAATTATGTGGAGGGAGACCATAGCCAATTGAAAAGAATTATTATATGTTTTAATCGGTAATTTGACGACAATATGGAAGATTTTTTTATCAAATGATAATCCTTCAACGTACAAAATTAGAAGATCATTCAATGAGAGTTGTATTAAAATCAGCAATGATTATACATGTGCATTGTATTTAGATTAAGTAGGGAAAATTTGCACACAAGCCTTGCAATTCATCAAAGAGGAGAAAGACTTAGGCTTCGTTTGGAAAAATGTTTCGCTCTGGTACGTTTTCCGCAAACGAAACGCGGCTCCCTTTTTTACGTTTGTTTTTCCGCCTTCTTTTTGAACCTCCCGTGAAAGCCACGTGTGTTATTTCGCCGTGTCCCCAAACCGGTGTAAATCCCTCCACTCTATCACGTTTTAGGTCTCGCGAGGAGGAACTCGCGTCGTCATCTCCGATGGGCGACTCCGGCGTCTCTTCTTCCGTGGCCTCCAGATCCCGCGACTCCGACGTCTATTTTCTCCGGTGGCCTCCAGAGCTCGCGACTCCAACCTGTCTTCTCCAGAAGCGCAACTTGCTCGGTGGAGGCCGTCTTCTCCAGATTTGTTTTTTTTAGATTTCCTTTATCTGTTCTCTTGGATCACAATCCCCTTGATTTTTTTTTTGATTTCCTTTTTCTGTTATCATTGTTCTTATATATGTGTGTAGTTATGTTGTACAACATGTATATTAGCAATGGAATTACTGCAGATAGAGAAAATCATGAATTATGAAATATATAGTTGGATAGTTGTATTAGACCATGCTTTGCAGGAAATCGATCATTTGCAGGAATTACTGCGCTTTTTATATCCTTTCTTTAGGATGGTGAACGACGCGAGATATAGTGAATTTTAAAACAAGTAGCATTATACCAAATATTTGGAACAACTTTCATTTAGCAATCTCTAATTAAGATTCATAGTCTTATACCAAATATTTTAAAACACATCTTCTTAGCATTTTCGATTCTTCCATGCTAAATGAAGGTATCTCAATTCTTTTACATCCAAAGTAAGATTCATAAAATACTATTAGCCTAATTGCAGTTTTATAAAATGGTTCTATTAAGGTGGTGTTTTTTATCATTGTTTGTTAATACACTATTGTGTTCTCATATGTTGTGATGTGTCTCTGTATGTGTATTTGGTGTGTTTGGATGTGTATTGTATGGATGTTGTGATGTGTATGTGTGTCTGATGTGTGTGATGTGTGTGATGTGTATGTATAGGCTTGTATTTTTTTCTTTTGTATTTAAATAGTTTTTACATAGTTCTTCCATCCAGTTAAATAATTTTAGGTAAACATAGAGAAGATGGTGTTTCTGCAAATTGGGAGGCCAGCGATATTATAATATTTTTTTACATTTTTCTGAAAGAAATTGAGTTGGGTAATCATCCTACCACACACTTGAGCAGGGATGGCTGGATCAACCTGACAAATAATGTCTTAGCGCGCACGGGGAAGTCATACGATCGAACTCAAATGAAGAATACGTGAGATCAGATAAAAAAAGAATGGAAGTTATGGCGAGAGATTAAGGGACTTAAATGCCCGCAAGCTCATTTTGAAAAAAATTCAGAGTATTTGTACTTTATGTTTCTTCTGTGATGCACTATATTACTATTGCAGACTTTCATGAGCATTGTTTTAATTCTCCTCGATTATATATAATTCTCAGTACCTGTCATGTTTTATTAATATGTGCAATGTTGGAGACTTTCATGAGCAATGTTTTACTAATGTGTGCAATGTTTGATTATTATATATTATTAATATTTTATGCAATTTAAAATTGACGCAGATTTACAATGTCTTTCTCGGATCGCACTGACAATTCTAATGAGGAGACTCGACAGATAGTAGATGGTTGGGTTAATCGTAATAGAGCAATTTGTGGTCAACAATATTTAACATCACTTGGTTATCAATTATTTGAGGCTAGTGGATCATCAAATATAGCTTGCATGACATCACACAACACAGGAGCTAGATGAGTTAGTGAACTTCTCGATGGACACCCTGAAGATTTGATACTACTCCTCACACAACAATGCAGACTGCAAGGATCCAGGAGAACTCTACCACGAGAAGTGCTTGCAATTACATTGCACAATTTAGGTCATAATGTATCAATGCAACTTACAAGCGAACGATTTCAACACTCTACAGAAACTATAAGTAGATATTTTGCAAATGGTATCACTGATATAAAAAGAATATCTTCTGATGTCATCACGTATGTAGATCATCTTTTCAGTGATATTCCCCCACAAACACTAAATGACGCTCGATATATGTCGTTCTTTAAAGACTGTATGAGAGCTATTGATGGAACACATGTGGATGCTCAAGTTCCCGTTGATCAACAAGTTTCCTACATTGGTCGGCATGATACAACAACGCAGAATGTTATGGCGGTTTGTGATTTCAATGTGTTTCACATTTGTAATAGCTTTGGGAGGATTCTACTCATGACTGTCGTATATTTCAGCGTGACTTTATGGACCCGAGTTATGATTTTCCATATCCACCACCAGGTAAGACTTTAATATTTTGAGATTTCATTAGTTTTTAATCCTACTTTTTTGTTACTGTAATTATACTCACTTATTAAATATTTAATTTTGCAGGTAAATATTATTTGGTTGATGTCGGATATCCACTTCAACGTGGTTTTGTAAAATCATATTCATGTACACGGTATCATTTACCAGATTTCAGAAGGGGCGGTAGACATATATAAGGACGACGTGAAGTATTCAACCAAACTCACTCTTCCTTGCGTAGTGTTATAGAACGGTCATTTGGAGTATAAAAAAAGTGAAAAATACTCAGGGATATGCCGCCATATACTTTAGCAAAGCAATAAGACATTGTGATTGGAACAATGACTTTGCATAATTATATTCATAGACGCCCATCTCGCTCAGACGCTCATTTTCAAGCTTGTGATGTAAACGAGCTAGCATTTGATTTACCCCGCGGGCCTTTAAAGAAGAACATGTCAAAATAATGAAAGCTCAAGTGGAGATCATGTTAAAGGGATTCGAGTAGGTGTTGATGAGATATCGGCACTACGTGACTCCATTGCCGAACAACTACACAGAGCTTGAACGTATTTGTAGTTTCTGCATACTCGACAGATGTATTTCGAGTTTTTAATATTTTCATGTTTAAATGTATTTCGAGTTTTTGTATATACGTTTTTGTACTTTATGTATGTGTGTGTTTTTTCGAGTTGATAAATTTTGTATTGGTAGCATGGGAAAAAATCATTAAATAATATCACGTCGCTGTTTTGCCAAATGGTTCTATGTTCTGAAAAGCTCTGCAAACACAGACTATCCAAACAGATTTCTATTTACAGCAATCAATTTTCAACAACTCCATTTACGAACCTTCATTTTCAATCACTCCTTTCACAACCGCAACCACAACCGCTCTCCCAAACGAAGCCTTAATGAAAAAGGGCACATTAAGTTAGTTCATGAATGCTCACACTTAAAGATGCACTCTTTGGGGGGTTCATGCGCACATGAACTATTTTCATATATGATCAACTATAAATGACCCCCTTTATGACTAATTCAGGGTATTGGAAATAATCAATCATAAGTAAGAAATTTCATGTGTACATAAAAAACATTAAGACATTGAGTTTGAATGAGTAGCCCAAAAATTATATGATTCAAGTGAACAACATAAGAAAGAAATCAAGCGCAAGTTCAGAGAAATTATTGATCCAACACTGAGGCAAACTATGGAACCATTCGTACATTTGAATTTGAAAGGGAGGCTAAATGAGAGTTACAAATAAATTTAAAGAAGATTTTTGTTTACAAAATGTCTCTGGTCTCATTTTGAGTAAACATTATTGGAAACAAAGTTTCAAAAATTAGAATTGAAAACATCAAACGAATTGTCTATTCGCAAGAATACAAAATTGATTGATAAGGGTCGTCACAATTTTACACATTTTTGGTCTGAACACATTGTGAACTCATTTGACGTGGTGGATGATACTTATTGTGGGTACCGAGTTATTAGTCATATATTGAATGTTGTTGGTGATTGACAACAAATAAGAAACAATCTATATTGAGAGTTTGAAAATCAAAGTGTTTTATATGATGACATATATGGAAGCCAAAAGCTAATAAAGTTATTGAAATCTTTACAGTGCACATAAACTCCACCTCCTTTTGATAAATGAATGACATTACTGAATATGCAACTAGTTATCTTTTCATGTTACAACATAAAAGTGTTTCAACTATTTTTAAATAATAATCACTTCATTCAGTTGCACTTGAATGACTGCTCTTACATACTATACATTGTTCCTTCTTGGATGAGATGTCGTGAGTGAATAACAAATGAAATTGTAGAGTTTGTATTTTAAATGTTTGTGATTTTTTTTGCAATAATATATTCGTTTGTGGAAACCATTTTTGTTTGTAAATATAATTTTCTGAAATAGTGATATGCGGTTATTAAAAAAAAGTAAGAATAGCAAAAATAGGAGATGCACAAATAGTTATAAATAGGGTGAGAATATAGATATTTTTATTTCGGAGTAATTCGGCTGCGCCATAAAGTTTCAGATTGTGATCTGGAGAAACCTAATATAGGCGCAAAGAGCGAGTTTGCAGAGATGATGCAGAGCCACGCTCCGTCGCCGGCGAGACTCGGTCTCTCTAATGCTAACTCACCCTCCCTTCCTTCCCAAACCATTAACCCTAATCCTAATCTGAAGCCTGCTCCTCTCGCCTCCACCCCAGTCCCTGCCACCGCTTCCTCAACCCTACTCTCTCTCCTCCCACCGCTTCCTCGGGCAAATCGCTCCTCCTCCAAATGGCTGCGCTCGCCGCCAAACTCTTCGAAGTATCGCCTCACCGCTCCTTATGGACTTCCACTCGCACCGGCGGGCCGCCAAGCTTCCTCCCCGGCGCTCAGTCGCAGCCTCTCTCCCTCGATTCCCGTCACCCATCTCCTCCGAACACAACCAAGGAAGTTCTCTCACTCTTCACCTCCCTCCAGACCCAGCTTTTCGAGGCCGTCGCCGAGCTCCAGGAGATCCTCGATCTTCAAGACTCAAAGGTGAAGATCGGCCACGAAATCCGCAACAAGGACGCCACCCTCCTTGCGTTCACCCGCAAGCTCCACGAGGCCGAGCAGGTTCTCGATCATCTCCTCGACGACTACTCCGACTACCGCCGTGACCCCAAGCGCTCCAAAGGCGATCTCGGCGATCCAGACTACAAATCCTCCCTACACTCTTCTCTGGATCTGAACGAAGTCTTGGCGTATTCCCACCGAATCAGCTACACCACCTTCGCCCCCGCCGGAGCATGGGGCCGGATTAGCGCCGCTGCGCGGCGCTCTCCCGCCAGCTCCCCAGGATAACGAGATGCGCGCCTCCCAACTTTATCACTTCGCCGACCTAGATGTCGGCATCCGAAAGAAGGCTCTGGAGGCCAACGAGAGGATTTCAGAGAACATCACGGATATTCTCATCGAGCCCACTCCGGCACGAGTGGATGCCCATGCTCCTATCGCTCCGGCCATGTTACCCATCACCGTGCCTCCCGGGTGGAAGAAGGGGATGCCATTGGAGCTTCCGGTGGAGCTTCCACCGGTGCCACCTGGCTGGAAGCCCGGAGATCCCGTACCATTGCCACCACTGGAGGGAATTTTGCTTGGAAACAAAGGAGATGAGCAGAGGATCGGTGGCCTGCCATTGTTGCCAGGATTACTTCCACCACAACCGAGAATCCCTGAACCAATACAGGTCAGACCTGTACAGCTCGATATAAACCCTGACCTGGATGAGTTTAGCAGTGATTATAGCAGTGAGGTGGGCAGCTCAGAGGAAGACGATGAAGAATGAGATTTCTATGCAAGGTTTGTCTATACATGTCCATCGCCATGTTCAAATCTTACATAGTGCCGTGCGATAAATTAATTTTAATCTGTGATAAATTAAGATACTGAATTTTTAGTGCAAGTATTCTCATTTAAGCATCATAAAACTTTTCAGGCTATTAGAGTTGAGTTTTTCTCTTATATCTGTAACATGCTTCCTTGTATCCTAATCTTAAATGGCCTCCTAGGGCTCATTTTCTTCCATGAAGATTGAATTCCTTGTGGATTTGTACAAATTCTATTTTTTTCATAATGATGCGGTTGAATATGAAGTTAAATTTAAACTTATTGTTTGGGTATATGTACAATGACTTTATTTTCTTGTTAGATCTCTTTGTTTGTAAGTTCTTAATGAGCAACATCAAATCCCTTTGGAAGGAGGGCTGTGGAATGCAAACTCCTTATTGATTTCTATGTATATCCAAACAAACAAAGAAATAGTTAGAAAGAGCCATCAAAGACTATTTTTTTTCGATGTACAAGCAACCAAGCAATCCTCTAGAATTTGAAACCAAGTGTATTCTTATTATTTCTCTTTTGTGGTGTTCTAATTTAAATCAATTGGTTATAGTTAGAGGCTCAGTTATTAAGGCGCGCCGCGCATGAGGCGCCGGGCGCACCAGGCCTTTCAAGATATTTTCTTCAACCTGTTTTTTGGAGGTGAGCAAAAACATGATCTCAGACGCACCCAAGGCACACCTAGGCGCACTTGGGCATCCAAACACCTATTTTCAGTGAATTGAGTGCTCAATTCATTGAAAATCAGCGAATGAGAGTGAGTTGGATGCCCAATTCACCGATTTTTAGTGAATTGGCCACTCAATTCACTTAAAATAGTGAATTGGGCACCCAATTCACTGAAAATCAATTGGCCATTTGGAATCATAATCATAATCTTCTCATCTTGAATCATAATGTGTACTCAAAATGAGAATCATATATATATATACTTTTTTCACTTCAATGTTCTCATCTTCTCTTTTTCTTTTTGTAAGTAAAAAAGAAAAAAAAACAATTATGATTATGCTTTCTGTTTTGTGTTTTGTTATGGAAGTCTCGGAATCTCCCCCCCCCCCCCCCCCCCCCCCCCCCCCACCCCACACACACACACACAAAGCGAAAATTTTGGGACTGATACACACACAAATAAAAGCGAAAATTCATCTTCTCAGTCTCGGAATCTCCCCCCCCCCCCCCCCCCCCCCGCACACACACACACACAAATAAAAGCGAAAATTATGGGACTGATACATGGACGGAAAATTTTTCATCCCAAGGATATCCTAGGAACACATTCGATCTCTTACGACGCTGGCTTCCCCTGTCCAACTCCACGCGTAAAAAATGTATGTCACGCTTCCCCTCCTGATTGGCCGTGGATGTAAATTTGGAAACTGAGACCAACCAACGCGGGGAAACTCCCTGGACATCTTAGAATCCGAGGATTTTTAAGTTTGCTCCTTGGTTTTTTTCACACACTCCATGTTCTCTAGTATTAGATGATGATTTTGTTGGCTTGGTGGTCAACTAATTTTGTTTAATTGTATAATTATTTCAATTTCAATATAAAGTATAGCCTTTATTGAAGTAATTATTTTTTCATTAGACTTTTTCGTCCAATGGATTAATAACCTCTTTATTATGGTTGATTGAGTACATAACTATACAGCACATATTAGGGTTATATTCTCAACACTTTTTCACATCAGTATTTATTAGACATGATTTCGTAGTGCACAAACTGTCATGGTTTTCGCCGTTTCATATCGTTGAGCACAAAAACGCCACCGTCATAAAATGTGTTTGCCATAACAGTTATGTCCGCCACTAAGAAAATAATGATAATTTTGAACATAAAAGTGGACGAAGTTCTTTAGGTGAGGTCGGGCGTTCACGAACGACAGTTTAGAACCACCGCGTTGACGACCACCACCGCCATGCCAAACAGACCCTATATCAAATCTTTCATAACAAGCAAAAATGATAAACACAATTCCTTTGATATTCTTACATGGGCGTTAGCATCAAAACTCAGCTCACTTTCAGAATGTTAGGTCCAGAATCAGGCAGTAAGAGTATCAGCTTTAGCATCTAAGGCTCCTCAATGCATCTAAGGCTCCGTTTGGCGTCACTTTTACTCCGGTGAATTTGGACAGAAACGACACCGTCATGACAACGGTCACGACCACCACCAAGAAAAGAAAACTAGTTTTGAACATAAAGGTGGATGAAGTTCCTTGGGTGACAAGCGAATGACGGTTCATAACCACCACGTTCAGGATCACCACCGCCGTGCCAAACGGAGCCTAGCTAAGTGTGACACCCGAGTCGACAAGCGAACAATGTTCGCCAAGACAAGTTCGACAACCTTGAGCGCTCAACAGTACGACATGGATTTTACAACAACCTATTTGAAGGGCATCCGGGTCTCCGGTAAGATCATACTCACTACTTGCAACTCAACACCGTTATAAACTTGTTAGCTCGTTTCAGTAAGGGCCATAGGGCGCACACGGAACCATTCACCGACTTGCATCCACATCAACCTGCTAGTTGTGGCACTTCTCAACTCAGAGGATCCAAAAATATTCAACTCAGAGGATCGTGGCTTCTCACGAGTGATTTTGCGCGCAAAATTCGAACTTGCCTTTTGGGCTTACAATCACATCTCCACGGCTCCAGAATGACCCCCGTGCCTCCACCAAGCTTTCTACCCTGTATGCATTGTAAGTTTATCCTACGACGTGTCGGATTTCGCTCGTCCAAATATTTGTTTTCTAACACTCTCGCATATGTATTAAAATATTTGTTACCTAGATTGTAACTATTGTGTCGTATTATTTATAATGTTCAAAGCATTCATAGAGGTGACATGTACATTTTTGTCAGGCCCGTCCAACTTCACTATATCTTATATAAAGTTCATTCTTTCTATTCAATCATTATTGGTTATAATGTTAAGTTCATCTTGAACAATACTGAAAAAGTAGATTCACAAGACAGTATGCTGAAGGAAATAGAAGAAAAACTAAAAAACTTTTATTCATCGAATACATTATGATTACAGCTTCTCTCTTTTGGCCCAGAAATGACGGTGGGCTCGAAAGGGACGCAACGTTGCATTCGCTACAGTCAATTCTTGTTGCGCAAATGCGTGCCTAAATTTTTCTACCTTCGTGTATTTGCTTCTTATGGTCTGTTTGTTTCGGCTGTGAAAATGACACGGTGAGAACGAGAGCGTTGACACAATGGACCAATGGAAATGGGAAGGACGTGACTGCGATATCAAAAATGACAAAATGAAGTTTTCGAGCGGTGAGAATGAGAGGGTTACAGAACAATTTTTTAGCGTTGCTGTTTTTCCCCACAACGGAGATGGAACAAACAATTGATCATGACCACCATTGTAAGTAGGGTTGATGCTAACGAGAAAGAATCGATGATCGAGTTTGGTTTTGATTAAATTAACCTATTTAATCAATGACTTATACTTAGGGTTCGTTTGGGAGGGCGGCGGCCTTCCGGTGCGGGAGTAAACGCCATTGGCGGGGCACCTTTGGGCGTTTGTTTTTTTCGCCACCTGTGGCGTTTGCTTCAGGTTTTCTGAGCAAAACGGCGAAAACTTTATTTGTCCATTTTTGAATTTTTTGTTTATATGAAAAACGGTATTACGGAACAAAAAATTTGAGTCCAAATGAAGAGGATCCTGACTGGTGTTATGGATGGTTGAGTATTTGTGTCAAAATGTAAGGGGGAAGTTATAAGATGATAGAAACGTGCAGAGGTGCAACTCGGGTCGATTCGGATCGGTTCCCAAAAATCAAGAACCGATCCATATTGCTCCGGTTCCACCAATTTTGGAACCATAATCGACCCATATTTTCAAAATCATGAACCATACCAGAACTGAAAAATTTGATTTGGTTCCGTTCGGTTCTTCGTTTTACCTGACAACATAAGTACAACTAAAAATGATTATAAATTTTTAAAAACAAAATCTTGTTTTCATACATTTTTTTACACACATCATATTTTCTTATATGTTGTTTATGTTCAACAATAAATCTATAAAATATCGATATAAAATAATTTTTATTACATTATGTAGTGGTTACCAAATAAGATTTCCTTATTTTTACTTAATTGATATTTATGAAACAAGTATAAGACATTCTGTTCTCAATTCAGTTCTTGTCTTTTCTAGTCATACCTGAACCAAAAAACATTAGAACCATCCTTAAATATGAGTATTTTATAATGCCATAATAAAATTTCGTACGTGTACCGCTTGTGGCAGTTTGATTAGGGCTATGCACAATTTTTTTTCATTTTATTTTAATTTAAAATCATTATAATAATGATTAAATATTTGGAAGATTATAATTTATAAGGAATTTGATAGTGTCATCCTTAAATATGAGTATTTTATAATGGGGTTCCCCTAAAATCTTTCTGGGTCAGGCCGGCTTTGTCGAAATAAGGGCATCGATCGGATTGACGAAATGGACCGCCTCGACCGAGTGAAAATACTCGCTTGTAACGACATGAGTGATCTGTATGATGCATTCACCTAACACTTGACACGTGAAGAGATTAGATATATTCTCGCCTTGATTTCTAGCGTTATAGAAATCAAACATTTGTATAATCAAGTTCTTATGAAATAAAATCTTGTCCTTTAATGTTTTCATTCAATTGATTTTATTTCCTCTTTACGAATGTGTTAAATTATATTTTTATCAAAGCATTAAAACAAACATTTGTGTAATAATCTTTGTAATACAATATTCGTTTTCATTATCTCTGATTTTCTGGAATTGCATTTCAGTAAAGTTTTCGCAAGTAAAATCTCATTGACATAATTCTGAGCAGCTTAATTTTTTGAAGAGCTAACGCCCAGCATTAACACTTAACGCCAAGCGTTAGCAACAGTAAGGAAAAAATTCTGTTAACCTTATCTGAGATATTAAAATATATATATTTTCCTATAAAATATTCTGAAACTTCAGTCCCAAACTCTGATATTTTTAATTAAGATTTAAATTCCATAAACTCTTGTTCACCCCCCCCCCCCCCCCCCCCCTCTAAGGGCGCCGTAAGATCCAACACGTGGTATCAAAGGGTAGGTTATTCCAATACGGCTTCACAACTAGGAATAATGACGCTTCATGGTCTCGCATCTTCTAGAGGGGATAAGTTTTATGAAAATGAAAAATCATTATCACCACCTTTATTTATAGGTGAAAATTATAATGTGTGGAAAACTCTTATGGAAAATTTCTTAAAACTTTAGATATTGAAGTTTGGAATTGTTGCGTACCCGTAAAGGCCTGGGGTGCGTCTAGAGAACCCCGCTAAAGAGAGGAGGGGGAACCAGTCGAACCCCGGATCGCGGAAGTAGAGGACCCACCGCGCAAGAACGACGCGCTAGAAACAGCGCCAGGTAAGCACAAAACCGCACCCCACTGCCGGGGTGCGGTTAGCCCGCGCCCCACTAAGTGGGGGGCGGCTAGCCCGCACCTCACCCGCATGGGGTGCGCGCGGGTCGGCCAAGCCGCACCCTCCCCCATAGGAGGGTGCGGCCAAGCCGCACCCCCCATGGGAGGTGCGGTTGGGCCGCACCCCCCATGGGAGGTGCGGCCAAGCCGCACCCCCCCCCCCCCCCCATGGGGGGTGCGGCCCAACCGCACCCCCCATTGGGGGTGCGGCCAAACCGCACCCCCCATTGGGGGGTGCGGCCAAACCGCACCCCCCATTGGGGGGTGCGGCCAAACCGCACCCCCCCTTGGGGGGTGCGGCCCAACCGCACCCCCCTTGGGGGGTGCGGCCAACCGCACCCCCCTTGGGGGGTGCGGCCCAACCGCACCCCCCTTGGGGGGTGCGGCCCAACCGCACACCCCCTTGGGGGGTGCGGCCCAACCGCACACCCCCTTGGGGGGTGCGGCCCAACCGCACCCCCCATAGGGGGGTGCGGCCCAACCGTACCCCCCATAGGGGGGTGCGGCCAAACCGTACCCCCCCCCCCCCCCCCCCATGGGGGGTGCGGCCCAACCGCACCCCCCCAGGGGGAGGGTGCGGCCAAACCGCACCCCCCCCCCCCCCCCATGGGGGGTGCGGCCGTAGAAGGGTGCGGCCAAACCGCACCCTCCCGTGCAAGGTGCGGGTCGGTCCCCCTCTGCGGAGGACGTAGCCGAAACCGCATCCCCGCGTCGGAAAGGGCCGAAGTCCGCTTTTCTCGGCTTCGCTCACTTTTTCGCCTCACCTCGCTCGCTTTTTGGCCCTGCTCACTTTTGCGCCTCGCCTCGCTCACTTTTTGTCTTTTCAGTTTCTCACTTTTCAGGAACAGTTTGTCGCCTTTCCTCAAAGGGCAAGACGATCATTTATGAAAAATGGTGATCCGAGTGCCCCAAATCGAGAAATATGACTCGTCAGCCAAGGTGGTTATGGTGGTTACGACGGCAAAATTACCGGCTACCCCCCGACAAAAGCTATAAAAAGGCCCCCAAGGCTTCATTTAAAGGATCCGGACTTTGAGACCAGAGAGAGCTCCTTGAAGATTTCCACGGATTTCTCCTTCGGCGCTTGAAGATCATCTTCGAGGACTTAGAGAAATCCTTATTCGCGAAAGCGGACAAGGTTCTCGCTTTCGTTCCCAAGAAAGCGGACAAGGCTCCCGCTTTCGTTCTCGAAAGCGGACAAGGCTCTCGCTTTCGTTCTCAGGAAAGCGGGCAAGACAGGGCTGTCTCACTTCTGTCCTCTCGAAAGCAGACAGGGCTGTCTCACTTCTGTCCTCTGGAAAGCAGGCACGGCCTTCTCACTTTCGTTCACTGCTGTACTCGTAGGAAAGTACTTAGTTTTTCCGATAGGTGGTCTGTCACCCTCGAGTGCTCTCCCTCTTTCTCTCTACTATTGTAACGAGTAGCGGCCTGTCGCACTCGATCTCTTAGCATCCAGTTGTAACCTCTCAAGAGATAGTGAAATTTGGTCGGCACAGCTCCGACCACGTGGTTTTTCACCCTTTTCGGGTTTTCCACGCTAAAAAGTCCCAGTGTACTCAACAATCTCAAATTGACTGTTTGCGCGCTTAGATTGCTCCCGAGCTAAGGCGGTTCAGTTGAACCGGTCTACCAAGAGCCCTAAGCGACCCGCAACAGTTTGGCGCCGTCTGTGGGAAAAGTTCCCGAAACTCTCTGAGGGCCAACAACAATGGCAAGAAAGAGTCTCGCCCGTCGTCCCGCGCACCACGGCTCCCCACTGTCACCACAAGTCCTGACCCATCCAATCCCGAACGGCTTCAAGCTCCCCAGCATCGAGACATTTGACGGAACGGATGATCCGTTAGAGCATGTCAATCACTTCACCACCGTCATGAGGATTTATAGCGCCCCTGATCAGCTCCTCTGTCAAGTATTCCCGGCAACCTTGAAGGGACAAGCACGCACTTGGTTCCACTCCCTACCAAATGGGGCCGTCAGCAACTTCACGGAGCTGGCACAGCAGTTCGCGGACCAATTCATCGCCAACCGCAGAATTGTCCGAGATCCCTCCCACCTCTCAGGGATCCGCCAAAATGACGGTTAAACGCTCAAAGATTTCTTCAGACGCTTCACTACGGAGGCTCGTCAAATCCTAGGGGTGGACCCTGAGCTCCTGCGGGGAGTCTTTCTTGGAGGACTCCGCCCAAGCGGCTTCTACTCAGCTCTCATGAGAGAAACCGTGCCAAGTTACCCCGACCTCGTTCGCCAAGTTGAGGCTCAGATAGCCGCGGACGAGGCCATCGAGGCCCATCGCCGGCAGTTTGAAGGTAATCAAGGGAGGAAGAGAGGATCCGATCAAGCCCCCCCGCGAGCGAGAGGAGCGACGCGGCGAGGAGCGCCGCGGTGGCGAACGCCGTCGTAATCCCCAAAGGGACCAGGAACCGTTGCCACCCCGAATCTATACCCCATTGAACACCACTAGAACGAATGTACTCTACGGCATCCAGAACAACCCAGAGCTCCGCATGCCCCGGGCGCAACACCCAAATCCAAGGGGTGACCAATCCAAGTACTGCGAATTCCATCGAGGGACCGGGCATACCACCGAGGAATGCACCAGACTTAAAGACGAGATCGAGCGCCTCGTCCGCCAGGGACTCCTGGGCAGATTCTTGCAAGGCCAGATCCCTAATCAGCACCAGCAGCCTAGGGAGGCAAGGGAGCAACCTCCCGCTCCCCGAGGCGCGGGAGGAGGAAGACTGATGGTAGGAGAGATCGAGACGATCGCCGGACCCTCCGTCTCAGCGTCACAAATCCTCTCAATTGCCCAGTCCGGGAGGGACCACGAAGACAAGAAGCTCAAGCAGGACGTCACGATCGCTTTCGGAGAAGAAGATCTGCAGGATTACGGCTCCCACACCAGGATCCGCTCGTAATAAGTGCAGGGATAGGAGATCCTTGCTTCAAGGTGAAGAGAATACTGGTCGACAATGGAAGCTCAATGGACGTTCTGTTTCCTCTCCACTCTGCAAAATATGAAGCTCACAAAAGATCATCTCAGCCCTGCAGCCGGCCCGTCTACGGCTTCGACAACAGACCTGTCCCGGTGCTAGGGATGATCACCCTCCCCGTCACGTTAGGCGAGTTTCCAAGGCAGTCCACATATAGCATCCAATTCGTGGTGGTGGAGTCTACCTCCGCCTATAATGCCATCTTCGGGAGCCGCTCCAATCAATCTTCGGAGCAGTCCCATCCATTCCGCATCTGGCTATGAAGTTCCCAACTGCCGCCGGCATAGGGATCGTAAGAGGAGATCAAGAGGCAGCCCGAACCTGTTACTTAAAGCAGGCTCAGCCGGTAAAGGCGACCGCTCTGAACATCAATAACTTCGACCTCCGGGACGAGGCTACTTTACAGCGCGGAGCACCTGTTGAGGGCTAATAGAAGTACCACTCTCCCGGCAAGACCCGGCTCGAACTGTTCAAGTCGGGTCACTTTTATCGAAAGAAGAACGAGAGGAGCTTACGGCCTTCTTACAAAGAAACGGGGACATCTTCGCCTGGAGCCCGGAGACATGCTAGGAGTAGACCCGGATGTCATCTACCACTCTTTAAACATCACCCCGCCTGCCGACCTGTGTTTCAAAGAAGAGAAACTTTGCCCCCGAACGGTTGAAGGCGATCGAGGAGGAGGTAGCCAAACTTCTGGAAGCAGGATTCATACGAGAAGCAGAATACCCCACGTGCCTGGCTAACGTAGTCATGGTAAAGAAGGTCTCGGGAAAGTGGCGAATGTGCGTCGACTATAGCAACCTGAACCAGGCATGCCCAAAGACAACTTCCCCCTCCCAAGGATCGACCAACTCGTCGACGCGACAGCCGGCCACGAGCTACTTAGCTTCATGGACGCTTACTCAGGTTACAACCAGATACGGATGAACCCGGCGGACGAAGAGCATACCGCCTTCCGCACCGACAGAGGAGTCTATTGCTACAAGGTAATGCCCTTCGGCCTTAAAAATGCTGGAGCCACCTATCAAAGGCTAATGAACAAGGTCTTCAAGAGCCTCATCGGAGAGACGATGGAGGTTTACTTGGACGATATGTTGGTGAAGAGCGTCCACCGTTGCGACCACTTAAAAGACTTGGGAAAGTGCTTTCAGCTTCTCCGTCGTTTCCAAATGCGGCTCAATCCCAGCAAGTGCGCATTCGGTGTGACGGCCGGAAAATTCTTGGGTTTCATGGTAACCCATCGAGGGATTGAGGCTAACCCCGAAAAGATCAAGGCATTAGAAGATATGTCACCACCTCGTTCGATTAAGGAAGTGCAACGTCTAAACGGGAGGATCGCTGCGTTATCCCGTTTCCTATCACGGATAGGAGACAATACCTCCCTTTCTTCAAATCCTCCGGGGAGCGCGCCACTCCGGTTTCCAATGGACTGACGAATGCCAGGCGGCCTTCGAACTCCTCAAGCAATATCTGGCCTCACCGCCGCTTTTGTCAAAACCCACCCCGGGAGAGACCCTGTTCTTGTACCTAGCGATATCACCTACAGCTCTCAGCTCGGTACTCGTAAAGGATGAAGGGGGGGGGGGGGGGGGGGGGTGCACGACCGATTTACTACATCAGCAAAGTCCTCACTGACACCGAAACCAGATACCCCGCGGCAGACAAGACGACCTTGGCTCTTGTCTTCTCAGCCAGAAAGCTTCGACCTACTTCCAGGCTCATACCGTAAAAGTGTTGACACAACTCCCGCTACGGGTAATCCTTCAGAAACCAGAAGTCTCGGGGAGGCTAGTAAAGTGGGCTGTAGAGCTCGGCGAGTTTGACATTAAATTCCTACCGCGACCTGACATCAAGTCGCAAGTAATCGCCGACTTTGTTGTGGAATACACCATTCCACCAGAAACGAACCTAGCCAAAGACGCCCCTAGCCCCCGGTGGACTCTCTATGTCGACGGTGCCTCAGGAACAGAAGGGGCAGGAGCAGGAGTACTCCTCGTAAGCCCCGACGAGATCACCTTGGATTACGGGCTCCGGTTAAAGTTCCCCGCAACAAATAACGTTGCAGAATACGAGGCGCTAATCGCCAGTCTCCGGCTCGCCATCGATTGCAAGGCGGAAAACCTGACGGTCTACGCCGACTCCCAACTCGTAGTCTCGCAAGTCGAAGGAGACTATGATGCCAAAAGCGACCAGATGGCAAAATACCTCGCGCTTGCAAAATTGCTCCTTCAGAAAATCTCGACGCATCAAATCTTGCACATCCCCCGAGAGCAGAACTCCAGGGCGGATGCCCTGTCTAAGCTCGCCACTTCACCATCCAGCTACCAATCTCGAAGACGCCGCGGATTGAAGAGATCGTGGTCCCAAGCATACAGGGACCATGGGAGATCGCCGCCATCCACCAAGAAGAGTTATCCTGGATGACTCCATTGCGAGCTTACCTTGAACACGGACACCTCCCTGAAGATAGCTTAGAAGTGCGAAGGTTACGATGCGGGCGGCATCATTCACCGTAATAGACGGAGAACTTTACAAACGGGCATTTTCGGGCCCATATCTAAAGTGCCTACCGACAGACGAGGCAGACTATGCCCTCCGAGAAGTACACGCGGGAATCTGCGGAGAACACCTAGGCGGGAAGGCATTGGCGCGGAAGGTACTACGCCAAGGATTCTATTGGCCAACAATGAAAAGGGACGCAATCGAGCTAGTTCAAAAATGCAAGAGCTGTCAACTGCACGCCAATACATCCCATCAGCCCCCGGTTTCGCTTTCCGCACTCCAAGGTGCGTGGCCATTCGCGCAGTGGGGAATCGACCTTCTCGGCCCACTGCCTCTAGCATCCGGGCAAAGGAAGTTCATCATCCTGGCCATCGATTACTTCACCAAGTGGGTAGAGGCGGAGCCCCTGGCCAAAATCATGGAAGAAAACGCTAAACGATTCGTCTGGAAGAACATCGTCTGCCGCTTCGGCATCCCAGCAACAATCATTGCCGATAACGGCACCCAGTTCACCGGGAAATCCTTCACCAAAATGTGCGAAGACCTGAAGATCAACCTCCGTCACACCCGCAGTAGCACATCCACAAACCAACGGACAAGTAGAAGTCACAAACCGCACCATCCTCAAAGGATTGAAGACGCGTTTAGAAGAAGCTGGGGGACAATGGGTGGAACGCACTCCCAAACGTACTGTGGGCGTACCGCACAACAGAGCGGACCCCCACGGGAGAAACGCCTTACAATCTCTGTTACGGTACCGAAGCTATCATCCCCGTCGACGTCGGCGTTCCAAGCACTCGAGTGCTAACCTTCGATCCCAGCGAAAATGACGGACTGCTTCGGGAAAACCTCGACCTAATTCCCGAGGTTCAGGATAACGCTGCCCAGCGCGCCGCATCCTACCAAAGGCGCATAGCCCGAGGCTATGACAGAAGGGTGAAACCCAGGCCAATCACGTAGGAGATCTCGTCCTACGCAGCATCGAAGCAGCCGACAAAGGCCCTCAAGGAGATAAGCTCTCACCAGCCTGGGAAGGCCCATACGTTGTCACTACGGTCGTAAAGCCCGAACATACAGGCTCAGAACGGCAGAAGGAAGACTCTACCACGGACCTGGAACGCCCAGAACCTGCGCCTCTTTTACCAGTAACATAGTCGTCTATCGTCAACTAAGCCGCGAGCCCCGACTCGTGCAAACTTATCTTACCGTTTATTATGTAAAAGCCACGAGTTTAGGCTCGTGCACCTATCTTCTGTTATGTACTAAGCCGCGAGCCCAGACTCGCGCAAACTGGTTTTATGTTAGAAAAACTATGTTTAAAAAAGACTTCTTGCTATAAAAATAGACGCGTACCTCGTCACCTATATTTAATAAAGAAAAAATCTTTACTTCGGGGCCCTGCCCCGGGGACTTTGCATCACCGTCGATTGAAGGCTCGCCCTTCTCCTCCGCCGTCAAGTCCTGGTGTCGTAGGGGCCTGCCCCCCTTACGTTCACCCTCGGATTGAATACAAACGCTATTCACCGGCCAAGCCGCGATCCAGACTCGTGCAAAAAGCCGCGAGCCAGACTCGTGCAAAAGCCGCGAGCCAGACTCGTGCAAAAAGCCGCGAGCCAGACTCGTGCAAAAAGCCGCGAGCCAGACTCGTGCAAAAAGCCGCGAGCCAGACTCGTGCAAAAAGCCGCGAGCCAGACTCGTGCAAAAAGCCGCGAGCCAGACTCGTGCAAAAAGCCGCGAGCCAGACTCATGCAAAAGCCGCGAGCCAGACTCGTGCAAAAAATCCGCAAGCCCAGACTTGTGCAAGCTAATTTCTAAAAGCCGCGGGCTCAGAACCGTGCAAAGTTTTGCAGGAAACCCTCAAGCTGTTCAGATATAAAAACCGCCGCAGAAGAATCAAAACCTCCGAACTCCTCGCAACAAGATTCAGACTCCGGAAGTTTGGGGGGCTTATGTTGCGTACCCGTAAAGCCTTGGGGTGCGTCTAGAGAACCCCGCTAAAGAGAGGAGGGGGAACCAGTCGAACCCCGGATCGCGGAAGTAGATGACCCACCGCGCAAGAACGACGCGCTAGAAACAGCGCCAGGTAAGCACAAAACCGCACCCCACTGTCGGGGTGCGGTTAGCCCGCGCCCCACTAAGTGGGGGGCGGCTAGCCCGCACCTCACCTCACCCGCATGGGGTGCGCGCGGGTCGGCCAAGCCGCACCCTCCCCCATAGGAGGTGCGGCCAAGCCGCACCCCCCATGGGAGGTACGGCCAAGCCGCACCCCTCATGGGAGGTGCGGCAAGCCGCACCCCCCCATGGGGGTGCGGCCCAACCGCACCCCCCATAGGGGGTGCGGCCAAACCGCACCCCCCCCTTGGGGGGTGCGGCCCAACCGCACCCCCCCCCCTTGGGGGGTGCGGCCCAACCGCACCCCCCCCCTTGGGGGGTGCGGCCCACCGCACCCCCCATAGGGGGGTGCGGCCAACCGTGGGGGGGGGGGGGGGTGCGGCCCAACCGCACCCCCCAGGGGGAGGGTGCGGCCAAACCGCACCCCCCCATGGGGGGTGCGGCCCACCGCACCCCCCCCCATGGGGGGTGCGGCCCAACCGCACCCCCCCACGGGGAGGGTGCGGCCAAACCGCACCCCCCATAGGGGGTGCGGCCGTAGAAGGGTGCGGCCAAACCGCACCCTCCTCCCGTGCAAGGTGCGGCCCGGTCCCCCTCTGCGGAGGACGTAGCCGAAACCGCATCCCCGCGTCGGAAAGGCCGAAGTCCGCTTTTCTCGGCTTCGCTCACTTTTTCGCCTCACCTCGCTCGCTTTTTGGCCCTGCTCACTTTTTGCGCCTCGCCTCGCTCACTTTTTGTCTTTTCAGTTTCTCACTTTTCAGGAACAGTTTGTCGCCTTTCCTCAAAGGGCAAGACGGTCATTTATGAAAAATGTGATCCGAGTGCGCCAAATCGAGAAATATGACTCTCAGCCAAGGTGGTTATGGTGGTTACGACGGCAAAATTACCGGGCTAACCCCATCAAAAGCTATAAAAAGCCCCCAAGGCTCATTTAAAGGATCCGGACTTTGAGACCAGAGAGAGCTCCTTGAAGATTTCCACGGATTTCTCCTTCGGCGCTGAAGATCATCTTCGAGGACTTAGAGAAATCCTTATTCGCGAAAGCGGACAAGGTTCTCGCTTTCGTTCCCAAGAAAGCGGACAAGGCTCCCGCTTTCGTTCTCGAAAGCGGACAAGGCTCTCGCTTTCGTTCTCAGGAAAGCGGGCAGACAGGGCTGTCTCACTTCTGTCCTCTCGAAAGCAGACAGGGCTGTCTCATTTCTGTCCTCTAGAAAGCAGGCACGGCCTTCTCACTTTCGTCACTGCTGTACTCGTAGGAAAAGTACTTAGTTTTTTCGAGAGGTGTTCTGTCACCCTCGGAGTGCTCTCCCTCTTTCTCTCTACTATTGTAACGAGTAGCGGCCTGTCGCACTCGATCTCTTAGCATCCAGTTGTAACCTCTCAAGAGATAGTGAAATTTGGTCGGCGCAGCTCCGACCACGTGGTTTTTCACCCTTTCCGTGTTTCCACGCTAAAAAGTCCCAGTGTACTCAACAATCTCAAATTGACTGTTTGCGCGCTTAGATTGCTCCCGAGCTAAGGCGGTTCAGTTGAACCGGTCTACCAAGAGCCCTAAGCGACCCGCAACAGGAATATTACAATTAAAATGCCCTCAATTATTCTAAATAAATATGAAATATTTTAAATGCCAAATCTATGAATAGTCTATATTGTGCACTTGATCAAAATATTTTCAAACTTATTTATACGCTTTCTACTGCTTTTGAAGTTTGGAAATTTCTTGAGAATACTTTTAGCCTTCCTTCCACAGATAATGAACAAGAGCAATTCCTTATGGACCCAAGAGAAGAAACTGATGAGGACTCATGCTTGGAGGAAGATCTATGTAAGAGAGAAGATTTCAAAAGAGAAGATAGAAATTCAACTATGGAAGAGGAATGCAAAGAAGAAGTCAAAGGAACCCTTGGTTCAAATCTTCCCTAATCCCATAGCAATGTAAGAAAATCAAAAACTTATCTTTTTGTAACAAATTCTATTTCTACATCTCGTATGCTTAAAATTGCTAAACGTAGAACTTTAAAGTTGAAAATTGCTAATTCTAAATTACGTTTAGAAAATAAATCTTTAAAAGCAAACGATAAAGTAGAATCAAATATTGATGTGTTAAATTCTCTTTCATGCTCTTTAGTTAAAATTCCCACTCCTTGTTTTGATTGGAATTTATTAAAAGAAAAATTCAAGGATATTGAAAAAGGTCTCTTAGTTTCTAAAGAGCATAATGAAAAACTAAAAATTGAAAATAATGCTTTAACTTGTAAATTAAGACAATTAAAATCTTTTGTTGAAAAAGTTCAAATTTCTAGTAATGACTTTTATCATAAGATTTTGAAAAACATGGATAAATTAACTTACAAAATCATTTCTAAAAAGGACCATTTTCACACACCAATTCAAAAGAAGTTTAGTTTCAAAAGGAATTATGATCCTCACAAAATTCTTGAGAGTCACTATTATAAGTCTCAATATATTTTCAATCACGACTCAAATTTAAAAACTCCTTTCCATGAAAATCAAACTATAAAATATTTTCCTTCACATTATAAGAGTATGTCTATAAGAAAGAGTGGAATTGAAAATCAACAAGTAAATAAAAACTTTTTATAAATGCCCATAATTACTCACTCTTTCAACATTCAATTCTTAAGAAAGACCATCACTTTTATAAACTCTCTAAGAATGATTATTCTACAACTCTTTATGATTATCAACATCAATCTATTTTGAAAAATAATGTCAATAAACATAATTCCCAAACGAATTGTTTTTCAACCAACTATCACCAAAAAAGATGTTTTATAATCATAATATGAATTTGAAAGACAATCAACCAAAGTATGAATGGAGGACTAAAATTAAAAATGAAACACAAACTCCACTTGTAACGGCCCATTCATCACTATCTCCCTAAAAGACAACACGATGTATTTGGGTACTCAAAGGAACCATCCCACTTGGACCCCTTTGGATATTTAAATGTCTCATTCGTTAATATCCAATCATTTGCATGAAGCAGAATTAATTATAAATAAAATATCAAAACTCTACTTCATGATATGCTTAATGTCTTTTTCTTTTGTTTGTTTTCTTATTTTTGAGCCAACACGCTAAGGTCACTTCGATATATTATGCAATATGACTTACACTTTTAAGCATAATGTTTAACAAGTCAAATTAAATTAAATTAAATATAAAGTCATAAAGTTTTCAAGTGATCTATCTTTTCTTGTTATATGTTTTATCCTTTTTAAATCCATTGCCAATAAATGTCTTATATTATCATTATAAATTGAATGCTAAATTTGCTAAATGATATTATCAAGACTAATGAAATTACTTTCAAAATTGGATTTAAATGGACTTTTAGTGGTCTTAGGCTAAAAAATAAAATGCACAACTTGTTGCATATTTGTCTATTTTCCTTGCTGCATATGATAGCCCATATAATAAAAAATCAGAATTGAAAATTTACAAAAATAATGAATATGATTTCACACACTCCACCATGATCTATTAATATCATATGCTAAAATTCACTATAATCATATATCATAATTCATGATCTATCAAGACCTATCTTAAATTCACTAATTCTACCAACCTTAGGAATTATGAAATATATGATTGCGATTGGTATTATAGTTTCATATCTTATTTAGTGTGTGTGACGTGCATCTCTATTGTTTGCATGAATCTCATCATATTTAGACCTTAAAATTAACTTGACATTAACAAAATGAAATCAAATAGAATTACCTCTTCATTCTAGGTCTATAAAATTTCAAAACTTTATAATTGATTACATGCAAACCAATTATATATATTTAACATATTTTGCATAACATCCAAATTCATTATCCTAGCTGCACCTTTTGGTATATGCTCAATATAGTGTCTATGCTAGGATTATCAATATAGTGACATGCTAAAGGTAGAGAAATTTTGAACTTTAAAATTCATGAGTACAATATGGTTTCAAAATCCACTATATGTTCTAAAACTAAAATAAACTCATGTTTTATGAATCAATATTTAGACTAAAATGCTTAGTATATCCATAATCATTAACCCATGACTTGTGTCTCACAATAGCGAGGGCGTAGGATTGTGTGCATTAGAGACCTAACCTCTAAGTCATGTCTTGTCCTTAACCGGGGAGGGTTCCAGTGTAACACCTCCCCTGTAATGACTATATAATATAGGTCCGGCAGGGACCCCACAGCATATAACCGCCATAGCTTCAGTATTAAAATATGATATAACTACCCAACTCAAAACTCACATAACACAGCGGAAATTAAAACTAAGAAACACAGAGATTGTCTACAACTACATAGGAGTAAAACTGGCCTTAAGGCCTTACAAAACTAGAGTTCGAGTCATGAATCATTCATCACACATAAGAAATCCCCAAAAGGGAAAAACTAGCTTCCCTAAGCTACCTTGGCATGCAAGCCGGAAATAACAAAAGATAAGTACAGAAAGATAAGGAAGCTAAGTAAACACTTTATGAAGCTTTAGACCTTTTTGGCCTGCGAGCTGGTTCCGGCCTGCGATCCTTGGCCTGCATCCAAATCACAAAGAGCGGTAAACGAGGGTCAGCTATGGCTGACCACAAACGGTGTAACAACACCCCTCCTCCCGGGCGTCCTTGCAGACCCCGGGGAACTACATCACCCTGCAAGTCAGCACTTCGTATGCACATGTATATACAGAAAAGCAACATAAATAACATGCATGAGTGTCAGAAACATCATCCACATTTCTATGTTGAGCAAGTAATAAAAAGGGCCTACAAATGCAATATGAATGCAACCCGGGTTTCACCCAAGGCACCCTAATGTGTATGAATCTAACACATCATCATACATCAACGATACAAACACTGGGTACTCGACATTTCCCTCAAAGGGCATCTAGCCCAAGGCCAAGAACTCACGCTGTGACCCACCGTGCCTGGCCCACCAAGCCATCGGGCTTGTCAAACAGCTCACATGTCCTTGCCGCCAACATTGCGCACAGCATAGCACAACCACGGGGTACTCAACACTTCCCCCAAAGGGCATCGTAGCCCAAGTCCAAGAGCTCACGCTGTGACCCACCGCGCCTGGCCCACCATGCCATCGGGCTTGTCAGACAGCTCACCTGCTCTTGCCGCCAACACCGAAGGGACTTGTCTTGTCGGGACACTCTCCACACATGAATTCTGGCATTCACTGGATAGCCAGCCGACCACAAAGACCAAATCACGCTTTTGCACATTACTAGGCATCACACGCCTCACAACACACACATTATTTTCCCCGCCGAAAACCAATATTCGTTAACATAAGAACCTACAAGGGCATCACGGCGACGAATTCGTCGTATTCGGATTTCTAGCAAAATCCCTAAAATGTGCGTCAATCAACATCACCGAATCGGACCAACGGTCGCGAATCCGGCTTCAACCACAATGCATAATCCACTAACGGAGCGGATCTCTAGTGAAAATCATGCCGGGGATGGACTCAATCGACCCGATGGTTCTTCTTGAACCAAGGCGACCCGGATCCCTCTCACTCGACGGATCTGGTGCTAAAATGTAGAAAAAGAGAGGAAAAAGGGATGCCATGCACGCATCCTAAAGACCGAGAGGAGAAATGTTGTTACCTTTTGAGATTTCCTCCTAGCCATGGGAAACTTGCAAAACGAATGGAGGAGAAGAAGCGCCTCGACGTCCCCTACACGTTGCCGGTCTCGGATCGGCGAACGGAGCTCCGAAGCTCCAACAATGGTGGGAACTAGCTTTCTTCCTCCTCCAAACCCCTCCTCTCTCTCAAGCCCTCAAGAACAAAATGAAAAGGAATCCTGAAAGGAAACCTTCTCAGCCCTACTTAGGGTTCTCCCACGAACCCCTCACACCCGTCCGATCAAGATCTAAACCAAACGGACCCCCAGATTAGCTATTTATGAAACTGGTTCCGTCAGCTACCGCGCGGCGGTAGCGCTAACGCGCGCGCGCTAGCTCCATGAACCCCTTTGCCGTCTCAGCGGCTCCCCACTGAGAAGAAGACCTAACGCCAGCGGTAGGGCTATCGCTCCGCGCTAGCAGCAGACATTGTTTTTCACTTTCTAGCCACCTTCTACCGCGCCGCGCTAGAACTACCACCGCGCCGCGCTAATGGTTTGACGAAAACGCGCCCATTTGATGATCGCCGACCTCTCGCATTTACCTACCGCCGGCGGTAGTACCTACCGCCCGACGTTAACTCGCAGAACAGTAAAACTGGGCTGTTACAACTCCATCCCCCTTAAAAGAATTTAGTCCTCGAAATTGCAAAAACTGAAATAGAAAAACCACGATGCATACCTGATGCAAAGAGTTCTGGGAAGTCCTTCCGCATCTCTTGCTCACGCTCCCAAGAGAATTCGTCTCGCTCGCAATTGTCCCATCGCACCTTTACAAGCCTGACTTCCTTGTTACGCAACTGCCGGACTTCGAGTCCTCCACGCAGATCGGACAAACCCTCGTCCTTAGATCCTCCATCACCGACACCACCGCCGCTTCGACCACGACGCTTGTCTCTACCAAAGCTTTCCTCAGCACAGAGACATGGAAAACATCATGTAATCCACTAAGCTCGGCGGACAATGCCAAATGATAGGCTGCTTCGCCTATACGCTCTGTAACCTCGAACGGACCCAAATATCTCGGACTCAACTTCTTGAGTCGCCGCACACGCGAAACGCCCTTGAACGGCTTGATCTTCAAGTAGACCATGTCGCCCACCGCAAACTCCACATTTCTATGGCGCGCGTTAAAATACTTCGCTTGCCGATCCTGGGCAACCTTCATGCGCTCCTGAATCGTCCGCACGATCTCGCAAGCATCTGCCACCACTTACTTTCCCAAAAGCTTAGTGTCTCCCACCTCTGCACAAGACATCGGCGTTCGACACATCCTTTCATACAATGCTTCGTATGGCGCCATCTTGATACTCGCCTGAAAGCTATTATTATAAGCTAACTCCACCATGAAAAGGTGGTCTTCCCAACTCCTACCAAAGTCAAGAGCACACATCCTCAACATATCCTCCAACGTACGATTCGTTCGCTCCGTCTGACCATCGGTCTGCGGATGGAACGCGGTACTAAACTTGAGTTTGGTGCCTAAACTTTTCTGCACTAACCTCCAGTCCTTCGACGTGAACCACCCATCGCGATCACTAACAATGCTCTTAGGAATCCCGTGCAACCGCGCAATATTTCGAACATAAATCTCCACGAGCTTCTCCACGCCATCGCCCTTCTGATTCGGAATGAAGTGAGCCACCTTGTTCAGGCGATCCACTATCACCCAAATCGCATCGTTACCCTGCTGCGATCGAGGCAAACCATGCACAAAATCCATAGAGATATTGTCGAATTTCCATTCAGGGATAGGAAGAGGCTTCAAGAACCCACCGGGCCTTTGGCACTCAGCCTTCATTAGGCACAAGTCTGACACCGGCTTACATACTCAGCTACATCCCGCTTCATCCCAGGCCACCAAAAGGATTTCTTCATATCCGAGTACATCTTTGTACTACCTGGATGAATGGAGTACTTCATATAGTGAGCCTCAAACATCAACTCCTCGCGGAGCTTGTCAAAGAGAGGAACACAAACCCTTCCATCTCTCTTCAAAATCCCACGACAATCTCTAAAGCACTGCCCTCGCTTTGCTGAGCTTCCAACACCAACTGTTGGCACTCTTCGTCTGCACTAGTCGCCTCTCGGATTCGATCTGTTATATCACACTGCATTTCCATCCAGTTCAAGCGAGCCACGCTAGACTCGCCTCTAGCCACACAAGCAATGTCAAGAGACTCCAAGTCTCGCACCAAACGCTCGTCATGTGCCTCAATCCAATTACCTTGCCCGGAGTACTTCCTACTCAAGGCATCCGCCACCACGTTGGCTTTGCCTGGCGCATACTGAATCTCCACGTCGTAGTCCCCAAGGAACTCGACCCACCTACGCTGTCGCATATTCAGATTCTTTTGGTCTAGGAGATACCTCAGGCTTTTGTGATCCGTGAAGATCTCCACCTTTGCACCATAAACGTAGTGCCGCCACAATTTTAACACAAAGATTACCGCCGCCAACTCTAGATCATGGACGGGGTAATTCCTCTCATGAGTCTTTAACTGCCTTGACCCATAAGCTATCACATTGTCGTGCTGCACCAACACGCAACCCAAACCGCAACCTAATGCGTCACTGAAAATCTAAAATCCTTCCGTCCCACTAGGAAGACTGAGGATCGGAGCAGACATCAACTTTTCCTTCAAATTCTCAAACGCACAGGCACACTCCGGCGTCCACACAAACTTTTGGTCCTTGCGAGTAAGAGTGGTGAGGGGCAACGCCACCCGCGAGAAGTTCTCCACGAACCTTCTGTAATAACCAGCTAGTCCAAGAAAACTCCGGACTTTCGCCACGGTTCTCAAAACAGGCCAATCCCTAATGGCTTCAATCTTCGCCGGATCTACCGCCACCCCATCTCCACCGATCACGTGGCCCAAGAATGCCACTTTCCCGATCCAGAACTCGCACTTTGAGAACTTCGCATAAAGCTGGTTCTCCCTCAACGTCTGCAACACTAATCTCAGATGAGACTCGTGCTCCGCTTCCGATTTCGAATATACCAAAATATCATCTATGAATACCACCACAAACGAATCCAAAAACAGTCGAAAAAACCTGTTCATCAAATCCATGAACACAGATGGCGCGTTCGTCAGTCCGAATGGCATCACCGAAAACTCATAGTGGTCATACCGAGTCCCAAACGCTGTCTTGGCAATGTCCTCTTCCCGAATATTCAACTGGTAGTACCCCGACTTCAAGTCCAACTTGGAGTACACCACCGTCCCCACTAACTGGTCGAACAAATCATCGATTCGGGGAATCGGATATTTATTCTTGACGGTCAACTTATTCAGCTCACAGTAGTCAATGCACAACCATATGCTTCCGTCCTTTTTCTTTACGAACAGTACCGGCGCGCTCCACAACGAAGAGCTGGGCCTAATGTACCCTTGCTCTAACAATTCTTGCAACTGAACCTTAAGCTCGGCCAGTTCCTTCGGTGCCATCCTAAACGGAGGACGTGACACCGGCCTTGCACTCGGTACTAACTCTATCAAAAAATCGATTTCACGCTGAGGAGGTGCTCCCGGAAGCTCCTCGGGGAATACATCCTCAAACTCTTCCACCACTGGAACATCTCCAATAGCCAACCTTGTGGAGTGAGTCTCCAACAAAGCTATGAATGCCTCGCCTCCTTGGTTTACCGCACGCCTCACTTGCATGGCGGAAATCAGGGAGCAAGCCACTCCGCTTAGGCCTTCAAACTTGACCTCTGCTCTACCCTTGCCTCTCAGGGTTACCACCTTCAACTGGTAGTCGATACTAGCTCGCTGCTCTGCAAGCCAGTCCATCCCTAAGATAACATCAAATTCGGCCAGTGGCAGAATCGCCGCTACCAACTCGAAATCACAATCGCAAATTTGCAACACAATGCGTCCTTTCTTCACAGTGGTCATGAAAGACCCATTCGACATGTGCACGCTCAGCTCCACCTCTGCCTCGACGGACTCAGCGCCAATCCTCCGAATAAAGCTTTCCGCGAGAAAAGAGTGTGATGCTCCCGTGTCGAACAACACTCGAGAGGGGTAGCCCGAAAATATCACAAAACCTAACCACGTGCATAAAAACATGAAAGGCCGCAAGCTATATTACCGTAACAAACAAAAACTTAAACTTTTCGTACCTGTCACGATATCGGGTTGACGAATCGCTTCTGCTGCCCAAGATTATACACTCTAGGCTGCACCAGAGAGAACCGCGAAGCACTCGACTCTGCCGCCTTCCCTTTTTCCCCAACACTAGGGCTGGAACGCACCGATTGTTCCTTCCTCGGCTCTGGCTCAGCTCCGCCCTCGGTACAAAACCGACTTATGTGACCCACCTTACCACACTTGAAACAAGTAAACGGACCTTTGGAGCGAAAATCTCCCGGAGGTGCGCCACTTCTCTCCCAGGCCCATAGGGACGGGGCTTCTTCTTCCATCGGTTGCCCTCGGGCTTCCAATGAGACTGAGACTGAGAAGGCTTTCCTTCTCCCTGCTTTGCCGCAAAACCCTTTCACCGCTGGTTCGCTCCAGGTCGCTTTCTAATGTGCGAGCGGCTTTGACCAACTCATTAAATCCTGCGTTCTTTATGGCTATCAATGGTTGACTTAAATTTTCTCTTAAACCCTAGTAGAAGAGATTGTCCTTATCTTCATCATCTGCCATAGTCGTTCCCGCATAACGACCCAAACGAGTGAACTCTTGCAGATACTCGTCCACTGTCTTCTCCCGCTACACCAAATGCAAGAACTGCCGCTGAAGTGCTAACCTCGTCGACGACGGAATATAACGCTTGAGGAACGCATTCCCAAACTCCTCCATGGACGGAACGCGCGCAAGGAAATGGAGACCACTGTGATTCACCCACCACAGCTTCACATCGCCCTCTAACATGAAGCTCGCGAAGTGGGACTGCCTCTCCGCTTGGGTCTCTGCTGCCTTCAACAGTTCCTGGATCCTCGAAAGCCAATCTTCAGCATCCGTTGGAGTGCCAACTCCCTTGAATGCCGGAGGATGGAAACTCAAGAAGTACTTCATAAATCGATCGCCCATCACATAAGCTCTCTCCGCTAAAGGTTCTGCTTGCCTCACTCCAACCTCCGGTGTATCTGGTGTAGCCGCCGGAGTAACAGGAGTCGTAACTTGCACCACAAGCGTCGGAACCCGTGGCATCGCCGCAGCTTGAGCCGCTACCATGGCTTTTGCTAGCATGCGACAGAAATCAGTCAGGGACATTCCCATATTCATGAGGCCCGGAGCAGTAGCACTGCTTCCCGAAGGCTCCTCTTGCCTTCTCGATGTCCCCGCATCGTCGCCAACATCCTAGCATAAGCAAGGAAATAAGCTCATCAAGTTCTACTCGCAAGACTCGAACACATGGATACTCATGATCCCGCACAATACTCTTATATGGACAACCTCTTTAGCGATCTGAATACACTAGACCTCGCAAGAATACTATACCCTCCCTCTGATACCAAATTGTAAGACCTCCCCTGTAATGACTATATAATATAGGTCCGGCGGGACCCCACAGCATATAACCGCCACAGCTTCAGTATTAAAAGATGATATAACTACCCAACTCAAAACTCAGATAACACAGCGGAAATTAAAACTATGAAAAACAGAGATTGTCCACAACTACATAGGAGTAAAACTGGCCTTAAGGCCTTACAAAACCAAAGTTCGAGTCATGAATCATTCATCACACATAAGAAATCCCCAAAAGAAAAAACTTGCTTCCCTAAGCTACCTCGGCATGCAAGCCGAAAATAATAAAAGATAAGTATAGAAAGACAAGGAAGCTAAGTAAACACTTCATGAAGCTTTAGGCCTTTTGGCCTGCGAGCTGGTTTCGGCCTGCGATCATTGGCTTGCATCCAAATCACAAAGACCGGTAAACGAGGGTCAGCTATGGCTGACCACAAACGGTGTAACAACACCCCTCCTCCCGGCCATCCTAGCGGACCCCGGAGAACTACATCAGCCTGCAAGTCAGCACTTCCTATGCACATGTATATACAGAAAAGCAACATAAACAATAGGCATGAGTGTCACAAACATCATCCACGTTTCTATGTTGAGCAAGTAATAAAAGGGGCCTACAAATGCAATATGAATGCAACCCGAGTTTCACCCAAGGAACCCTAAAGCGTATGAATCTAACACATCATCATACATCAACGACACAAACACAGGGTACTCGATATTTCCCCCAAAGGGCATCGTAGCCCAAGGACAAGAACTCACACTATGACCCACCGCGCCTGGCCTACCATGCCATCAGGCTTGTCAAACAGCTCACATGTCCTTGTCGCCAACATTGCGCACAACATAGCACAACCACGGGGTACTCAACACTCCCCCCAAAGGGCATCGTAGCCCAAGTCCAAGAGCTCACGCTGTGACCCACCGCGCCTGGCCCACCATGCCATCGGGCTTGTCAGACAGCTCACCTGCTCTTGCCGCCAACACCGAAGGGACTTGTCTTGCCGGGACACTCTCCACACATGAATTCCGGCATTCATGGGATAGCCAGCCGACCACAAAGACCAAATCACGCCTTCGCACATCACTAGGCATCACACGCCTCACAACATGCACATTATTTTCCCCGCCCAAAAACCAACATTCGTTAACATACGAACCTACAAGGGCATCATGACGACGAATTCGTCGTATTCGGATTTCTAGCAAAATCTCTAAAATGCGCGTCAATCAACATCACCGAATCGGACCAACGGTCGTGAATCCGGCTTCAACCACAATGCCTAATCCACTAACGGAGCGGATGTCTAGTACAAATCATGTCAGGGACGGACTCAATCGACCCGATGGTTCCTCTTGAATCAAGGCGACCCGGATCCCTCTCACTCGACGGATCTGGGGCAAAATGTAGAAAAAGAGAGGAAAAAGGGATGCCATGCACGCATCCTAAAGACCGGGAGGAGAAATGTCGTTACCTTTTGAGATTTCCTCCTAGCCATGGGAAACTTGCAAAACGAATGGAGGAGAAGAAGCGCCTCGACGTCCCCTACGCGTTGCCGGTCTCGGATCGGCGAATGGAGCTCTGAAGCTCCAACAATGGTAGGAACTAGCTCTCTTCCTCCTCCAAACCCCTCTTCTCTCTCAAGCCCTCGAGAACAAAATGAAAAGGAATCCTGAAAGGAAACCTTCTCAGCCCTACTTAGGGTTCTCCCACGAACCCCTCACAGCCGTCCGATCAAGATCTAAACCAAACGGACGCCCAGATTAGCTATTTACAAACTGGTTTTGTCAGCTACCACGCGGCGGTAGCGCTAACGCGTCGCGCTAGCTCCGCGAACCCCTTTACTGTCTCAGCGGCTCCCCACTGAGAAGGAGACCTAACGCCAGCGGTAGGGCTATCGCCCCGCGCTAGCAGCAGACCTCGTTTTTCACTTTCTAGCCACCTTCTACCGCGTCGCGCTAGCACTACCGCGCCACGCTAGTGGTGTGTTCAACGAAAACGTGCGCCTTCGACGATCGTCGACCTCTCGCATTTACCTACCGCCAGTGGTAGTACCTACCGCCCGACGTTAACTCGCAGAATAGCAAAACTGGGGTGTTACATCCAGTGGGGCCTTGCGAGGCACTGAGGGGAAAGTGCTAGGTTGAGTGTCATATTTTGTATGCATATGGGATTAACACCCCAACCTATGGCATGTGTGCAGCTCCTCTTGCCCATCCATCACTTAGTACGGGGCTACAGTGTAGTCATGTAGTTAAGGTATCTTGATCTTAGATATACTTATATTATATTCATTGCATGAACATCATCTCAGTCTTTATACTTAAATCATGCATATTATTTTTATTCTATCTTTGCATCTTGTGTTTGCACATTTTATTATTTTGAGCTTTAATGATAAAACATAAGTATTTGAAAAATCTTCGAAAACATGCTTAAAAGAGCCTTCAAATCATCTCTAAAAAGTCTGAAATTTCAACTAAAGGAAGGCCTCTTTATAATACAAATGAATTTTGAAAAACATTTTTCAAAAAATCAAGAAATGCAGTTCTGTTTTAGCGTTAAGAAGCTAACGCCTGGCGTTAGCCCCTTTGCTATAACTTTTTTTTGGAAAAAATTCTGTTTTGTTTATGTATTATTTTGGGTTTATTTCTCTGGCATAAAATATCATTTACTGATAAGGCTAAAAATGTAACACCCCATTTTTGCGGAGCGGAGAATTAACGTTGAGAATGACAAATTTTCTTAACGCATGATCGATCCGACCGTGCATGCTCTCCGACGGCAAAAATGGTGTTTCTGTCGTTAGTCGTGCGTTTTAACGCACGGTCGTGCGTTCGACCGTGCGTTCAGAAACAGATCCGTAAACAGAGTAAAATCGGGGTATCCGTTTGGTTTAGATTTCGATCGGACGGCTGCGAGGTGTTCGTGGGAGAACCCTAAGTAGGGCTGAGAAGGTCTCCTCTTCATTATTCTTTTCATTTGGAGTTTTGAGGGTTTGAGAGAGAGAGAGAGAGGGTTTGGAGGAGGAAGAAGCTAGATCCCGCCATTGTTGGAGCTTCGGAGCTCCGTTCGCCGATCCGAGACCGGCAGCGCGTAGGGAACGTCGAGACGCTCCTTCTTCTCCGTTTCTTTTCAAGTTTCCATGGCTAGGAGGAGATCTCAAAAGGTAACGACATTTCTCCTCCCGGTCTTTAGGATGCGTGCATGACATCCCTTATTTTCTGCATTTTTGGCACCGGATCCGTCGAGTGAGAGGGATCCGGGTCGCCTTGGTTCAAAAGGAACCATCGAGTTGATTGAGTCCGTCCCCGACATGATTTGCATTAGAGATCTGCTCCGTTAGCGGATTAGGCATTGTGGGTGAAGCCGGATTTGCGACTGTTGGTCCGATTCGGTGATGTTGATTGACGTGCATTTTAGGGGTTTTGCTAGAAATCCGATTGCGGCGAAAACGTCGTTGTGATGCCCTTGTAATTTCGTATGAGAACGAATGTTGGTTTGTGGGCGGGGAAATATTGTGCGTGAGTTATGGCTTGTGATGGTGGCATGAACAGGTGGGGTTCTTGGCCATGGGCTACGATGCCCCTTTGGGAAATTGATGGTGGCAAGAACAGGTGGGGTTCTTAGCCATGGGTTACGATGCCCTTTGGGGGAACTGATGAGTACCCTATGATGGTGGCAAGAACAGGTGGGGTTCTTGGCCATGGGCTACGATGCCCTTGGGGGTAGTGATGAATACCCTGTGGTTGTGATTGATTGTGGCAAGAACAGGTGGGGTTCTTGGCCATGGGCTACGATGCCCCTTGGGGAAAAACTGATGAGTACCTTTGTGTTTGTGATGTGTTGATGATGTATGATGATGTGGTAGATTCATACGCTTTAGGGTGCCTTGGGTGAAACTCGGTTTGCATTCATTTTGCATTGGTAGGCCCTTTTTTATTATCTGCTCAACATAGAAATGTGGATGATGTTTGTGACACTAATGCCTTTATTTATGTTGCTTTTCTTTATGTACATTTGCATACGAAGTGCTGACTTGCAGGGTTAAGTAGTTCCCCGGGGTCCGCTAGGACGACTGGGAGGAGGGATGTTGTTACACCGTTTGTGGTCAGCCATAGCTGACCCTCGTTTACCGCTCTTTGTGATTTGGTTGCAGGGTAAGAATTGCAGGCTGGACCTAGCGCGCCGGCCAAAAAGGCCTAAAGCCTCATGAAGTGCTTAGTTTGTTTTCCTGCATTACTTTCTGTATATTATGTTGTAACCGGCTTGCATGCTGAGATAGTTTAGGGAAAAACTATCTTTCCCCTTTTGTTGGGATGTCTTTTTAGTATTGAATGTTTGGTGATTTGGAGTTTGGTTTTGTAAGGCCTTAAGGCCAGTTGGACTCCTATGTACTGTGGACAATCTCTGTGGTTTTAGTTTGTTTCCGCTGTGTTATCTGAGTTTTGAGATTGGGTAGTTAATATCATCTTATAATACTAAAGCTGTGGCGGTCATATGCTTTGGGTCCCGGCCGGACCCATATTATAAGGTCTTTACAGGGGAGGTGTTACAATTTGATATCAGAGCCAGGTTTGAGTATTCTTGCGAGGTTTAGTGTATTTGGATCGCGTAAGAGATTGTCCACATAGGAGTATTGTGCGGGATCATGAGTATCCATGTGTTCGAGTTTTGCGAATAGAACTTGATTAGTGTGTTTCCTTGCTTATGCTAGGATGTTGGCGACAAAGTGGGGACGTCGAGGAGGCAAGAGGAGCCTTCAGGGAGCAGTGCTACTGCTCCGGGCATCATGATTATGGGCATATCCCCGGCTGATTTCTGTCGCATGCTAGCAGAAGCTTTGGTGTCAGCTCTAGCGGTGAGAGTGTCGTCGGTTACGACGCCTGTCACCCCAGAGGGAGCTCGAGAGTTGACAGTTCCTAGAGTGTTGGAGAGATATCCTGACCAAGCCCAGAGTCGAAAGGACGTTGGAGAAGGCCGAGGTGAAGGGAAACCTCCCATTTCACAGTGGAAATCGGAGGGAAGCCGAGGAAGGAAAAGATCTCGTTCCTGTAAGCCTAGCGAGAGAAGCGGTGCAGCTTCTGGGGAGATCCGCTCCAAGAGACTCATGTCGTGCTTTAATTGTGGAAAGGTGGGCCACATCGCTCGTTTCTGTTCTGAGGGTAGAGCTGAATCGGAGCAGGGGCTGGAACAGTCGGTGCGTTCCGGTCTTAGTCATGCGGAAAAGGGAAAATCAGTGGAGTCGTGCGCTTCACTCTTTCCTCTGGTGCAGCCTAGTGATTCTGCCCTTGGGCAGCAAGAGACGTTTCGTCAACCCGACGTGGTGACAGGTACGAAAGTTTAAGTTTTCGTTTGTTACAATAATGTAGGTTGCTGCCTTTCATGTTTGTTTTGCACGTGGTTAGGTTTCGTGCTAGTTTCGGGGTACCCCTCTCGAGTGTTGTTCGACACGGGAGCGTCACACTCTTTTCTTGCGGAAAGTTTTATCCAGAAGATTGGTGCTGAGTCCGTAGAGGCAGAGGTGGAGCTGAGCGTGCGTATGCCGAATGGGTCTTTCATGACTACCATGAGGAAAGGACGCATTGTGTTGCAAATTGGTAATTGTGATTTCGAGTTGGTAGCAGCGATTCTGCCACTAGCCGAATTTGACGTTATCTTGGGATGGACTGGCTTGCAGCGCAGCGAGCTAGTATCGACTGCCAGTTGAAGGTGGTAACCCTATGAGGTGAAGGTAGAGCAGAGGTCAAGTTCGAAGGCCTAAGCGGAGTGGCTTGCTCCCTGATTTCCGCTATGCAAATGAGGCGTGCAGTAAACCAAGGAGGCGAGGCGTTTATAGCCTTGTTGGAGACTCACTCCACAAGGTTGGCTATTGGGGATGTTCCGATGGTGGAAGAATTTGAGGATGTATTCCCTGAGGAGCTTCCGGGAGCACCTCCTCAGCGTGAAATCGATTTCTCGATAGAGTTGGTACCGGGTGCGAGGCCGGTGTCGCGTCCTCCATTTAGGATGACACCGAAGGAACTGGCCGAGCTAAAGGTTCAGTTGCAAGAGTTGTTAGAGCAAGGGTACATTAGGCCCAGCTCTTCGCCGTGGAGCGCGCCGGTATTGTTTGTGAAGAAGAAAGATGGAAGTATGCGGTGGTGCATTGACTACCGTGAGCTAAATAAGTTGACCGTCAAGAATAAATATCTGATTCCCCGAATCGATGATTTGTTCGACCAGTTAGTGGGGTCGGTGGTATACTCCAAGTTGGATTTGAAATCGGGGTACTACCAGTTGAAGATTCGAGAAGAGGACGTTGCCAAGACAGCGTTTGGGACTCGGTATAGCCACTATGAGTTTTCGGTGATGCCGTTCAGACTGACGAACGCGCCATCCGTGTTCATGGATTTGATGAACAGGGTTTTTCGCCCGTTCTTAGATTCGTTCGTGGTGGTGTTCATAGATGATTTTTTTTTGGGTATTCAAAATCGGAGGCAGAGCATGAGTCTCACTTGAGGCAAGTATTGCAGACTCTATGGGAGAATCAGCTTTATGCTAAGTTCTCAAAATGCGGTTTTTGGATCGAGAAGGTGGCTTTCTTGGTCACGTAATTAGTGGAGATGGGGTGGCGGTAGATCCAGCGAAGATTGAAGCCATTAGGGATTGGTCTGTATTGAGAACCGTGGCGGAAGTCCGGAGCTTCCTTGGACTAGCCGGTTATTACAGAAGGTGCATGGAGAACTTTTCGCGGATGGTGTTGCCCCTCACCACTCTCACTCGCAAGGACCAAAGGTTCATATGAACACCGGAGTGTGCCCGTGCATTTGAGAATTTGAAGGAAAGGTTGATGTCTGCTCCAATCCTTAGTCTTCCTAGTGGGACGGAAGGATTTCAGATTTTCAGTGACGCGTTAGGTTGCGGTTGGTTGCGTGCTGGTGCAGCACAGCAAGGTGATCGCTTATGGGTCAAGGCAGTTAAAGACTCATGAGAGGAATTATCCCGTCCATGATCTGGAGTTGGCGCGGTAATCTTTGCGCTAAAATTGTGGCGGCATTACGTTTATGGTGCGAAGGTGGAGATCTTCACGGATCACAAAAGCCTGAGGTATCTCCTAGACCAAAAGGATCTGAATATGCGGCAGCGTAGGTGGGTCGAGTTCCTCGGGGACTACGATGTGGAGATTTAGTATACGCCGGTAAAGCCAACGTGGTGGCGGATGCCTTGAGTAGGAAGTACTCGGGCAAGGTAATTGGATGGAGGCGCATGACGAGCGTTTGATACGAGACTTGGAGTCTCTTGACATTGCTTGTGTGGCTAGGGGTGAGTCTAGCGTGGCTCGGTTGAACTGGATTGAAATGCAGTGTGATATAACGGATCGAATCCGAGAGGCGACCAGTGCGGACGAGGAGTGCCAACAGTTGGTGTTGGAGGCTCAGCAAAGAGAAGGCACCGCTTTGGAGATGTTTGGTGGGATTTTGAAAAGAGACGGAAGGGTTTGTGTTCCGCGCTTTGGCAAGCTTCGCGAGGAGTTAATGTTTGAGGCTCACTTTACGAAGTACTTCGTTCATCCAGGAAGTACAAAGATGTACGCGGATATGAAAAA
>JAWHQI010000180.1:0-347500 GCA_033032865.1 Dactylorhiza incarnata
CCCCCCCCCCCCCCCCCCCCCCCCCCCCCCCCCCCCCCCCCCCCCCCCCCCCCCCCCCCCCCCCCCCCCCCCCCCCCCCCCCCCCCCCCCCCCCCCCCCCCCCCCCCTCTCTGAGGCTAATGCGAATGCGAAGAGAGAGATTCGAGAGAGAGAGAGAGAGTAGAGGTGAAAGAGAAGAGTTGAGAGAGTGGGAGTGTGCCTACACCCCAGGAGACCCCAATCCATACCTCGGCGAGAGGTGGAGAGTGCAGAGTGCACTGTGAAGGGGAGAGTGGAGAAGCGGACCTTGTCCGCGACAAGTTGTTTTTTTTATATATCATTCAGCTGACGTGAATCAAGGTGGATGCACCTTGTAGTCAGCTTCTCCTTGTTGTAATTCAATTGCGCCTAGTATAAAGAGTTCTTCGTTGTTTGTTCATCGTTGGTTCCTTGTGACTGGTAGCATACGAAAATTTAACACTAACATCTATTAAAACATTGAAGCCTTTGTATTGATGTAGCCATAGAATGCAAATAATAAATACATAATCTATACTTCCCAATTATTGTACTAATGAAATGAATCAGTCAATGTAATAGTTTATCCCAACTATTTGGAATCAACTTTATCCTTGCTACGAATACTACCTGAGATGTTAAAAGTTAAATAGCACAAATCATCTTGAACAGCTTTTATCGTTGTCTATGCTTCTCCAACCTCATCCCAGCACGTCTAATTTGTGTATTTTCTGCTCTTTTTCTAGCCAACTAATAGTGTTACATTGATTAGGCTCCGTTTGGCGCGGCAGGCAGTGGCGGTCGTGAACGCGGTGGTTATGAACCGTCGTTCGTGAACTCCCGACCTAACCTAAGGAACCTCATCCATTTTTATGTTCAAAACTAGTAATCTTTTCTTGGTGGCGGTCATAACCGTTGTCATGACAAACATGTATTCTATGACGGTGGAATTTTTCTCCAAACTCACCAGAGCAAAAACGCCGCGCCAAACGGAGCCTTAATTTCATGATTATTGTGAGTAGATGCGCCGTCCATCTAACTTGATTTGGTGATTAATCACTTTTTTTCTTATATTATTTCTCTTATATTTGCTAAAAATCTAAAATTCATAAACAGGAAGCAAATCCAGTCCCCATGTTCTTTGCCCAAAATGCACTCAGCATTTCTGTCTTGACTGTGATATCTATATCCATGAGAGCTTGCATAATTGCCCTGGCTGTGAGAGCCAGCGCCAACAATCAACTCCGCAATTCTGAGCCTATTCTGCGGCAACTAACAGCTGACATATTTCGTCGATCTTCGTCTCGTATGTTTCATTCATGAATATTTTTTTTAATTCTACATTCAGATTCCACTAACGGCTACATATCAATATTTTTGACAGAATGGTTTAACTTATGTGAATCGGCAATTTTTGTTCTTCCCTAGAATGATTCTTTATGTTCCTTCTTTATGTTGCAGTGTCCGAGTTTCTGTGTACAGCATGTTTATATTAGTCATGGTTTGGTTGAACTCTGACACAATTTTTTAAATGAAATTAGTGATAACATCATTATTTGATGTACCTTTGTTCATTATCGTCATAATTATACATATTTTGTAGGGGGTTTTCCATGTTTCTCGTACATTTGTTCGTTATCGGCATAATTATCGGCATTTGAGGGGGGGGGGGGGGGGGGGGGGGGGGGTTCTTAGTTTGGTTTTAGAATTGTGTGTAGTTGAGTTCACAAATCTGTCTTTGGGTGAGTGAAGTTTGCAAAGAGTCTTTTTTTAGTTGTAATATGTTTGAAGTATGTACAGGCAAGCTCACAAAACATTATAATTGTTCTGAGGGGTTAATTATTGTGACCTCCCTCTATGAATTTCATAATTACAGATATCTCCTTTACATTTTTTGAAATTACAAAAATATTCCCTTAAAGAGTTTAAGCTGTTAATTTTTACTACAATAAATCACTCCTCTAGGTGGGGTGCATTCCTAATCTATGTAGCAATGGGACAGGATACGGGATACGATATGGGTATGGAAAACATGATTTAAAAAAATATGAGAAATGTTTAAAATTTTTATTTAAATATAATTATCAATTAATATGTAAATAAGACAACTAACAAACTAAGTCTACATATATTGAATTATAGAGAGAATTTTATAAGACTACAACATATATATTATATATTATACATCATTCACATTTCATATAATGTTATAAGAAATATAGAAAAGAGTCAATGAGATAAGCATTATAAATACTAGTGTACCACATGTTCATATTATTACATCAATTGATCAATATTTCATTACATTCACAGTATCACATACAAAATATCAATAGTTTAAAAATTAAACATTCTCTTCAAGAATATCAACTTCGTCATCTTCTCCCACAATCGAGAGCTTCAACTTTGGTTCATCAAGAGATAGATTTGCTATCTCAAGTGCACATACATTTTTGAATAACTCAAAGTCATCACCCGCAATATCTCACTATCTAGGCTCTCCTTCATTGAAATATTCTTTTAAATTGAATTAAAAACGTGTTTCCATCATTTCAGAAACGTGTTTTCGAGCGTTTCTCATATTTGATACGCGTTCGAGCCGATAATCGAGGCATTTTTAAGTATTTGAGCTTCATAGTTCCTAATGTATGGTGTCTTATAACATTGTAACTCAGATGCGAGGCTTTTTTTTTGTAATTTTAAAAAGTGGTGAGGTACCTGTAATTATGCAAAGTCTTAAGAGAAGTTAATTATTAGATGATATTGCTATCTAAGCAGTTTTGCGCTCTGCTCTTTAGATCTGGCCTTCTTCTTCTTTTTGCCTTCTCTTCTGTGAGAGAGCTGTACGAAACTGTTGACGGCGGGAAAATGAGGAAGCTGTGCTGACCACCGTCTCCCTCTTTTCCGACGAGGTTTTACTGTGCATCTTCTTTTTTCAGAAAAAAAAGTTTGTATCCTACAATTTCAGATCAGGACTATATTTGATTTCAAAATTATGTTTATTTCTTATCATTCTACAGAGAGTTACATAAAACTGAGGGAGAACAGAAAATCTTGATTTAGAATACTTCCAGGAAATTTATTTTTTATTAATATAACACCATAGCATTTAGATTATTAGTTATTTTTATGCACTATCACCTACGAAATGTGGATAGGGATTCTCTCCATTTGGGACCCCAAATAGATGTCTATTTCATGATGAGAATTGATTTCCACTTCATCTAAAGGTGCATAATTTTCTGATTAAAAGAAAAAATATAAAAGGATGGATTAGTGAACTCGTCAGATCAACCACGAATTAATCTGGACTGTTTAATGAGTACTATCCATTTGGACTCAAATGAAGCGGATCCTGATACGGAAATGTTGGATATGAAAAATGATCAGTGCATTGTAGCATTTTTATAATAGCAAAAATTATTAAGAATGAATAAAATATATGAATGATTACAAGAACTTCCCATGGAGGTTAGCATAAATCTTTCATATAAATTTACATTTCATAACATTCATGCACAAAAATACCTTATTCAAAAGTAAGACGAGTGCGTCATGTAATTTAGCAAACTTACGGGGGAAGTCCTGATAAATGACCCTTATAATATATTTTGAAAATGTTTTCCTACTCCAATTCCGCCCATTCCAAGTTCACAAACGAACATCGAGACGTAGAATTGAAGCGGAAGCTTACGTGAATCCACTGAGCCGCAAGGGAATCACTGTTAATATCCATGACATGGCAACTATTTCATATTCCTAGTAAATTTATAATGTGAACATTTGCATTTAAGCTCATTGTATAGATTTAAAATGTCTGATACCACATAATATGAAATGTACATACAATGTGAAACATGATTTGAATTGACGACTCTCATAGTGCCCCGTAAGGCCGTAACGCTACTAGTCATATATTGAATTAACAACTTGGATCTATTGTATGAGTGTCGAGCCTTTGTGACCAAATTCGTAATCCTCGAAATACCACAAAATCTTACTTTATTAGGGTCGTCTTGATTGCTTCAATGTCTTCTATGCATTGCATTCCAAGGGATCATTCATTTGGATGGAATTGAGGCCATGCAATTAGAATTGTAGGTAGGGTGTAAATAAAAACCAATTTAACCGCCAAACAATACCGGGCGGAACCGCACGGTTTGATTCGGTTTTCGTAGGTGTCAGTTCGATTACGATTTTAAAACTTGAAAAATTGCACGGTTATGTTTATGATTTTTAATGCTGAACCGAACCAAATCATATAAATATTACAATATAAATTTTTATATATGGATTGTACAACCCATATTCTTCGAGGGTGGGACCTGATTCAGGCCACGCAGGCAAAAGTAAGTCAAAACGACAAAGTAGAAGTCCGGAGTCAGAGGTTAAAGACAACTCAGCCAGCAGGAACAGTAGAAGGTGTAGACGAGTATAGGCGAGCATGTGCGAGCAGCCCCTCATACTCGCCAATGTGGGCGATCATAGGAGATGCTCGCCGAAGTCAGGCGAGATCCTCTCAATATTGCATAGTCGTCGGGTTGGGCTGGACTATAAATAAGACCTCCTACCCCCCTCCCATTTTGGTTTTCCTATAAATAGGACTCCATGGGTACTTGGATTGGCACCTTTGGCTGAGCTTTCGGAACCCCATTTTCAAACTCTTGGACCCGTCATCCTTGGCCGTCACTGTTGATACTCACCAAGTCGGTGTCTTCCTCGTACCCTGTTCGACCATCTTTGGTTGTGGAAGGGAAGTCTCTTCTGAGCTTTTGGGTACGTGGTGAGACTTCCCTGCCGCAGCACCAGAGGTCCTGTTGTTGCTCTATTAGTCCCTTCGTCGTTGCCTGTCAATCCCTCGAGCCGAATCACTAGATGAGTAAGCTTTGGCTGCATTGATCCGAATATTTGGAGTCGGGATTTTCCTGGCTTCAACACTTTGGTGCGGTGAGCGTAGATCGTAGTCAGTGGAAGAAAGACTAGTAAGAAAGCGAGATGGTGGAAGTTGGCGATCATGAAGGAGCTGCCGGCAACTCGGCAGAAGGAGGTGAGTATGTGACGAAGGCGGATTTGGAGGAATTCACGCGGAGAATGGAGGGAAGTTTGCAAGCAGTCTTCCTTCCTCGCACAGAGTGCACGACGACCTCGCCTCGTCGCGTCACTCCGTCAAAAGACAGTGGTCCCTCTCAGCGAGCAGGGAAGGAGCATGTGGAGGAGAAGCCTGGGCGACCAAGGAGGTCGCAGCTCTACCGGTCAAGCTCACAGGGAATCCAGTTCCACGATGTGGAGAATCTGGCGAGGTACCATGATCCTCTCCCATATGGCGAGTATGACGGGGTTTCTCTCTAGGATGATGATCACTGCCAGCATGGGGGGAAGAGCCCATTCTGTGAAGAGATCCTCTCTGCACCTGTTCCGGAAGGGTTCAGGAAGCCAGTCATGAATTATTACTCTGGGAGGGACGATCTTGTCCGCCACCTCCAGTGGTTTGAAGATGTTGTCTCCATCTGAACCATGTCGGATGTCATCAAGTGCAGGCTCCTCACCATCACCTTCCGAGGAAAGGCCAGAGATTGGTTCCACCAGCTGGCGGCAGGTTCCATCTACTGCTTCGAAGACCTGCGTCGGGGAGTGACGATGCGGTTTGCCATGACAAGGAAGAGGAAGAAGGAGGCGACGACCCTCTTCTATCTAGTGCAAGGAGCGTAGGAGATGTTAGGAAACTACATCGACCGCTTTCAAGAAGAAGTTCTAGACATTCAGGAGGTGGATGACTTCACCTTGCAGATTGTAAGACCCCATTTTTTTTTTCTTTTCAAACAACCGGGTCTTAGGCCCAGAACCGCCGCTTTGCGGTGACACCTTCACTCGGAAAGGTCGCCACTACAAAACGCCGATCCTGCCGGCCAAATCGATCACAAAGATAAGTGTACTAAGAAGACAAGTCCACAGAATCAACATGAAATATAAATGTCCACATGATATAACTGAATAAAAGATAACAAGGGTTACAATAAAAAAGAAGGGCTCATGCCCAGTACATCATATCCTCACTACAAGATCACTCGTGGGAGCTAACTACTAATCACTCACTGATCCTGAATATTGTGCTCATGTACTAGACTGGCCCGCCTCCGTCTGCACCGGCCTCTGGTGCTGCTGCGTCTCCTCGGTCCCCTAAAATGATATGGTCCACCGACCGTTAGTCAAAAAGACTAAGCCTTATGTTCCCCACCCCACCCCCGATGGCTCCTAGGCGCCGTGTGGGAGGATGATGCGGAGGACAGTAAGGGGTATAATCAAAAAGCAGATGACGGGGCATAATCTACAGGAAGAGTTCTACCACTACTCAAGTATATATATACATAATCGAAGCAGTTAATAAAGCATAGTAGGAGTAGGTAAAGAGTAAATAAAGAACAGTAAGTAAAGCAGGTACATAATAGAAAAGTAATCATTGATTTATAGGAATGCCCATACAAATCTATATACCAAGGGGTCGTTTAGCAAGACCTATCGTATAAAAAGTCTCATAACCAATTTATACGATATGGATAGGGGTTGAAATGCAATGTTTATGCTATGACAGGCAAGGTATGCAGATATGCTATGTTCATACAAGTGCAACTCACCCACTTTGACTTTATGCGCATAGACCTTTAGTTCCCCGTTTTTGGAGCGAGCTAGACTCCCATGATACTCCCGTAGTGGCAAACGGAAGCGGTGGGTTGGGCCTCGCCCACCTCTAGGTTGGTATTCACACTACCTAACCTAGACCTATCGTACGCCTCAACGCAAAACCGCGAAGCATTTGCGTACTCTTACTAGCTGGACCACCAGACTTTCAAGGCTAAGTGCAAATTCCACACTTGCCGAGTCAACGTATTGACGTCGGTGTGAACGACCGTCCAATACCGGAGACCCACCACCTTCATGCACATGCAACATGTTCTACTATATCCCGAGCCATAAATTCCCCGGGCTAACCTGCCCGTCATCAATAACCTTCCGAGCCACCGGCTCGCCGGACCAACCCGTCCGTACCAACAAACACTACTGAGTCACAAGCTCACCGGTCTAACTGATCCGCTGCTTCAACCACCGAGCCTACAACTCGTAAAACCAAACCAACCAACTTCTCGTAACCACGGGGAGTGGGTGTGTGTATTATTAAGTTAATCTTGTATAACAACTTACTCCTACAGTTTGTGGTTAATCTTGGACTTCCAGTGGATTACCCTATAAGGGGCTCGCTACGGTACTAGGAACTGAAATGGGATAACACCCCAAAGTTCCCTTTCTCAAGACACTTAGTGTTGTTGGTATCTACCCATAAGAACACCCTCCTTGTTATTACAATTGAATTAACCCTAAGTGACTTATGACTTTCCAAGACGATCTTTCGTCGACCCCGAGTGCAACTTACCTCTCACTCACCAAGCACACATTTACCATCTATAATCCTTCTCGTTGACCATCATACCTTCTCAACTAAAGTAGGTAAACCACTTACCTCCCATCCCTCCTAAGGATCCACTTGATTCTCAAATTTCACAGTTTTACTATACGCAGACCAAACTAATTATATGAAGCTCACAACTATAGGTACTTCAAATATTCATCCAACTGACCCAAGCTATTTACTGGAGGTCTATCATGATGTTATAAGATTAATTTCAGAGAATCATATTTTTCTCTAATTAATTAATATTTATTTTAATTTCTCCAAACATCTGCCAAGTATGAAAATGAACATAAAGTGTAAGTAAATCTTATGATATGGCTCTCCAAAAATTATGATAAATCTATGGTGACTAAATAACATCAGAAACAGCATTTCATATTTTTACAGTAAGAAATTCTCCTCTAATTTAATTATTTCTCATCTATCCAAAATCATAGTTTTATTAAGGAACTACCAAAAAGATCAACACTAAAATTATGGGAAAATTACCAAGCTCTTGTATACACCAGAAAAGGCTACTGACTAAGTTTCAGGATTTAAGGAAATCATTTTCTCACTAAAATAAATAAATTAAGAAAACCTCAAATTCAATGAACTGTGAAGTAGCCTACTGATTTAAGTCTCCAAAAATTCTATAAAAATTTACAGAGCTTCCTAATGCTCTGAAATGTCCTATCACCAATTTGCACAATTTAACAATGAGTTTTGAACCCTCAAATATTTTTCTTAAGTCTAAATCAAAACAGGTGCCTTGTGAAAGAAGTACTGATTAAATCATTTAATAAAATTCACAAAAATCACCAGAGGTCTAAACCATGATTATAAGGGCACCAACAAAGTCTCATCATCATCCAAGACATTTTAAGCATGTAAAAGTTTCTTATAAGAAGTTTCCCTAAAGGGGTTATGACCTAATTCAAAGGGAATGTTGACTCCTAAAATTCTTATAAAATTTCCTAGTGCCTATTTACACCCTATGAATTTATCCACCAAGTTTCATAACCACCAAGGGACTTTTGACCACATGTCCTTCACAAAGCTCTACATGCACCCCAAGGGGTAAATCTAGGATCCTAGGGCATATCCACCTCCACACCACACCAACTCACTCATGGGGGTGTTTTAGGTGATCCTAATCCATTGGCCAAGGTTTCATCTCATGGTGAGGAGATTTTACCACAATACCCCAAGATAAACACCATGCCCTAATTTTGACCTAATTAGACCCAACTTAGGTTAACCAATTTCCAAACTAAATCAGTCCCAATTGGGCTGAAATTTTTACCTGGGTCATGTGATGACCCTCAGAAGTACCCACCAAAATTTGGAGGGCATTGGAGGTCATTTGACCCAATAATTAATTAATATATGATTTATGAAATTATTACAAAAACCTTAGAACAATGTTCTCCTAAAATTCTCATCTTTGGATATGATGTGTGTGTAGGTACAAGTAGACTATGTTTCAAATATCAAGTCCATATCATTTCTCAATCAAAAGTTATTCAAGAAATGGTGGCTGTCCTACACTAGGGACCAGCCCCACCAAAATGGACCTACAGGGAGCTACAGAACTCCTTTTGGGGTGAAATAAATTTTAAAATAAAGTAGACTCCAATGGCTACAACTTTGGTGTTGACCACTTTTTCTGTAGAGGGCCTAAGTATTTTTAATAATTAATTCTAACTGCTGTCAGTAAAGGGACAGAAATATAGGAATAGTAATTCATTAATATAAAAACTGCTGCACGAATCTTAAAGCAGAAATGGAGGGCATCGGGTTGTCTTCCTCCTCCAGCCGACGGCTGAGATTGCTCCGACCTGGGCGGTTTTGGAAGTGGTTTTCCCGGCCACCCACGCCCCTCCCCGACCGGCCAATGTCACCACCACCTTCCTTGAGGTGGTGGCCGGCGATAGGAGGTCTTGGCCGGCCGATGGTGGCCGGAAATGGGGGTTTAGACAAGAGGAAAAAGCTCCAAAAATGGAGTTTTCAGCTCACACGATCTAGGGCCAATTGGCCTTAAAGCTTGCAAGCAATAGATGTAGATCTATCCACTAGGGTAGAGGAGAAGAACCAGACCTTCTTGGAGCCCGACGACGATGGCGGCGGTGTTCGGTCATGGCTTTTCCCTTCTCCGGCGAGCTTCCCCAATCTCTCCATTCTCCACCAAAACCTTTGATCCAATATATGATTTCGACTGCCATCCACCTTTTGAAGCTAATGGTGGAGTTAGATTTGAGTGTGGAGTGCTGTATATGGGGAATTTGAGGAGAATATATTTCGGCCATGATGGTTGGGCTCCTCCATTGATGATGACTGGCTGGAATTTATGGGGAAACTCCTCCCAAGCATCATGGAAGATGAATGGAGGGGCTTGGGGAGATGAATGGAGTGACCCATGGTCTCCCACCATTAACTTTCCTTCTTTTTTCCTCTTTCTCTCTCTTCATTAAGGGGGAAATTGCACTTTCTCTCTCCTACTCATCATTTCCAGAAATTGAGTGGTAACTCCTGGTAATTATCAGCCTCCTAAGCTAATGGGCTACCCCAACTAGGCCTAGCCCAAGTGGATTGGGCTTGAGTTAGCCTTTTCCCCTCTTTTTGGGCAAGGTTGACCAAGTGTTGACTTGAGGTGTTGACTTGGTCAACTGATGGATTGACTGGTCCAAGCGGTGTGTCTTGAGTCCCTTGACACCACCCAAAGTTGGTTGAGTCATGTTGGTGCCCTAATTGGGCCAATTAATCCAAAAGGTGTTGGTTTGACCAAAACAGGGCTAGAGTTGACTTTGGTCAATTTGACGATTTGGGTTGACCCCAATGGGTGGGTAGTGACCTATTGGTCTCTCTTAGGGTTAGGAAGGTCTAGGTAGGGTCAATTTGGCAAGGTGGAGGTCAATTGACCCTAATTAGGCTACTTTGACCAATTTGGGGTTAGGGTTGACTTTGGTCAATTTGGCCTCTTTGGTCGACCCCAATGGGTCCTTGGTGCTCTAAGGGGACCCCTAAAGGGTTAGGTATGCTATGGTGGGGTCAAAGGGTCAAGGTGAGGCCCTTAAGTCCAACCCTATGCCTGTTAACTAGAAATTGCTATTTGCAGACAACTGTGGTTTTCTTCTTCTTGGCTAATGCCAAGTGGTCTCTTCAAGCTTCCTAGGGTTTTGTCATGACCTAGTTATGACAAAACCACTCTATGTGGTCTAGTTGTTTGGGGGATGTTACAAATCCCAATAAACAAAAAAATAATTTCGTCCTCGAAATTCAGGCTAGGCACACGGGATTTTCACCGAGAGTGACTGAACGTAACATCCCCTAAGAATTGAAGTTATTCCTGACTCGAAGAGCACTGACTATCTATGCAACATCAGTTCTAAAGGCTCCCTGATAAGCTTCTCCTATCCATGATTTCTCCATAGGACCTTGATCAGCGGGACCTTCTTGTGCCGCAAGATCCGCATCTTCGTGCCGTCTAACCGGACCGGCTCTAGGTGAATCAATCAATTGGAGGCTACCGGGCCATCTATAGTAGAAATTCGCTACTCCGGCCGTAGTAGAGCTCTCCTAAAGGAGGAGACATGGAAGACGTCGTGCAATCCCGTCATCCCCGGTGGCAACTCCAGTCTATAAGCCAACGGGCTGATCCACTCCAGGATCCTGTAGCGCCCCATTTATCTTAGACTAAGCTTCTTCCGCTTGCGTACCCACGAGACTCCATGCATCAGACGTATCTTCCGAAACACCCGGTCTCCAACCCGTAACTCTACCTGACAATTCTTACGCATAGTAATACCTGACCTGGCTGCTCTGGCCTCCAGCATCCTAACTCAAATTTGTCGCACCTAGGTATCTGTGTCCTTCACAAATTCAGAGCCGAGTCTCCTTAAATCCTATTCCTGGGTCCAAGACAGTGGAGTCTTGTGCCTCTGTCCCTCTGAGGGTGGAAAGTTGTGTTGAACGTCAACTAAGAGCCCAGATAAGCCTAGACTGATCTTCACTTTTTGGCTGTAAACCGTTCATCCTGATCCGACACGATCGTCCTGTGTACACCACGATAATGGACAAACATCTCGTCAAATCCCATCAAATACCAACAGGAGCGTCCTTCCGTCTCGAGGTGACCCTAGCTACCTTGGTCAATCTATCCTCGATGTTCCAAATAAACTGTGTTCCAAGTGGTAACCTGTGTGTGAAATCCATAGTTATGTCCTCGAACTCCACTCTAACCCAGGCCGTGACTGTGATAGTTCTCCAAAGACTTTTGCACTTATCCTTCACCGTGCATCACGAAACTTATGACGTCTTTCTTTATTTCGGGAAACTACATGGTCCGGAAAACACCATTTCTTCGGTGACTAAAGTTATTGTTTGTAAGGGTAGACAACGCCTCTAAAAAGTTTTCTCTACACATTCTGATTCTTATTTCTTCACGTGCGTCAAACAACTCAACTCTACAACTTATCCAGTTCTTACCATTGATGGAACTGATCAGATCGTCAAGCGTCCCAATTATCCTCAAAATTTACGGGGTGCACTTGTGAATCTTATGAACATATGTTAAACAAACAACACTAGTATCAATGTTTATAAGATGACTCCCGGTCACTTTCTATGTGGAGTTTGATTCATAAGGTATACGGGTAAAATCTTTTGAAACCTTAAGATTTTTCACAAGTCAATTTCATCACGGAAATATCATCACGTTTATTCACCAAAATCCTATCACTTCCACATATGCTAGTTTTGATCACTTTCGGATGATCCAAAGTAAGATAAACTTAGATCGTTCTTATCATAGTAAACTCAAACACTATATTCTAATTCCAAATAGTCATCGTCTAAGATCTTTGGTTATTCATCATCATAGCTCCCAAGGTATAAGAGATATTATTGTTGTTAAAATCTTCTACCATGATAGGGCGTGATTTATAACGATTCATGAGTTAATCACTTTTGAATGCCCCAAACTACCAGAACTTTCAAATATAACTACAACTTGTATGGCCTAGTTTCCGTCCTCAACTTCTAGACTAGGACATCGACATCCGTAAGTGATTAATCATGGCGACTTTACATTTCCAATGATTCAACTAAGGTCAAGTTGTTGTTCGATCAATGATGTCCTTTCATTGTCCTGGTAATACCATAGATCATCATTCCGAACATACTGTTACACATTCTCATCTTCGCCCGAGTAACATCGAATACAATCAACTTCAAAATCATTATTTTCACGACGCAACACTTTCTAAATTAGATCCAAAGGAAACCCAAGTCAGTCAATAATTTGCCCAATAAACAAAAGGTAAGCCCCAATAAACAAAAGATAAGCCTCTATCTATTTTGGGCTAAGTATCTTCGATATCATTATGTTATATTCGTCCTAGCTGGGCACACAATCTTAGACCTGGGGTTCTATCTGAAACTTGTTGGTATACTCCATACTTTAGACTCTTCAAGGTACCTTCTACGACAACCTTATCAGGGTCAACATGTGACAATCCCAAACGGGTCTCTTCTGCACTTGGACTCTTCTCTGACCCTCAGTGTTTGTCATGGTGGTTGTCTTAATGTAATCATGTCACGGATACGAGGATTGAGTCTATGAGTCCCATACCATTCTGCTTCTAAGGCAATCTCTCTTTCTCTAGTCTCTTTGGGGTATCCTCGTACCTCCACCAAAAGTTATACCTACGGTCTATTTCGGACTAGGTCACGGTATAAATTGTTAAGGTAAGTCACGTGTCCTAATAGGGTTGAGTCTAACTCATTAACTAAGGGACTATCTAACGAGATCTTTGTAGCCAATGGTATTCCCTGCCGGGGGGCAAGGTTCGCCACAGGCTACAAAAGAAAACTTGACACTCGTAGGGGAAAACTGACCAAGAAGATTCAGTTAAAAGTGGACCTTTTTTCAATGTGATTCCCATATGGGCACACCACTGCTTCCGCTGCTAGTTTGTCCTCAAACTAAGCTCGCGCGGGGTGGCCCAGGGTTTGTGGACTTCTTTTCTTCGGATCGAGGTTATCTCTGATACCACTTGTAAGACCCCTTTTTTTTCTTTTCAAACAACCGGGTCTTAGGCCCAGAACCGCCGCTTTGCGGTGACACCTTCACTCGGAAAGGTCGCCACTACAAAACGCCGATCCTGCCGGCCAAATCGATCACAAAGAAAAGTGTACTAAGAAGACAAGTCCACAGAATCAACATTAAATATAAATGTCCACATGATATAACTGAATAAAAGATAACAAGGGTTACAATAATAAAAAGAAGGGCTCATGCCCAGTACATCATATCCTCACTACAAGATCACTCGTGGGAGCTAACTACTAATCACTCACTGATCCTGAATCTTGTGCTCCTGTACTAGACTGGCCCGCCTCCGTCTGCACCGGCCTCTGGTGCTGCTGCGTCTCCTCGGTCCCCTAAAATGATATGGTCCACCGACCGTTAGTCAAAAAGACTAAGCCTTATGTTCCCCACCCCACCCCTAATGGCTCCTAGGCACCGCGTGGGAGGATGAAGTGGAGGACAGCAAGGGGTAAAATCAAAAAGCAGATGACTGGGCATAATCTACAGGAAGAGTTCTACCACCACTCAAGTATATATATACATAATCGAAGCAGTTAATAAAGCATAGTAAGAGCAGGTAAAGAGTAAATAAAGAACAGTAAGTAAAGCAGGTACATAATAGAAAAGTAACCATTGATTTATAGGAATGCCCATACAAACCTATTGACCAAGGGGTCGTTTAGCAAGGCCTATCGTATAAAAAGTCCCATAACCAATTTATACGATAGGGGTAGGAGTTGAAATGCAATGTTTATGCTATGACAGGCAAGGTATACAGATATGCTATGTTCATACAAGTGCAACTCACCCACTTCGACTCTATGCGCATAGACCTTTAGTTCCCCCTTTTTGGAGCGAGCTAGACTCCCAGGATACTCCCGTAGTGGCAAACGGAAGCGGTGGGTTGGGCCTCGCCCACCTCTAGGTTGGTATTCACACTACCTAACCTAGACCTATCGTACACCTCAACGCAAAACCGCGAAGCATCTGCGTACTCTTACTGGCTGGACCACCAGACTTTCAAGGCTAAGTGCAAATTCCACACTTGCCGAGTCAACGTATTGACGTCGGTGTGAACGACCGTCCAATACCGGAGACCCACCACTTTCATGCACATGCAACATGTTCTACTATATCCCGAGCCATAAATTCCCCGGGCTAACCTGCCCGTCATCAATAACCTTCCGAGCCACCGGCTCGCCGAACCAACCCGTCCGTACCAACAAACACTACTGAGTCACAAGTTCACCGGTCTAACTGATCCGCTGCTTCAACCACCGAGCCCACAGCTCGTAAAACCAAACCAACCAACTTCGCGTAACCCACGGGGAGTGGGTGTGTGTATTATTAAGTTAATCTTGTATAACAACTTACTCCTACAGTTTGTGGTTAATATTGGACTTCCCGTGGATTACCCTGTAAGGGGCTCGCTACGGTACTAGGAACTGAAATGGGATGACACCCCAAAGTTCTTTTTCTCAAGACACTTAGTGTTGTTGGTATCTACCCATAAGAACACCCTCGTTATTACAATTGAATTAACCCTAAGTGACTTATGACTTTCCAAGACGATCTTCCGTCGACCCCGAGTGCAACTTACCTCTCACTCACCAAGCACACCTTTACCATCTATAATCCTTCTCGTTGACCATCATACCTTCTCAACTAAAGTAGGTAAACCACTTACCTCCCATCCCTCCTAAGGATCCACTTGATTCTCAAATTTCACAGTTTTACTATACGCAGACCAAACTAATTATATGAAGCTCACAACTATAGGTACTCCAAATATTCATCCAACTGACCCAAGCTATTTACTGGAGGTCTATCATGATGTTATAAGATTAATTCCAGAGAATCATATTTTTCCCTAATTAATTAATATTTATTTTAATTTCTCCAAACATCTGCCAAGTATGAAAATGAACATGAAGTGTAAGTAAATCTTATGATATGGCTCTCCAAAAATTATGATAAATCTATGACAACTAAATAACATCAGAAACATCATTTCATATTTTTACAGTAAGAAATTTTCCTCTAATTTAATTATTTATCACCTTTCCAAAATCATAGTTTTATGAAGGAACTACCAAAAAGATCAACACTAAAATTATGGGAAAATTACCAAGCTCTTGTATTCACCAGAAAAGGCTACTTACTAAGTTTCAGGATTTAAGAAAATCATTTTCTCACTAAAATAAATAAATTAAGAAAACCTCAAATTCAATGAACTGTGAAGTAGCCTACTGATTTAAGTCTCCAAAAATTCTATAAAAATTCACAGAGCTTCCTAATGCTCTGAAATATCCTATCACCAATTTGCACAATTTAACAATGAGTTTTGAACCCTCAAATATTTTTCTTAAGTCTAAATCAAAACAGGTGCCTTGTGAAAGAAGTACTGATTAAATCATTTAATTAAATTCACAAAAATCACCAGAGGTCTAAACCATGATTATAAGGGCACCAACAAAGTCTCATCATCATCCAAGACATTTTAAGCATGTAAAAGTTTCTTATAAGAAGTTTCCCTAAAGGGGTTATGACCTAATTCAAAGGGAATATTGACTCCTAAAATTCTTATAAAATTACCCAGTGCCTATTTACACTCTATGAATCTACCCACCAAGTTTCATAACCACCAAGGGACTTTTGACCACATGTCCTTCACAAAGCTCTACATGCACCCCAAGGGGTAAATCTAGGATCCTAGGGCATATCCACCTCCACACCACCCCAACTCACTCATGGGGGTGTTTTAGGTGATCCTAATCCAGTGGCCAAGGTTTCATCTCATGGTGAGGAGATTTTACCACAATACCCCAAGATAAACACCATGCCCTAATTTTGACCTAATTAGACCCAACTTAGGTTAACCAATTTCCAAACTAAATCAGTCCCAATTGGGCTGAAATTTTTACCAGGGTCATGTGATGACCCTAAGAAGTACCCACCAAAATTTGGAGGGCATTGGAGGTCATTTGACCCAATAATTAATTAATATATGATTTATGAAATTATTACAAAAACCTTAAAAAAATGTTCTCTTAAAATTCCCATCTTTGGATATGATGTGTGTGTAGGTACAAGTAGACTATGTTTCAAATCTCAAGTCCATATCATTTCCCAATCAAAAGTTATTGAATAAATGGTGGATGTCCAACACTAGGGACCAGCCCCACCAAAATGGACCTACAGGGAGCTACAAAACTCCTTTTGGGGTGAAATAAATTTTAAAATAAAGTAGACTCCAAGGGCCACAACTTTGGTGTTGACCACCTTTTCTGTAGAGGGGCCTAAGTATTTTTAATAATTAATTCTAACTGCTGTCAGTAAAGGGACAGAAATATAGGAATAGTAATGCATTAATATAAAAACTGCTGCACGAATCTTAAAGCAGAAATGGAGGGCATCGGGTTGTCTTCCTCCTCCAGCCGACGGCTGAGATTGCTCCGACCTGGGCGGTTTTGGAAGTGGTTTTCCCAGCCACCCACGCCCCTCCCCGGCCGGCCAATGCCACCACCACCTTCCTTGAGGTGGTGGGCGGCGATAGGAGGTCTTGGCCGGCCGGTGGTGGCCGGAAATGGGGGTTTAGACAAGAGGAAAAAGCTCCAAAAATGGAGTTTTCAGCTCACACGATCTAGGGCCAATTGGCCTTAAAGCTTGCAAGCAATAGATGTAGATCTATCCACTAGGGTAGAGGAGAAGAACCAGACCTTCTTGGAGCCCGACGACGATGGCGGCGGTGTTCGGCCATGGCTTTTCCCTTCTCCGGCGAGCTTGCCCGATCTCTCCATCCTCCACCAAAACCTTTGATCCAATATATGATTTCGACTATCATCCACCTTTTGAAGCTAATGGTGGAGTTAGATTTGAGTGGGGAGTGTTGTATAGGGGGAATTTGAGAAGAATATATTTCAGCCATGATGGTTGGGCTCCTCCATTGATGATGGTTGGCTGGAATTTATGGGGAAACTCCTCCCAAGCATCATGGAAGATGAATAGAGGGGCTTGGGGAGATGAATGGAGTGACCCATGGTCTCCCACCATTAACTTTCCTTCTTTTTTCCTCTTTCTCTCTTTTCATTAAGGGGGAAATTACACTTTCTCTCTCCTACTCATCATTTCCAGAAATTGAGTGGTAACTCCTGGTAATTATCAGCCTCCTAAGCTAATGGGCTACCTCAATTAGGCCTAGCCCAAGTGGATTGGGCTTGAGTTAGCCTTTTCCCCTCTTTTTGGGCAAGGTTGACCAAGTGTTGACTTGAGGTGTTGACTTGGTCAACTGATGGGTTGACTGGTCCAAGCGGTGTGTCTTGAGTCCCTTGACACCACCCAAAGTTGGTTGAGTCATGTTGGTGCCCTAATTGGGCCAATTAATCCAAAAGGTGTTGGTTTGACCAAAACATGGCTAGAGTTGACTTTGGTCAATTTGACCATTTGGGTTGACCTCAATGGGTGGGTAGTGACCTATTGGTCTCTTTTAAGGGTTAGGAAGGTCTAGGTAGGGTCAATTTGGCAAGGTGGAGGTCAATTGACCCTAATTAGGCTACTTTGACAATTTGGGGTTAGGGTTGACTTTGGTCAATTTGGCCTCTTTGGTCAACCCCAATGGGTCCTTGGTGCTCTAAGGGGACCCCTAAAGGGTTAGGTATGCTATGGTGGGGTCAAAGGGTCAAGGTGAGGCCCTTAAGTCCAACCCTATGCTTGTTAACTGGAAATTGCTATTTGTAGACAACTGTGGTTTCCTTCTTCTTGGCTAATGTCAAGTGGTCTCTTCAAGCTTCCTAGGGTTTTTTCATGACCTAGTGATGATAAAACCACTCTAGGGGTCTAGTTGTTTGGAGGATGTTACACAGATAGCCCTGACGTTCGGCCTAAGCGAAGGCCTTTTCAAGCTGAAAGATCAATAAAAATCCCCCCATATCCTACGAAGAGCTTATTGAATGGGTCAATAAGTTTGTTCAAAAGGAGGCCTCGAATTGAGGCTTCCTGGCCAAGCTCACCAAGCTAACTAGGAAAGAAGAGGATGAGGAGAAGAAGATCCCTGTTCGGGGAAGAAGGATGAGCCCCGAAAGAGAGACGGGAGGAAGCAAGAAGAGCGAAGGAAGGAGGAGCCCAAGAGAGAAGTGTCGAGGTGGCATGACGTCTGGAGTGTTGAAACTGTCAATCAGTCTCTGAGTTCGGACCCACAGGGGGGTGTAGCCTGCGCTTACTTCTCCCTCACTAAACTCTCCTGACCAAGGATGGAGAACCTAGAACAGACCCAAGGCTGTAGCGAGGAGGTCCCGCCACACACCCGGAAGATCTAAGAGAGCTTCCCCTCCCAAACCAATGCTCAGCCGGGCACCTTGGAGGGCACTAGCAGCCAACTCCGAAACTAGTCTGGAGGAGAGAGCTCAAGAGACCTGATCTCCTCTAAGGTGCCCTTAAGGGTCTATTTATAGATTTTCTACTCCTGGACTGCAAATAGCGTAAATCCGCATTTTGGTTTTACTAATCGCACCCCAAATTAGTCTGCTAACAGCCTAACTCCGCTGTTCTCGGAGGCTATTGGCGGCCCACTGAGGGTATCAAGAAAATTTTACCTCTAGTTCCCGCTCGGCAAGTGGTCCATGAGGATCCCCACTCACCAGCCCTGGGCGAGTGGTCCTTGAAGGCTCTACTCGCGGCTCCGACTGGGCGAGTGGTCTCCACTCGCCGCTTCAACCGGGCGAGTGCCCTTTGAAGGCCCCACTCGCCGCTTGGACTGGGCGAGTGCCCTTCCTGGCCTATGTGAATGCTTGCTTGCCCCACTTCTCTCTCCTTCTGGCCCATTGGGGTTTGGGGGACCTACTCGGCGAATACGGGGTTGTACACAATCCCCGCTCTTTGCGAGCGAGCTTTTCGCTCGGAAAGAACAGTCCAACCCTGTATTCGATGAGCATTTGCTAACCTGGACAGAATCTTTTCGTGGGCCCCACCACTTTGCTATATATATCTTTGTGTTGGATCTTTTCTAAGGGTGCTTCATTTCTCCTGCCGGAACCTCCTTCTCTTCTCTGAGTTTCTCGCCACTCCGGATGACTTCTATGAAGCCTTCTCCGAAGCCGATCTCGCAAGAAATGCTCGATACAATGGCCGCGGCCAAGGGAAAAACGCTCCCAAGGCCGCCCGATTCGCCCCTTTGGATTTCCGCGAAGAGGGACCCCAATTCCCCCTTCCGCTCTAGGAGGGCAATGGCGGTTTGGCGGGGTCGGGAAGGAGGTGAGCCTGCCTCGGAATCTCCCCGTCCGGCGAATAACCCTCCACCCAACATCCAGATGCAGGTATTCGCACCTCCCCTTTTCTCCTCGTCATTTCTTTTAAGTCGATACCCTTCCAATGGTCCTGACCATTCGCAGGAGGCCATGGTTCTTGAGGAGGATCGCGGGACCGTCCTGACACGAACTGAAATCCCCCCTCCTCCGGATGCGAGACCCCCACTGGTCCAGGATCTCGCCATTTCGGCCACCCTGGCCGAGACCTCGCGACAAACTGGTAAGCTGTAAAAATAAAATTACCCTCGATATCGTGTGTCCCTGATTGCTTGAACTCGCAGCCCTCGATCCCGGTATCACGGGCCAGCTTTCTACCTCTCGCCATTCTCCTATTCGCCAGGATGCTCCTGCTTCCGCGAATGAGCAAGGAGGCTCACCTGGGAGGGATCTCGGTCATACTCTCTTGACCATTGGCCGACTACTTCTCTCGTGGTCCCCCCGGAACCCCTCCGCCCTGGAAGAGGGAAATCTCTGCATCCTTCCGCCAACTTGTTCGAGGGGCATCCTTCCACGTCGCGCCCTCCTAAGCATGATGAGCCTGTGCCAGGTAGGTTACTTCTTTTGCCCTAGCTTGGTTATCTTAACCGTTGAGACCTAATCATTCTCGCTTTTGCAGGTCACCGGGAGGCCTCCCCAATGGGATCCTACTATGAGGGGGGAGAAGGGATGGTCTCGCCGCCTCCCTCCCCATGGGGAGCTTTCGGACTTCCTGGGTGACCCGACCGATGCTCAAACCATGAAGGAGCGGATGACAGAGGTCCTTGGGAATCTTATCTTCATGCAGCGAGATCTCGCGGGCCAGATGGATTGGCAGCGAATGGAAACCGCGCGCGAGCTTAAGATTATCCGTCGGGACTACTCGCGCCTTCTCGGCGAGGTGGAGCGCCTGGGCGCCGAGGGTGGGGAGCTTTCCCCTGGGAGGCATGCTGCGCGAGCCAGGGACCAGCTACACTTAGCCAACCAGGAGATTACCGCTATGACCGCGTACTACCGTTCGCGAGCGCCCCCGGCTGTCGAGACGTGAGGTCGGGGCCGATGGCATTGGATAGAACATTAGCCTACCGACGCTACAGCTTATTTTATAGCAACTCGGAAACTTTGTGAAACTCTTTGGCCCTGTAATAATCTCTTAACTGTGTTTCCGCGAATGATTGCTCTCTTTACGCTTTCGTTTTAATTTCTTGGTGCTTCTCTGTGTCTGCCGAATGCTATATTCCTGCTCGTTATTGGTTTATTTATCTGATTGATTTCTAACTCCCTGTCTTCCGCCGGATGGCCACTCGCCCGACATTCGTCGTTAACGGGCGAGACGGACCGGCTCGGATTTCGAGGCGTCGGAGAGGCGCGATAACTATCCGCACACCCGTCGCCTAGCAAACCCCTCAATTTCTGTTTTCCTATAAATAGGTGACCCTACCGACCGCATTTAATACTCGTCATCCCTGCTCTCCTCCTTTCTTCACCCTTGCACTTGCACCTCTCTCCTCTTTGTGACCTCGATTCTTCCTAGCACACGCGAGATGAGAGGTGAGCCTGATGGTAGGGGCAAGTGCACTGACGTATTCGCCCAGCAAGATTTCGACCCCTGCGACCTCACCGAGGAGGCCTACATGACCACCATCGCGGATTACATTCCGCAAGGTTTTACCGCGAGCCACCCTGGGCCGGAAGGCCGCATCAACTCCTTTTCCCCAGGTGTCCTCGCGATCCCGCTGGAACACTTTGAGGTAGGGTTCCGCATCCCTATCTGGCCGGAACTCAGCCAGACACTCCGCTACTTCGGAGTTGTTCCCGCACAGCTCAACCCGAACTCCATTGCCATGTTGGTCGGGTTCGCCTGTTACTTGCGCGAAGAGGGGATAGAGTTCAATCTACCCGTCTTCTGCAAGCTTTTTACCTTCCTGGCGAAACACGGGACGACTTTCTTCTCAGGCCAGAATCCGCTTAAGGTTGCGGGTCTCGCAAACAAGAACCATGACTGGGTTCGTCGCTTTGTCTTCGTCAGTGGGAACTTTGGCAACGTCCTTTTCGCACCCGTGCAGGAGGGGGAGTCAACATTCAGGCTCCCGACGCTGGGAGGTCACGAGGCTAAGCTCCATTAGTTCATCGTGGAGCACGGGATGGACGTCGTCCACCTTCGGAAGAATGTCAATTCGCTTTCGCCTATTCCCCGGGGCGAGGGTAAGTTTGGGTGGTCCTTGTGTGCTTGATCTTATCCTTTCTTCTAATTTTACTGCCGAGTTAACCTTCTTTTTGTAGGTGTGCGCGATCTCCCGCTTCACCCTCCACGTCCGGAGGGGGCTGCGCTGGGGCCTTCTCTCTCCTCCGCGCGGGCCGCTGCCGAAGCTTGCCGGGAGGACTTATCTTCCTCCAAGCCCAGCGGTCAGAAGCGGAAGCCCGGCGCTCCGCTTCCCGCCTCTTCTTCGAAAAAGCCAAAACCCCCCTCCTCCATGAAGGATAAAGGGGTCTCGAGTGGAGATCCGGGACCGAATGCCCGGGTCGAAACCTCAGTCCCGCTAGGAGGAACCTCCTCGTTGCCGTTACGAGGAATTATCGGAATTTTGCTAACGGTGAGAAGTTCAAGGATGCCGCAGGAGCTCCGCTTGTCCAGTGGGACAGGAATAGCAATAGGGTCTCGCTCTCGACCCTCCACCCGTCCTGGATTGAAACCAACGTCGCCAGCGGGGAGGCCTACGCAGTCGGCTACGCTCTCTATGGCCGAGACGATGCCGAAGTCTTCGATGCCGAGAAGACTCAGGTACTCGCTCATGAGTCCACGCGAGCCTTCCTCCGGGCGTTTGAGCTCTCGCATATGTCCTCTCTCCGCAGCATCTTCCTCGCGCGGAACCTTGGCGAGGTCGAGGAGACGCGGACCCTTCTCGCGGCCGAGGTCATAGATTTGAGGCGCAAGCTGGAGGCCGCCGAGGCACTTCTCGCCAATCGCCCCATTCAGGAAGTGCGTGATTCTTCGTGAGTGCTTATGTTACTGCTTCCCCTTGCCTCCCATCTTACCATCCTCTTTTTCACAGGACACCACCAGCGCCGAGATGCTTTGTGTGCGGGTGGCCGGCCTCGAGGACGAAGTCCAGGAATCCAAAGCGGAGATTCAGCATTTGCGAGGAGCCGCTGCACCGGTCCTTGGGGAAGGGAGCAAGAGGCATTCTTACTCCAACTTCGAGTTTGAGGAGCTGATGCAGGAGAGCGTGCAGGACGCCGATGAGCGCACGCTGCAAGTACTTCGCGACGCCGGATATTTGAAGGTGGACGCCGAAGCACTCTCCGCCTGCCATGTTGTGCCTGAGATCTTCGTCCCGATTCCCATTCCGGATGACGAGGACCATCCGTCAAAAGAGGAGATCATCCGTCTGGGCTCGGACGAAAGCGGCGGCTCCCCCGGCGACAATCCTAAGGACCCCTGAGAACATATTTTGTGAAACCTACTTGGGGCGAGACCCCCCCCCCCCCCCCCCCCCCCCTTTTTTGTCAATGCTGATTTCCGTGGGTTATTGCCTCTTTACTTTGTTTCTGCCCGCCTCGCGGTCTCGCCCCCCCCCCCCCCCAGTAGCAGTGGGGGGCGAGACCGAGGCCGGCGGCCTCGCGGTCTCTCCCCCGCCCCCAGCAGCAGTGGGGGGTGAGACCGAGGCGGGCGGCCTCGCGGTCTCGCCCCCACCCCCAGCAGCAAGGGGGCGAGCCGAGGCGGGTGGCCTCGCGGACCCGCCCCCGCCCCGAGCAGCAATGGGGGGAGAGACCGAGGCGGGCGGCCTCGCGGTCTCGCCCCCGCCCCCAGCAGCAGTGGGGGGCGAGACCAAGACGGGCGGCCTCGCGGTCTCGCCCCCGCCCCTAGCAACAGTGGGGGCGAGACCGAGGCGGGCGGCCTCGCGGTCTCGCCCCCGCCCCCAGCAATAGGGGGCGAGCCAAGGCGGATGGCCTCGCGGGCTCGCCTCCGCCCCCAGCAGCAGCGGGGGGAGAGACCAAGGCGGGCGGCCTCGCGGTCTCGCCCCCGCCCCAGCAAGGAGAGCGAGAGGAGGAGGGGTGGCCTGCCCCCTCTCGCCCCAGCTCCAGCAAGGAGGTTTGGTCTGCGTTTAGCGTCGTAGAACGGCGGGATTTGGCTATTCGCAGGCCAAATCCGGGGGTATTTTGGTAATCTCGTAGGCCAGATTGTGGCTATTTGCAGACCCGGTTCCAAAAACTATAAATAAGCCCGAGGGGGCACTATTTAGAGGGACTTCTCTATTGGCCTTCTCTCCCCTATGTTCCTTTGTTGGGTGGAGAGAGCCTCCAAAGGTGCCCAAGCTTAGCATTGGCTTGGGAGGGGAAGCGCTCTTAGATCTTCCGGGTGTGTGGTGGGACCTCCTCGCTAAGCCATTGGCCTTGTTTTTAGTTCCTTAGCCTCTTAGACTAGAGCTCTCCCTTGAGGGGAGTAAGTGGTGGTCACCCCTCAACTTGTTGAGGGCCCGAACTCCTCGAGAGACCAATTTATTGGTTTCAACATTATGGTGTGGTGAGCGTGGACAGTGACCAGCACAAGAAAATTTCAAGACTGAGCTCCATGGCTGGAGGTGGAGGATCCGACCCAAGCCACTCGCAGCCCCCGGTGGATGGAGTGACGTTGGAGATGTTTGAAAGTTTCAAGCGGGAGGTCCTGCAGACCTTGCAGGTAGCTTTCGCCTCGATAGGCGAAGGCAGGAGAGGAAGTGGTCCGGAGGTCTCGCCTCAGCAGGTAGGAGAGGGCCCTCCGGGCCAGCATCCCAGGAAGGAGATGACAGTATGGGCGAGTGGGGAGGAGTCAGGCCCCCACTCGCCCAGCCCCAAGGGGTCGAGTGGGGAGGTGACAGACCCCCACTCGCCCAGCCCCAAGGGGGCAAGTAGGGAGGCGGCCAACACCCACTCGCCCAGCCCCAAAGGGGGGCGAGCATAGGAAGTCCTTTGTGTGAGTTGTTCCTCTCCGGTTCCAGAGGGGTTCGGAGGGCTGGAGATGTCTCACTACTCCGGTAAGGATGACCTCGTCCTGCACCTGCAGTGGTTTGAGGACATGGTCTCCATCAGGCCCATGTCGGACGCTTTCAAGTGTCGACTCTTCACGACAACTCTGAAGGAGAAGGCTAGAGATTGGTTCCACCAGCTCCCCGGGGGGGTCTATCTATGCCTTTGAAGACTTGCATCGAGTTTTCCTGCTACGCTTCTCGACATCAAGGAAGAGGAAGAAAGATGCTGAAGCACTTTTCAAGATCAAGCAAGATCCAGGGGAGTCACTGGCTCGCTATGTTGACCGGTTCCAGGAGGAGGTTCTCCTCACCCAAGAGGTGCCAGGCTACACCCTCCAACTCGCTTTCATCGTGGGGCTGCAGGGGGGACTCTTCAAGATGGACCTCAAGAGGAGAGCTCCTTTGTCTTTTGAGGAGTTGATGGAAAGGGTGGCGGAAGAAGTTGAGAGTGAGGAGGCCAACCCGGAGTTCGCAAGAAGGTTGGCCAAGCTAAGTGAGACGGAGGCAAGGCAGCAGGGGGAAGGGTAGGGGCTCCCAAGAGGAAGTTCGACAAAGATGAGGACAACTTCCAGGGAGAGGGGCCCGACCTCCCAGGGTGGAGGCAAGGACCGAAGGCACCCTCTCCACCACCCCGGCAAACCATGGCGATCGGCCGCAGAAGAAGAAGAAATCGTACGGGAGGAAGAGGGGCGTCCGAGTGGAGTTACCTTACTGTGACTTCCACGATGAGGAGCGTCACGCGACATCCGCCTGCCCTGAGTTCTTAGAAATGAGGGAGGCGATGGGTCCGAAGTCGCAACGTCAGCAACCAGAGGAGGTCAAGGAGGACCATGCCTGGGAGTAGAAGTCCGAGTCCCGGTCTCCGTGCTTAGCTTTTTCTTTAAATCCATGTAGTATGATGGTTTATTTCCATACTTAGTCTTTCTTGCATGTAACCGGATGACTAATGTAATGAAAGTTTTTCCCCTCAGATGGTTCAGCTGATCAGGCTCTCTCTAGCCGGCAGGGCAGGTTGACCTCCCAGGGAGGGTAAGTGATTTTTCCCCTCTGATGGTTCCGCTGACCGGGCTCTCTCTAGCCGGCAGGGCAGGTTGACCTCCCAGGGAGGCTAAGTATTTTTCCCCTCGGATGGTTCCGCTGACCGGGCTCTCTCTAGCCGGCAGGGCAGGTTGACCTCCCAAGGAGGCTAAGTATTTTCCCCTCAGATGGTTCCGCTGACCGGGCTCCCTCTAGCCGGCAGGGCAGGTTGACCTCCTAGGGAGGTTAAGTATTTTTCCCCTCGGATGGTTCCGCTGACCGGGCTCTCTCTAGCCGGCAGGGCAGATTGACCTCCCAGGGAGGGTAAGTATTTTTCCCCTCGGATGGTTCCGCTGACCGGGCTCTCTCTAGCCGGCAGGGCAGGTTGACCTCCCAGGGAGGCTAAGTATTTTTCCCCTCGGATGGTTCCGCTGACCGGGCTCTCTCTAGCCGGCAGGGCAGGTTGACCTCCCAAGGAGGCTAAGTATTTTCCCCTCAGATGGTTCCGCTGACCGGGCTCCCTCTAGCCGGCAGGGAAGGTTGACCTCCTAGGGAGGCTAAGTATTTTTCCCCTCGGATGGTTCCGCTGACCGGGCTCTCTCTAGCCGGCAGGGCAGGTTGACCTCCCAGGGAGGCTAAGTATTTTTCCCCTCGGATGCGTTAAAATTTTTTATTTGAATCGTTTAGGAGTAAACAGGAGTTGCATCAACTGAGTTATAGCCAAACAACCACAATGCCACACAGCAACACAAGAAACTTTATTGAATCACAAACTTCATTTACAGTGCGAGGTATACATGGCAAGACATGATTCATAAGAATCACGAAGGACAGAAGAACAAAACACACCAAAACAAATCTGGCGGCTAGACAAGCTGAGACCGCACATACCGCTTGACTCCAGAGGTCGCCTGACTTGACCTGAGACCGCGCGAACAGAAAACAGACAAACCGCCTGCACTGCAAGACCGCCACCTCAGACCGCACGAACTGGAGCTTTATTGGAACGAAGAACTGAAGCTGTCGTCAGACCGCGACTCTGATCGCCTAACCGCTGAAGGTCGCCTGATCGCTGAGCTCGCTGCGAACAGCACAAGAACAAACATAAACCAGTTCGCAGACAGACCGCTGTCGAACTATTTATTCAAGCCGCTGGGAATCACCAAGGAAGGAGACCGCAACCTGCTGACCGCAAACCTGCGAACACAACAAACAGTCAACTCGCTTCCGAGACCGCCCGACCTCAAAGTTGAGACCGCACGAATTAACCTAGGCTCTAGTTCTTACAGTTCTCGTTATAAATAACGGGTCATGCACCCCTATTTATAGGCAGGTGGACGGATGTCGTCACCGCACAAACCGAGATACAGTCACCACCCGTCAGATCGCCAGCGGTCTCACAAGGCAGACCGCGCGATCAGACCACTTGGACAACCTTCCGTCCAAGACCGCAGAATAGCAGGCAGATCGCGCACAAGTCGCGCGAACACGAGACCACGCACAAACCGCGCGGACATAAGTGTACTCCTTCCTTAGACCACCAGGAGCAAACCAGAACCATCTGGCCGCTTCAGACAAGTCGCCAGATCGCCAATACAGGCCGCTCGGACAGGCGGCTATATAAGAACAAACCGCCCGGTCTTCCAACAAAGAAGACAGGCCAACCAGCAGACCAACTCGGGAACAAACCGCAGCAATCAAGAACAGACCGGCAGAACCAGCTGACCGCCAGAACAGACCGGCAGAATACAAACACAGATCGCGCGGTCTCGGTGGTCATCCAAAAAAAGACCGCCCGGTCACCTCCACTTCACTTCAAAATTTCAACACTCCCCCTTGAAGTGGGAAGTGGAGACTAGCCCGAGTAAACTCCGCAACCGTGTAAACGGTCCCTTTGTCAGCGGCTTTGTGAAGATGTCTGCAACATTGTCCGCACTCCGAACATGCTCGACCATAAGAGATCCTCCCAACACCTTTTCACGAATGAAATGGTGTTCAATCTCAATATGCTTGGTCCTCGCGTGACAGACTGGATTATTAACCAGCTTGAGAGCACTCTCATTGTCCCCGCGTAGCATAGTGGGACCTCGAACCTCCTCATGAACGTCCCCTACCAACCTCCTGAGCTAGACGACTTCCTGAGCTGCCAAGGCCGAAGCCTTGTATTCCGCTTCTGTGGTAGATACAGACACCGAGTCCTACTTTTTGCTGCACCATGAAATAGCTGTGGGGCCCGTCATAAAGACAAAACCAGACGTTGATCTCCGATCATCCACGTCTCCCCCGTAATCATCATCCATATATCCAAGCAACTCCAAGCTTAACCCTCTCCTATATAGGAGACCCAAATCAGAGGTCGACTTCACATATTTCAAAATTCCTTTTGCCGCCAAAAGATGAGGTTTCCAAGGCTCCGCCATGTACCGACTCACTTTGCCAACTGCATAAGCAATATCAGGCCTCGTGATGGTCAAATAGATCAAGCTCCCAACCAGAGCTCGGAACACCAACGGATCAGATAGAACTCTCCCCTCATCCTTCCGAAGTTTATGATGTTGTTCCAGAGGTATAGAGCTGCTCTTCCCTTCCTCCATGCCAAATCGTTGAACGATCCGCTCCGCATATCCGGCCTGAGAAACGAGCACTCCGCTCTCCCGCCTTTGAACCTCGAGTCCAAGGAAATGGTGAAGCTCACCCAGATCCTTCATCTCAAATCTGATAGCAAGCTCGGCTCTCAGCCTTGCTACTGCCTCCTTCGAGTTCCCGGTGACAATCATGTCATCCACATACAGCAAGACAATGACCCGAAGTGCCCCCTCCTTCTTGACGAACAAGCTAGAATCAGAGTCTGAAGCAAAGAACCCGCAGAATAGAAGATACTCCGCGATCTTACCATACCACGCCTGAGGCGCTTGCTTCAAACCATACAGGGCTTTCTTCAGTTTGCAGACGTAGTCCGGACACTCCTCCGAAATGAAGCCCGGTGGTTGGATCATAAAGATATCCTTGTCGATCTCGCAGTATAAGAAGGCATTCTTAACGTCGAGCTGCCAAATCTCCCATCCACTTGAAGCCGCCAAAGCAATAACAAATCGGACCGAAGTCATCTTTGCCACTGGACTAAACGTCTCATCATAATCTTCTCCATACTGCTGTGAGAACCCGCGAGCTACAAGGCGAGCCTTGTATCGGTCGATTGTACAGTCAGCTTTCTTCTTGAGTTTATAGACCCACTTGCATGTCACAGGGGTAATGCCCTTGGGCCTGGGCACTAGAGACCAAGTCTCATTCTTCTTGAGAGCATCCATCTCCTCTTGCATAGCAATATCCCACTGCTTCACACCTTTGTCCTTCTCAAAGCTCGACGGCTCCCTCTCATCCAAGGGACCAGCGAAGAAACAAGAGACGAAGCTTACCATGTTTCCTCCTGTGTATCGATCTGGTGGCTTGATAGTCCTCTTCGACCTCCTAAGAGGTTGCACTTGACTAGCCACCTCCTCAGCTGCTTCTTCTGTGCTAGCTCCTCTTCCAGATGAACTTGGAGCATCGCCCCCCTGCTTCCAGAACCTGAAGCCTCCATCTCAGAGCTTGACACAACAGGAGCTCCTGGTGAAACAGGCAACTCCACTTGAAGATTTTCCGCAGCCTTCCCTTCTTCATCAACCCTGTTCTCCGGTAGTTCAACTCCTGAACTCCCCTTGTAGGAAGTCACCTCATTGAACACCACATCCCGAGATACAAAAGATCTTCGAGTCTCAGGATCCATGCATCTCCATCCCTTCTTCCGCTCATCATATCCAACAAAGACTAGCTTCCTTGCTTTCGCATCTAGCTTTGTTCGAAGAGCATCAGGAATATGCACATAGCAGGTTGACCCGAACACCCGAAGGTGTGCAACAACACTTGGTTTCTCCTTGAACATCAGTTCGTGAGGGGTCTTCATGTTGATAGGACTTAGAGGCATCATGTTGATGACGTAAGCTGCACAATACATTCCCTCCGGCCAGAAGGACTTTGGGATACTCTTGGCATGAAGCCAGCATTTGCAAGTTTCCGTCAGATGACGGATCTTCCGTTCTGCAATGCCATTTTGCTGTGGAGTATGGGCACAAGTGAGCTCTCTCCGAACGCCGTGTTTCCTGCAAAAACTTGAGAACTCACCAGAGGTGAACTCCCCACCATTGTCAGTTCTCAATTTTTTCACCCGCAGGCCTAACCGACCTTCAACCAGCTCCTTGAATTCCACGAACCTCGCAAAGGCTTCCGACTTCTCTTTCAAAAAATACACCCAGACATATCTGGTGTAATCGTCAATCAACACCAACATATATCTGTTGCCTCCAAGGCTTGGGGTGGCAGTCGGTCCCATCAAATCACCGTGAATGCACTCCAACGGCGCTTTGCATCTTGTTTGCGATTTATCAAATGGAAGTCGATGAGACTTACCAAACTGACATCCCGCACAAACATGACCGTCTCCATAGGAGGACAAACTAGGCAGGCCCTTGACAAGGCCCCTTACCGCCATAGCCTTCAATTTATCCATGCCTACATGCCCCAACCTTTCATGCCAGATAGTCGCGCTATCATTGGTCTTCATCTTATCAACATAGGTACTTGTCGATAACACGAACAAGTCCTTCACCCTCTTTCCAACATGAATAACATCTCCTTTTATCTCCGGTTGAGTTTTAAGAAACTTCACTTTTGTTGGGCTAAACAGAACGTGATAACCGGCATCGACCGCATTGGTCACAGAAAAGATATTCTTCTTCATACCCGGCACGTGATAAACACTCCTCAAGGTGAGTGGACCCTTATCACTACTCAAAGAAACAACTCCTTCTTGTTCTACTGCATGAACAGAATTATCAGCCGTTATGATAACATCGTTACCTGAGTAAGGCGCCAAAGAAGAGAACTTTGATTCATCCCCGGTGAGATGATGTCCACACCCTGAATCAACAATCCAATCCTCTTCGAAGTTGATGGCAGCCAAGGCCTTAACGGGCACAGCCGTCATATTAGCCGCAAAGGCTCCTTCCCATCCAGCTTAATCATACTTTGGCTTCTCCTTCTCCGCTGCATGTCCCGGCTGAAGATTAACCCGACAATCTTTCTTGAAGTGCCCGGTCTTATTGCATCTGAAGCACATTGGTCCCTCTCACTTCTTCTTCCCATCAGACTTAGGAGCATAACCCATATCCTGCTGACCTGAAGTAGAGGGTCCATCATGACCCGGCTTCTTCTTCTCCCATTTCTTCTTCTTCTTCCCAGAGAATAACACATCACTATCTCCCCCGGAGATAGAAGTCCCCGCCATCTGTCTTGCCAAACTTTCTTGCAAAGCAAGTAAGTTCTCCAGCTCCAACAGAGATGGTTGATTTGCCCAACCCTGAACTGAAGTCACAAAGGCAAGATACTCCTTCCGCAACCCGCGGATAATATGCCTCTTCAGTTTTGCTTCTGAGATGGGCTCATCATGGTCCAATGCAGAAATCTCTGCTGTGAGGTTCTTCATCTTGAGAAAGAAGGTAGAAATAGAAAGATCACCTTGAGAGGCCCTTGCCAACTCATTTTCAAGAAACTATAGCCGAGCTACATTCTTCTTATTGAACAACCCGTCCAAAGACGTCCAGATCTCAGCAGCATATTTACATCCAATGATGTGATCAAACAGCTCTGGTGAGATAGCCCTCTTGAGTGTGAACTCTGTCTTAGCATTAGTCCTCCTCCAAAGTCTCACCTCTGCCATATTATCTCCTGCTAGAAACACCTCTTGTGTGTCTTCTCCTCCAACTATCTCCCATAGATCCTCGCTAAGTAAGTAGCTCTCCATACACGACCTCCATTTCTTGTAGTTAGTCGATGTAAGAAGTTCAATACCAAGCCCTCTTGCGTATCCACCTTCCATGGCAATCTATGTGGTCTCTTCTTCACAAAGACGGTGACAACTCAAGTTGATCACTGCTTATCCACTCCAACAACCTAGCTCTGATACCATGTTAAATTTTTGATTTGAATCGTTTAGGAGTAAGCAGAAGTTGCATCAACTGAGTTATAGCCAAACAACCACAATGCCACACAGCAACACAAGAAACTTTATTGAATCACAAACTTCATTTACAGTGCGAGGTATACATGGCGAGACATGATTCATAAGAATCACGAAGGAGAGAAGAACAAAACACACCAAAACAAATCGGGCAGCTAGACAAGCTAAGACCGCACAGACCGCTTGACTCCAGAGGTCGCCCGACTTGACCTGAGACCGCGCGAATAGAAAACAGACAGACCGCCTGCACTGCAAGACCGCCACCTCAGACCGTACGAACTGGAGCTTTATTGGAACGAAGAACTGAAGCTGTCGTCAGACCGCAACTCTGATCGCCTAACCACTGAAGGTCGCCTGATCGCTGAGCTCGCTACGAACAGCACAAGAACAAACATAAACCAGTTCACAGACAGACCGTTGTCGAACTGTTTATTCAAGCCGCTGGGAATCACCAAGGAAGGAGACCGCAAACCTTTTAACACAACAAACAGTTAACTCGCTTCCGAGACCGCCCGACCTCAAAGTTGAGACCGCACGAATTAACCCAGGCTCTAGTTCTTACAGTTCTCGTTATAAATGACGGGCCATGCACCCCTATTTATAGGCGGGTAGACGGATGTCGTCACCGCACAAACCGGTATACAGTCACCACCCGTCAGATCGTCAGCGGTCTCCCAAGGCAGACCGCGCGATCAGACCACTTGGACAACCTTCTGTCCAAGACCGCAGAATAGTAGGCAGATCACGCACAAGTCGCGCGAACACGAGACCGCGCAAAAACCGCGCTGACACAAGTGTACTCCTTCCTTAGACCACTAGGAGCAAACCAGAACCATCTGGCCGACTTCAGACACGTCGTCAGATCACCAATACAGGCCGCTCGGACAGGCGGTCATATAAGAACAAACCGCCCGGTCTTCCAACAAAGAAGACAGGCCAACCAGCAGACCAACTCGGGAACAGATCGCAGCAATCAAGAACAGACCGGCAGAACCAGCTGACCGCCAGAACAGACCGGCAGAGCCAGACCGGCAGAATACAAACACAGACCGCGCGGTCTCGGTGGTCATCCAAAAAACAGACCGCCCGGTCACCTCCACTTCACTTCAAAATTTCAACAGTTCCGCTGACTGGCTCTCTCTAGCCGGCAGGGCAGGTTGACCTCCCAGGGAGGCTAAGTATTTTTCCCTTCGGATGGTTCCGCTGACCGGGCTCTCTCTAGCCGGCAGGGCAGGTTGACCTCCCAGGGAGGCTAGTATTTTTCCCCTCAGATGGTTCCGCTGACCGGGCTCTCTCTAGCCGGCAGGGCAGGTTGACCTCCCAGGGAGGGTAAGTGATTTTTTCCCTCGGATGGTCCCGCTGACCGGGCTCTCTCTAGCCGGCAGGGCAGGTTGACTTCCTAGGGAGGGTAAGTGATTTTTCCCCTCGGATGGTTCCGCTGACCAGGCTCTCTCTAGCCGACAGGGCAAGTTGACCTCCCAGGGAGGGTAAGTATTTTTTCCCTCGGATGGTTCCGTTGACCGGGCTCTCTCTAGCCGGCAGGGCAGGTTGACCTCCCAGGAGGGTAAGAGATTTTTCCCTCGGATGGTTCCGCTGACCGGGCTCTCTCTAGCCGGTAGGGCAGGTTGACCTCCCAGGAAGGCTAAGTATCTTTCCCCCAAGGTGGCTCCGCTAGCCGGGCTCTCACTAGCCGGCAGGGTGGGAGGGCCTCTTTGGGAGGTTTGAGTAAACTTTCACCGGGGCGATATAGGGTCTTCTCAATTTCATTCGGCGCCACTCGCCGAAAATACAGGGTTGGACTTTTCTTTCCGAGCGTGTACCCCGCTCGAAAAGAGCGGGGATTGTGTACAACCTTGTATTCGCCGAGTGGGCCCCCGGAACCCAAGGGTTCTTTAGGGCTTAATCTTAGCATGGTCCCAAGCAGGGAGAGAGGGGGCGAGCGGTGGAGGCGGAGACCTCCCACTCGCCCAGCCCATGCAGGGGGGCGAGCCGAGGCGAGTGACCTCGCGGGCTCGCCCCCGCCCCCAGCAGCAGTGGGGGCGAGACCAAGGCGGGCGGCCTCGCGGTCTCGCCCCCTCCCCCAGCAGCAGTGGGGAGCGGAACCGAGGCGGGCGGCCTCACGGACTCGCCCCTGCCCCCAGCAGCAAGGGGGCGAGCCGAGAAGGGTGGCCTCGCGGGCTCGCCCTCTCCCCCAACAGCAGTGGGGGGCGAGACCGAGGCGGGCGGCCTCGCGGTTTCGCCCCCGCCCCCAGCAGCAGTGGAGGGCGAGACCGGGCGCCCAACCTTGCGGTTTCGCCCCCGCCCTAGCAAGGGGGCGAGCCGAGGCGGGTGGCCTCGCGGGCTCACCCCCGCCCCCAGCAGCAGTGGGGGCGAGACCGAGGCGGGCGGCCTCACGGTCTCGCCCCCGCCCCCAGCAGCAGTGGGGTGCGAGACCGAGGCGGGCGGCCTCGCGGTTTCGCCCCCGCCCCCAGCAGTGGGGGGCGAGATCGAGGCGGGCGGCCTCGCGGTCTCGCCCCCGCCCCCAGCAGCAAGGGGGCGAGCCGAGGCGGGTGGCCTCGCGGGCTCGCCCCCTCCCCCAGCAGCAGTGGGGGGCGAGACCGAGGCGGGCGGCCTCGCGATCTCGCCCCCGCCCCCAACAGCAGTGGGGGCGAGACCGAGGCGGGGCGGCCTCGCGGTCTTGCCCCCGCCCCCAGCGGTAGTGGGGGCGAGACCGAGGCGGGCGGCCTCGCGGTTTCGCCCCCGCCCCCAACAGCATTGGGGGGCGCGACCGAGGCGGGCGACCTCGCGGTCTCGCCCCCGCCCCCAGTAGCAGTGGGGGCGAGACCGAGGCGGGCGGCCTCGCGGTCTCGCCCCCGCCCCCAGCAGCAGGGGGCGAGCTGAAGCGGGTGGCCTCGCGGGCTCGCCCTCGCCCCCGCCCCCCCCCCCCCCCCCCCCAGCAGCAGCGGGGGGCGAGACCAAGGCGGGCAGCCTCGCGGTCTCACCCCCGCCCCAGCAAGGGGAGCGAGAGGAGGAGGGGCGGCCTGCCCCCTCTCGCCCCAGCTCCAGCATGGAGGTTCGGTCTACGTTTAGCGCCGTAGAACAGCGGGATTTGGCTATTCGCAGGCCAAATCCGAGGGTATTTTGGTAATCTCGTAGGCCAGATTGTGGCTATTTGCACACCCGGTTCCAAAAACTATAAATAAGCTCAAGGGGCACCATTTGGAGGGATTTCTCTCTTGGCCTTCTCTCCCCCTATGTTACTTTGTTTTGTGGAGAGAGTCTTCAAAGGTGCCCAAGCCTAGCATTAGCTTGGGAGGGGAAGCGCTCTTAAATCTTCCGGGTGTGTGGTGGGACCTCCTCGCTAAGCCCTTGACCTTGTTTTTAGTTCCTTAGCCTCTTAGCCTAAAGCTCTCCCTTGGGGGGAGTAAGTGTTGGTCACACCTCAACTTATTGAGGGCCCGAACTCCTCGAGAGACCAATTTATTGGTTTCAACATTGGACTGCTGACCTCTGGGCTGACCCATTTGACCTTGACTTCTGCCTACGTGGCTTTGAATGGGCCCACCCTTGGAGAATAAGGGTTGTACACAATTGGCCAGGAAAATCCCGACTCCAAAATTCGGATCAATGCAGCCGGAGGTTACCGATCCTGCGATCAAACTCCACGGCTCGGATAGCTAAAACAGGAGAGAGAAAAACAACTATAAGCACACCCCAAGTGCTCCAGCAGGGAGGTCCCACCACATACCCGGAAGTTTGGGAGAAACTTCCCCTTCGCAACCAAAAGCTGGGCGAGGTACTAGACGGGCATCGACTTGGCGAGTATCCAGCTTGGGGGGACCTCGACCACTTCCAAAAGTGTCATTTCTAGTACCCCTGAGAGTCTATTTATAGAGAAATCCTAGGGGGGTCCAGATGAGTATACTCCTATGCTCGTGAGTTACAAGGGCTACTCGCTCATACTCGCGAGGTACTCGCCCAAGCTCGTCTCTGCTCGCCCATGCTCGCCTCTTGCTTGCCTCTGCTCGCCTCTTGCTCGCCTCTGCTCGCCTCTTTCTCGCCTCTGCTCGCCTCTTGCTCGCCTCTGCTCACCTTTGCTCGTCTCTGCTCGCCCAGCGAGGTCTGCGAATAGGCGTTTCTGATCTTGACGAATTACGAGTTATACACCTTCCATTCTTTTTATGAATCACAAGTCAATACTCACAACCAGATAAGCTCGAAAATTCCAAAGGTAGCTCAAATTCGAGCTCACTGCACTAATTAGCTTTGATTAACGACAATGTACGCAGCTCAACCCCTTCTCTGCAATATACGATCATAAAAGTATGAGAATGGCAAATTCACTTGGTGAAAGTCTGGTAGATAAAATTCTATATGATAGAGAAGATACGAGGAATTTATTGATTTGCTCCTTAAAGAAGGGGCGGAGTGTTGAAGTAAGGAAAATTTCGACCCCAAATATTCGGATCAACGTAGTCAAAGGTTATTCGTCTAGCGATTTGGCTCGAGGGCTTGACGGGCAACGACGAAGGGACTAAGAGAGCAACTACATGACCCCAGGTGCTGCGGTAGGGAGGTCTCACCACATACCCAGAAGCTCAGAAGAAACTTCCCTTTCACAACCAAAGATGGTCGAACAGGGTACGAGGAAGGCAACGACTTGGTGAGTATCAAGAGTGACGACCAAGGATGACGGGTCCAAGAGTTCGAAAATGGGGTTCCAAAAGCTCAGTCAAAGGTGTCAATCCAAGTACCCATGAGGTCATATTTATAGTAAAGCCAAAAAGGAGGGGGGTCTTATTTATAGCTCAGCCCAACCAGGCGACTATGCAATATTGAGAGGATCTCGCCTGGCTTCGACGAGCATCTCCTATGATCACCCACCTTGGCGAGTATGAGCGGCTGCTCGCACATGCTCGCCTACACTCGCCTAGTCCTTCTATTATTCCTGCTGGTAGAGTTATCTTTAACCTCTGACTCAGGGCTTCTGCTTTGACCTTTTGACTTTGACTTTTGCCTACATGGCCTAAATCGGGTCCTACCCTCGAAGAATGTGAGTTGTACACAATCCCCGCTCTTTGCGAGCAACGGAGGAGCTCGGAAAGAAACATCCAACCTTTATTCTGCGAGCTGCTTTATGCTCACCGAACCAAAGTGTTGAAGCCAGGAAAATCCCGACCCCAAATATTCTGATCAATGCAGCCAAAGGGTACTCGTCTAGCGATTCGTCTCGAGGGCTTGACGGGCAACGACGAAGGGACTAAGAGAGCAACAACATGACCTCAGGTGCTGCGATAGGGAGGTCCCACCACGTACCCAGAAGCTCAGAAGAGACTTCCCCTCCACAACCAAAGATGGCCGAACAGGGTATGAGGAAGGCACCGACTTGACGAGTATCAAGAGTGACGGCCAAGGATGACGGGTCAAAGAGTTCAAAAATGGGATTCCGAAAGCTCAGCCAAAGGTGACATTCAATCCAAGTACCTATGAGGTCCTATTTATAGGAAAACCAAAAGGGAGGGGGGTCTTATTTATAGTCTACCCCAACCCGGCGACTATGCGATATTGAGAGGATCTCGCCTAGCTTTGACGAGCATCTCCTATGATCGCCCACCTTGGCGAGTATGAGGGGTTGCTCGCACATGCTCGCCTATACTCGCCTAGGCTTTCTACTGTTCCTGTTGGCTGAGTTGTCTTTAACCTCTGACTTCGGGCTTCTGCTTTGACATTTTGACTTTGACTTTTACCTACGTGGCCTGAATCATGTCCCACCCTCGAAGAATATGAGTTGTACACTGAGAGCCACCACAATGTAATTCTTGTTCCTTTCGTCGATAATCAAGGGATATGAAAAACAACCCTAGCTCAAGTAATCTATGAAGATCCACGAATCTGCGAGCATTTCAAGAGAAGAGGCTGGGTCTACATTTCAAAAGTTGATCCTATAATGCTAGTTAAACAAATTCTGGAGTTTATTACACTATCATCATGGAGTTGAGCTGAACCAAGCACTCTTCAGAGAAGCCTTGAAGAAGAGCTCAAAAACAAGATATTTCTGATTATTTTGGGTGATTTTTGCATGGTAAGCTCGAAATTATTGGGGAGTGTTAGGGATTCTCTCTCTCTCTCGATCAGTCGGAAAGCAAACTTTTACAAATTACAAGAGAATCATCGATCGTTAATGTGCTCCAAACAATGCACTTTTATCGCCTAGAGCATCTTTCCGTTGAGAGTTGTTGGTAGTTGTTTTGGAAATATGTGTTCTCATCCCATGTTCATGCAATTCATCAGAATTTGATCTCTCGGTAGACAAATTTCAGATAAGTAATGGTATGCTTTTGTCTATCAAATTTCATGGATCTTTTGTGTGCTCTAAAAGAGCTAGAGCTAGATTTGTATGGGAAACTATTTGTGAAAGAAATAGATGAGATTCCGGTGATTCACAAAATCTTGTTTTGACAGCATTCAAAATATGATATTTTCAATCAAATATACATTGTATCAATATATTTCTTTCAATATTATTTTGCCATCGTCGTTACTATAAAAAATATATCTTTCAATGCTTGGATTGGATATTCAATATATTAACTTAGTTCTGGCTATTGAATTAATTTTTAAAGTTTTCATTTTTGGGTCTGCAAATATTCTCTTGGGGTACAAGTATAAATCTGTGGTCTACGAATATAGGTGGGCTACAAATAGTCATTTATGATGTACTAATATCAATCACCTTAAATAAACGCCACCACTATTATATCGCCGTTTGGCGCAGCGGGTTTGGGTGAGAAACGTCGGCTCTGTTTGGTTGGGCTGTTGCTGATGGAAAGCTGCTGATGAAAAGCTGCTGATAGGAAAATTGCTGATTCTGGAAAACGGAGTTTTGTTAAAAAACTGTTTGGGTGAAATGGAGTTTGTAAAACGGAGTTTTGAAAAAGTTGTTTGGAAACAAAACGGAGTTTTGAGCGAATTTTTTTTTCTCACCAAATATCAGAAAAAGATATATATTTTCCATAATATAATACCAAACACACAAAAATAATGTCCACATTAACCATATATCATGATATCTCCTACGATCTAGATTCATACAACTGATCTGCTATACTATCACGTAGCGCGATCATCTCCTCCACACCACCTGCAGTGTCAGTGCATGTATCTTGTCGCTCTTGTGTGACCAGTCCATCATCTCTACCCCTCAGCTCGGACTCACTGAAATCAAAATCCACGCGCGAAGGGTGGCGACGAATGAAATTATGTAAAGTCATCGTGGCCATGACAATATGTGCCTGTTTGTCGAAGCGATAGCTTGGCATGTCCCGTAGTATGGCCCACTTCTTCTTCCAAACGCCGAATGATCGTTCTATCACACTTCTAAGCGACGAGTGCGCATGATTGAATATCTCTCGACGCCCTTCTGCGCGACGTCCACCACGGGCAAAGTCAGGCAGATGATACCTTGTATCTTGATATGGTTTTAAATATCCTTTCTGTAGAGGATAACCAGAATCAACCAAGTAATATTTTCCTGAAACATATTAAAAAATGTTTAATAACGGAAAATATTTAAAGTAATAATTAGATGAACTGATTTTTTATTATTTACCTTGAGGCGGATGAGGGAACTTATAACGAGGATCAGTTATGGCATAATTGAAAATGCGACTATCGTGCGCTGATCCCTCCCAACCTGCCATAACAAAAGTGAAACACATGTTGAAATCACAGGCCGCCATGACATTTTGTGTCGGTCTGCCCTTTCTCCCAATATATGGAACTTGACTTCCTACTGGTATGCACGCATCGACATGTGTTCCATCTATTGCTCCAACACAATCTTTAAAAAAAGGCATATAACGCTTGTCATACATAATCTCTGGCGGAGTGCAGCCGAAAGACCTATCTGATGGCTGTATCACTTCCTCGGCCAACTGCAACAAAGCGCGAATACCACGAGCAAAAAATCTGCTAGTTGTCTCTGTTGAGTGCTGAAACCGCTCGCGTGTTTTTCTCATTGATTCATTATGAGACAATATATATATAGTCAATGCTAGGACTTCTCTGGCTGCAGTTCTTCTTGTTCCCTTAAAACCACACTTCTCTTCGAGAGCATGCAATAGATCTATAAAAATTTCTTGACTCATCATGAACGAGTCATGAAATCTAACTCGAGTCCCACGAAGTAGCTCTCCGACCCATTTATCGCCTGTTTGCTTTGAAGTCATGGATGGAACCGGATGGTTTAACATCGAGGTGTGTTCGGAGATATAACATATTGCTGCCACCACATTTTGATGATGGCCAATAACACAATTTCTTCTAAAGATGGCGTGCTTCTCGTGCTCTGCTCTGGTATTTTCCGATTTATCACTAGACATTTTCTGTTAGAAAAATAAAGAAATTAACATTATCAGAAAGTAAATAAAATTATAACAACCACTTGAGTAAGTAAATAAAGAAATTAACATTATCACAGAACTCAAGCAAATTTCTAATAATGTTCATAATGTCTACATCTAAACAACATAATAGTCTATCTACTACGCCCCACGAGTATAGCGGTTTAGTTTCTCAACCACTTGATGTGCATGCCTTCTGGAAGGCACATGAAAGTCTCTCTATGTTTTGTTTCCATCAAGTATGTGATGGCAAAATCATAGAAGTCTTCATCAGACTGCACTTCTGAGTACGTGCCTAATTTTTCTAGTGCATGTGCAATAGTGAAAGAAGAAGATGTAAACTTGGGTGGCTCCTGGATGCATCGACTTATGATCTTCGAGGACTCGGCCAAATCTTCTAACACCGAGCTGCTAGCTTTCTTCTTTCTTTTGCTCCTTATTTTGCTTGTTTCAGATATATTTGCGGTCTCAGCTGGTTGAGGAGCTCCGATAACCTCAATGTCATCATGTTCATCCGCTGACATTTCTCTTTCATCAATAGACTCCGTACCAAGATTTGCGGTGTGAGGGGTGCAAGAATGATGTCCTGTAGCGACAACCGAACTAAACATCAAGTTCAGTTTATCCTCTAACTCTGGGCGGATTCCGGCATACCGAAATTTCTTTGCCGTCGGGACAACCTACAAAATAAAGTATTTTAAAATTAGACATTGAGGAATTTTAAGTTAAGAAATTTCTTTGCAAATGAATTTAAGTAAAACATACCTTCAATCTTTCGTCCCACCACTCATCTGAGGCGTCTATAGTCTTTCTTGACGCATTCCAACCCAAACCGGTCTCACCACGCTTCAACTCTGTCCATAATTTCCACTCTTTCTTCAAATGATCTCATTTATTCTTAAGTTGGACTTTATCATATTTTTTCCCGGTTTGCATTTCAAATTTGTTCATAACATTTATCCACCCCTGTTTATTAAAATGCGTGGTGGGTCGATTCCCAAGCTCTATCTATTTTATGCATATATCACAGAATAACAGCACATCATTGTTGTCCCACATAGCGACCACCCCACCATCTTTGGTTTTGCCCATCCTTAAAAAATTAAACAAGATTTAACCTAAACAACATTTTAAGATTAAAACACACACACATACACACATTAACACACACACACATACAACATATAAACACATGAACACCAACACACACACACATTAACACCAAGCACATACACACAGCTCACATACACACACACAACACATACACACACACAACACAACATACACAACACAACACCACCACAACATACACACACAACACAACATAACACAACAACATAACAAACACAACACACACCATACACAACATACATAACACACACCATACACAACACACAACATACATACACAACATACACCAACACAACACAACACCATACACACACCATACACAACACAACATAACACACAACATAACAAACACAACACACACCATACACAACACACAACACACACAACACAACATACACCAACACCACAACATACACACACAACATAACACAACACAACATACATACACACAACACAACACACACATACACACACAACATACATACACACACACACCACCACAACATACAAAAACACAACATACATACACAACACAACACAACACCACCACAACATACACACACAACATAACACATACACACACACAACACAACACAACACACACATACACACACACAACACAACATACATACACACACACCACCACAACATACATACACACAACACAACACACACACACACACACAACACCACCACAACATACATACACACACACACCACCACCACAACATACATGCACACAACATACATACACACAACACAACACAACATACATACACACACACACAACACAACATACATACACACAACACAACACACACACACACCACCACCACCACAACATACATACACACACACAACAATCCATCAAAAATGCCACAGCAAACTGGAGAGAAGGAGAAGGGGGATACCTAACGAAAGCAGATCTTTAGCAAGAGGGATGTGCGCACAGCAAAAATGCCGACGGAGGAGAGAAGGACGAGATCTAAGATCTGAAAATAAAAAACAAAATAAGAAATTTCATTAAGAAATCAGCATTGAGAAATCGGCAACCAACAAATGGCGGAAATCCATTGAGAAGATCCAAGGAGGAAGAAAACATACCCTGGCGGAGCGAGATCTGTCGTCGTCATTGTCGGCTGCGGGAGATCGGGAGGAAGACAAGGGTTTGCAATCGCGAGGGAGCAGCGTCTTGCGGATCAGGAGGAAGACAAGAAGGAGGGATCTGCGCAGGCGTTCTTCGCCGTCGCCGTTGACGTTCTCCCCCGTCGTCTCTGTCGGTTGCGGGAGATAGGGAGGAAGAAAGGTTTTGCAATCGCGAGGAAGCAACGTCGGGCGGATCGGGAGGTTTGCGTCGTATCGGGGTAGGTTTCCGAAAGGAAAGCAGCACAGCTTTTGCGGTTCACCGCAGGAAAAGATCGCGTCTCAGCCATATAAGAAAACATCGGTCCTAAATAAACGGAGTTTTGGAAAACAGCCGAACCAAACATCGCTTATGCACAAAATAAAGGTGCGTCCCAGCCGCACAGCAGCCTAATAGCCGAACCAAACGCTACCGGTCACCGAAAGAGCCCCTCACATATCTGCTTCTCTGTTTTTTCGTTTCCGCTTCTCTTCTTCTTTAATGCCCTAGAGTCCCTCGCAAATCAGAGTTCTGTGTTTTTATGTCTATGTTAAGTGAAAAATAACAACAATTACAGTTCTATGTTATCAAACAGATACAACTGCAGCACAAAAAACACAGTTTCACCCAATGGCACTACATAAGTTACCTGCTTACCGCAATTTCCCACCACTAGATTCATGACCGCCGACAGCTGCCTTTTTGGCCTCAACCGCCGTGCCAAACGCCAAACAGACCGCAACTAGAGATGGGGATGGAAGATTTCCAGACCGTCAACATGGTTTTGGCCACTGCAATCTTACCCCTCGTAATTAGCCTTCATTCTTTGAGTAACCATCAGTTCATCGCTTCTCTCCGGTGGAAAAAAAAGTTCCACTTTCGACAAAATTCCCATTTTGCTGCAGGTATGTAACCTAGATCCGGCTTTCAGATCCCAAATTTGACCTAAAGTGTTCTTCCCGAACCGTCTCGGCCCACGAGAAGAGACTTCAGTCCATGGCCGCCTCTGCAACGTCGTTTGTTTCCCTCAAGTATTCTTCCTTCTCTGCTTCTCGTTTCGTTCCTCTTTCTTTAAGGATTGGAACTGGGGCCACTAATTTCCCCGTTTGGTTCCTCAAACTGGACCGGATTTTCGTGGGGCGGCATTCTCTTGCAACCAGTGCTAGTTCCCAGCCACCTCCGCCCCAACCTTCCTCCGGGAAAGATCAAAATTTCTTTTCGAGTAAGCAATTTCACACTGCTATTCTGTTTTCTATAGAGTAGATTCTAAGATTAGCGTTTAAGATTCTTTCCATAGGGAAGAGCACCGATCTCATGCACTGATTTTCAATACAAAATGAGAAAGCTTAAATATGAAATTACAATTCAGGTTTATATTTTGTACATTCAGTTCATTAGGATGAATTTGATGATGCTAGAGGATTCCCTTAATATATAGTATAGTCTTTGATGGGACTTTTGTGTGCACAAAAACATTTTTTTTCGGCTCCTCCAACACAAAAACAATTTTTTTTACTTCTTAAACTTTTTCCAATTTTATTTCAGGGGCATTTACCAGGACCTCTCTTCTAAGTTTGCTAAATTACAGGTTGCGCCTCTCTTACTTTTGAAATTACAAAAAAAAAACATGTAAGATTACATTTCATAATATTCATGCACAAAAAGATCCATCTGAAAATTTACTCCAAGGGAGTTTTGAATGAGGATTAGATTGGATGACGGGTTGAAAATGAGAAACCAATAAAATGACACAAAAAAGATTTTTTTTTTTTACAGTGGTATAGCATCATCTCACGGGTACATGTGTTTGATTTAAGTGTATAGCATCATCTCGCTGGCTGCGTTCGTTTGTGTTGTTTTGACTCTCTGTTTTCATTTTGAGGTTTTGAAAATCAAATTTTCGCGTTCATTAGGCTATATTTTCGGCTGTTTTGATTTTGGGCTGAAAACGGTATGTTTTCACTTCCTTCTAAAATTGCCGCGCCCCAAATAACATATGCGTTGGAGTGAAGTGTGAAGAGAACCTGCTCCTGTGAATCTTAGACCAGCCGCTCGCCTGATATACAGGAAAGCAATCTTCCTGTTTCTGGACTGCTGGAAATCGATGGAAGAAGCTGTCGCTTGAAGGTGCAATGCTCCTGCCGCGGGCCACAGGGATACGCGATCGAATGGGTGAACGGGCGGTCCCTGATTGAGATTGATGGTCTGGAGTGGTACATGAGTGCTATCGTGCGGCTAGGGTAGTGAGAGTCCCATTTGTGTTTGTATCTAAAAATTACATCGAGGAACGTTCTTTAAAAGAATGAATGATATAAATTCTCAGAGCTCTTCCATGTCTAGGGTTTGCTTGTGCTTCTCTCTCTCTCTCTCATGTGTTTTTTTAAAGATTCTTTATAATATTTGGAGCAGAAATCCCCAAATCTCTCCATTGAACCTAATTTGGGAAGTTTATAGAAAATATTTTGTTTAATTTGAGCAAATTACTGATGTTGGCATTGTCCGTAAAATGAGCCAGTTGCGTGTGTAATGCGCAAACTAACATAAGTTTTCGTTTTGGCCTAAAACGAAAATGTATGATGTTTTTCGTTTTGGACCAAAACGAAAACCTTCAAATAAAAATCGAGCAAATGAACGCAGCTTCACAGCTTAAGGCTAATTACAAAATGTTGGTGTTGCTCTCACATAAATGATATTTCTAAAAGTATTGAGAAAATTTTGAATGACTTTGGGTCTAACACAATGTTACTGAATGATCTTGTGGAGCATTGCAAACCTACGGAAGTGTGGATGAATTTGAACTCTTTATTTCTGTAGGAAGAAAAGTTCACCATGGTTAAGTAATTTGTAATTATCCATAAATGAGATGATCATTATATAGAAGTAGATCACATTCTCAAGATAAAATGAACTATCATGGCTGTATAAGGCTAATTACATGGACTCCCCGCTTCCATACACGACAAGTTTAGTTTTGTAGTTCAAATATTCAATTACAATTGTATTTATAGCAGTATGTACGAATGAAGTGGTAGAAGTCTTCAACAAAATGGAAATAAAGACCAGTTAGTCTGTTACATAGCTCATAAGATAAGAGGATAAAATCACTCTGTTTCTTAGGATTTGTTTGGGCGGTGGTGGGGCTCCCTTTCCCACCAAAAAAACAGCCTCAAACAGTCCCGGAAGCTCCGATGGCGTTCTGCCTCCGGTGGGGAAAGGGAAAATATGTGGTGGGGTTCCTTTTTCTAGCAGAGAGAGCTCCACAACCCAACCAAATAGAGTTTTAATTATATGAAGTCTTGCAAACTTCATAATAACAGTAAGCAAGATAATTTCAAAATCATAGGCATGTGCTACATGCATAGATGCAGGTATGTTTGTTTGGACATTTTAACTCCACTTTTGTGGGGAAAAATGCCCTTGGTCTGTTTGGTAAACCTCCATTTTGGAGCTCCGGTGTAGTAGAGAAGTCCAAAAACTTTATTTTATGCTTTATTTTCCACCAAAGGGTGAGAGCTCAATTTCTCACTGGAGCTCCTTTTTTCGTCGGAGCTACCGACACTGCTCTCCCAAAAGGAGCCGTGATCTAATCTTCAAAACATTAAGCAAGTGTCAAGCCTCAAATTGTCATGCAAAAATAAAACTCTAAACTACAAATAACAAATAAAGTTCAAACAAAAACGACCACCGATTCAGTCATTGAAATATCTATTGTCATGACAAGGTTTGCTAACATGCAGAGCAGCTTCTGTATCCTCACAGAAAATGACCAATATAAAATGGGGATCCATAAAACCTACATTTACTTGGTTAAGAGTCTTGATGATGATGACCACGGCAAGAGTTTCTGTATTGTATTTTATTTGATTCATTGTCACACACTTCTAGTGCCATAGAAATCCTACCTTTTCCACTTATTAAAGACAAGAAATGATTAACTTATATATTTCATACTGTAAATCTATCACATTACATTAAACTGAATTTTCTCCAAAGTATACACAAATTCTTTTTGCATTTCAGTTGAAAATAGAACATGTGCACCATACTAGCTTGTGTGATCCCTCTATGCTCCACTATGTGTTCTGCCACGCTCCATTATGTGTTTTCCTCGCATGTTATGTCTACGACCCTTAATTTCTTGATGATCCTTTTGGCCTTCTTTAATATGTATGTATTTATTAAAGTGAGTAAAAATAGGGCAGCCCGCTGCACGAAAGCATCCCCGCCCAATGAGGATCCGGGGAAGGGTCCCACCACAAGGGTGAAATGTAGGCAAACCTTACCCTGCATTTTTGCAAGAGGTTGCTTCCAGGACTCGAACCCATGACCTCAAGGTCACACGACAACACCTCAACCGGTGCGCCAAGGCTCCCCTTCATATTTATTAAAGTGGGTATTTTATCAAAATACCCCTCAACTCAAAATAGAAGTTCTAACACTCTTCCTCAAGTTAGAGCGATGATGTTAGACGAATCCAAATTGGTTCATATGTATTTTATTCTACTTCTTGTTAGAGCTTTTATAAATATATCTATTAATTAGTTGTTTGTTTGTTATCACAAATTGAGTAGCTTCATTCAGTGTCTTATCTCAAACAAAATGTCAAGTCACTTCTCTTTGTTTGGTACATTCATGAAATATTGGATTAGATCATGTATATATTGTTCTCTTATTGTCGCAAATTAACTGTATTGGTGGGTTGGCTTTATCGTGGACATACTTTCAATAACTTCTTGAGCCAAAAACTATTTCGCAAGTTGTATGAGCCAAATTAATTTGTAAGTCATATGATCCATGACTTGATATTATGACTACTATATCTTTCCATTGTATGTTGCGTCTTGCTTTTCCATAAGGCTAGATTTCCTCCGATTAAAACATAGTACCTGATTGTAGATCGTCTATCATAAGAACCAACTCGATTTGCATTAGGCCCGTTCAGACGAACGGAATTGGTTTTGAGGAATTGATATGGTTGATTAATAAATCAATTGTGACGTTCGGCGTATTGGAATTGAGCCAGTATTGGTTTTGAGGTCAAAACCAATGGTATTCAGTTTGACCTAAAACCGAATTCCACGGAAACTTACCCCTTCCCCTTGGTTTTACGTCGATTTGTTCCAAACTGCGTGACTCGCGACAGCTCCTGCGATCTCCCCTTCTTCCTCTAGGTATCGTTCTTCTTCCTCTTCTCCCCTTTTTCCTCGGGAGTATGCACAAGCAGAACTAGGTAGGGACACGCCCGGGCAAGTGCCCGGGCATGAATTTTGAAAAAAAAATGCTAGTAGCCTAGGTGTAGGCTTGTAGCTGTCAGTGTGGCTTTTCTTGTGCCTTTTGTCTTCATACTTAGCCCTAGTCCCCTAAGTTTCAACTTCCAACATGGACTACCGTAGCTTCGAGCCATGGGAAGAACCGGTAAGTCCCTGATTCCTCACTCAGAATGTTATCCCAGCAACCGAGAGACTGGCTCCAGTGACGATCGACTTCGTCAGCGCTACCTCCAGCTCTCTGGATCGACTTGCCGACGCTTCCTCCCAGCTATGCCGATCGACTTCACCGACGCTTACTCCAGCTCTTATGAACGTCTTCGTCGGTGCTCTCTCCAGCTCTCCCGACCATCATATTCAAATTGTTTCCTAGGAGTTATGATATTCAAATTGTTTCCTAGTAAAAAGAAAAGAATGTGTGTCTATTGTTTATTTCATCTATAGGCATAAGACCTTAGTTGATCAGACAAAATAAGCTGTTGAGGATAGGGGATGAAGATGGTGATGTGTTTGTTTTAGGCTCCGTTTGTCGCGGCGATTTTGCTCCAGTGAGTTTGAACAAAAACGACCATCATAGAATGTATGTTTGGCATGACAACGGTTATGACCACCGTATTCACGACCACTACCGCCGTGCTAAACGAAGCCTTAGTTATGATAATAGACGGGTGGGTGGCCTTATTCCTCTTTACATTTTTAGCCTAGTTCTATTCGCGATGGTGTTAGAAACTCAGAGTTGGTGATCTATTAGAAAACTTTCAAGAGTCTGTTTGGGTACTATATTTTTGCTCTGACAGCATTTTTGGTTGGTTGGCCTAACTGGAGAAACCGTTAATTTTGACCTCTGATGCGGTGGGAAAAACTATAAAATCTTCATTTTAAGCTTCATTTCCCACAAGGGCGAGAAAACAAGTTCAAAATCTATTTCTCACCAGAACTTCATTTTTCACCTACACCACACTATTTCTGTGTTCTCTCATCTTGCTCTTAAAATCCTTTGTTTTGGATTGCCTTACACTATTATTATTTTTTAATTATTATTACGCATGCTAAATGTTGAACTATTAAGATATTTTTCGCCGTAATGCGTTTTTAACACTTCCTTAAAAATGATTTGCTCGGCGTTGGGCCACTGTGCGCCACGACTCCAGGTCTCAAGATTAAACTCTTTATCATCTAAATAATTTCTTTGTTTTATGATAGAAATTAGATGCTTCTTGAATGAATGACCTTAATATATATAGGGTTTGGGGTTGTTTATCGGAATCTTCCCTGTAAGTTTGCAAAATTATAGCCTGCACCTCTCTGTCTTTTGAAATTACAAAAACTTCTCCTGTTAATTTACATTTCATGACATGCATGCACAAAAACGCCTTCTGGAGGAAAACTCCGGAGGGTAATTTCAAAAGATAGAGTGGTTGTAACGCCCAGGGACGGCCTACCCCGGTTCAACCAGAGGAAATTTCGAACCGGCACGTTACCGGGCTGCAGCCCAAGCACCCCAAAGCCTCTACGCGCCTATTTCTCAGCAGGGGCGCATTGTTGAGGCCGGGTCTCGAACCTGCAACCCCTTTGATAAGGAATTTTCAAACCACTCCTCATCACCAATTCAGCTGCTGAGAAATAGGCGCGGAGAGGCTTTGGGGTGCTTGGGCTGCAGCCCGATAACGTGCTGGTTCGGGATTTCCTCTGGTTGAACCGAGGTAGGCAGCTCCTAGGCGTTACAAAAAAAAGTGCAGCTCAGTTGGTGATGAGGAGTGGTTGAACCGGGGTAGGCCGGCCCTGGGCGTTTCAAACCACTTCTCGTCACCAATTGAGCTGCATCGCAGTTGGTGATGAGGAGCGGTTTGAAAACTCCTTATCAAGGAGCTGCGGTTAGTTACATATAATTATGCTAACTCCCAAAAACTGAGTAATTAATAGTGTGTGTGTATCTAGTTATTTGTTGAAGAATAAGTTTCTTAAACAAAAATAAGCAGCAATGCATATGTTTCACCTTCTTATGCATGCTTATTGAGCTTCACAAATATCTCTACTTTTGCTTACTGCTGAGTTCGGCGGGCAGGCCTGCGAGATATGCTGTCGAGGGCAGAAGATGGCGTACGCATATTCTTCGCGGTTATGTTCTGGATGTCTCTCTTCTTCTGGGGAAGCGCATGGGACGGAAGGGCTGATGATAAAAAGAAGGGTCCGAGGATCCGGAAGTGAATCTTGCAGCCTTATGCGAGTCACAGATTCTACATACTTGGTTATACACATCCAGTGGGATTGAAGTCTTTGTTGTTGTATGGTCACTGTATTTTTAGCATGCTTGGTTTATGCAGGAATGGTGGTAGGATTGAACTCGCATTGTTGCAAGAACTACTAGTTGTTAATGCTACGAATATTAAGAAATGGTCGAGCGAATGAACACCGAAACAGCACGGGTGTAACATGTCCCCTGTGAGATGATAATATGTATTAGCAAATCACGGATGATAATATCTATAAATTTGATCATATAGATAGGAGGTTCTTATGAGCTCACCACTTTGGGCTATTAGCAAATCACTGTTATTTTTTGTAAACGACCATAAGCAGTCCTTTTTGTTATTAGCAAACCAATAAAATGTTAAAAAAAATCTAACAAATTATGCATATAATAGTTTATATGCACCCATAAATTTATACAAGTTTTGGGGGATGTGTTTAGTCACAGCTCCACCATGAGAAAGTGGAGGTAGTGGAGTCATGCTAAACCCCATAACCAAGTTAGTGGGGAAATAAGGAGAAAACCGTCACAACTATCAAGCGGCGTCACTCGTGCAGGTAGCAGCAAGGACGCACCATGCCATCGCCGGGTGCGGACGAAGCCACGTAGCCGCACCCCACTAAGGGGGTGTGGCCATAGCCACACCCCCCATAGTGGGGTGCGGCCAAGCCCCCGCCACCATAGGGGGCGCGGTAAGGCCCGCACTCCCCTTTGGGGGTGCGGCCGAAACCGCAACCCCTTTGAGGGGTGCAACACCCTCCCTTTCTAGGGGGTGCGGCTTCCCGTTTTGGGGGCGCGGTCTTTGAAAGGCACACCCTCCCTCTTATGAGCACGCCCCTCCAGCGGCGCCCGACTGCCTTCTCGACTTTTCGCCCGCAACGCGAGCCAAGCTCTTTCGTGTTCACCGCACGCTCGGAACGCTTTCGCGTTCACCGCACGCTCAGAACGCTTCCGCGTTCGCCGTGCGCTCAGAACACTTTCATGTTCCCGAGCGCGACAGTTAACCTTTTTTTAATTTCCTAGATTGCAGGTCTTATTCACTGCGCTCAACGTCATCAACGAAACTGCCTGAACTGCCCGGGGGGCAAGATGGGAATATCCAAAAAATAGCGATCCGTGTACTCCAAATTGGCTAGCGTGATTCGTCTGTCATGTGGTTATGGTAGTTACAACGACAAAATTATCGGGCTACCCCTGCCCCAAGCTATAAAAGTAGCTCAGAGCCTTCATTTAATGGGTGAGCCTTGTCTTCTACACCCGAGAGAGCTCCGTTGAAGATTTCTCAGAGTTCTCCTTCGGCGCTGGAAGATCTCATTTAAGTCTTCGAAGATCTCCTTCAAGTCCTCGAAGATCTCTTTCGAGTCTTTGAAGATCTCCTTCGCTTTCGAAGACATTCTTCCTAAGTGACTCGAAGATCCTCTGGACACCGAAAGACGACTAGAGCATCTCACTTTCATTCTCGCGGAGAAAATAAAGAAATTTTAAGTGGAGTAAGGGGCGGATAAAACATTCAATCAATTGAAGAGATCCATTTCACCACCACCTATATTGTGTTTACATGACTTTCAGAAACCATTCTGCTTAAAGACAGACTTCTCTGAGATGGGCGTGAGAGCAGTTTTGATGCTAGAAAATAGGTCGGTGGCAATCTTCATTAAAGCGTTGGGTAAGAATAACTCATTTCATTTAGTGTATGAAAAGGAACTTTTTGTAATGGCAGCCCAAAAGTGGCGTCATTATTTGAGTAGCAACTCCTTCATCATTCGAACCGACCACCAGGGTTTGAAGTTTTTGTTGGAGCATAAGATAGCCACCCAACTCAACAAAAATACATATCTAAGCTCCTATGATATGATTACTCAATCTAATACAAGAAGGGGAGGGAGAATCCCTGCGTGGATGCTCTGTCTAGGAATGTTGAACCAACCTCAGGGGAGCTTTGTGTGTTGGTCACATTTACTCCTGTGATATGATTACTCAGCCTAAATATGAATGGAGGAATGGTCTATCGAAAAGGAAGGGCAAGCTGGTAGTGGATAATGTGGAGACAGTCAAGAATAACCTTCTTCAATTGTACCATGATGGAGTTATAGGTGGTCATTCCAACACTACCTATACCTATCAACACATGAGGAAGGTCTTTTGGTGGAAGAGAACGAAACCCGAGGTGTACACATATATTCAGAGATGTGTTTGTTTGCCCAAAATGCAAGGCAGATAACCAAAGACCCACAAAGTTATTACAACCATTGCCAATTTCAAATCGTATTTGGCAGCATATATCACTGGACTTGTATAGGGTCTGCCTAAGAGCAAGGGGAAGTCGACTATATTGGTGGTGGTGTACAGATTGAGTAAGCAAACTCATTTCACGGTTGTCTCCCACCCATACACAGCTGAAGGTATAACCCATATTTTATTGGATTCCATCTTTCCATTACGTGGATTGTCAGTCCATAATCAGTGATTGGGACGTCATCTTTATCAGCCAGTTTTGGCATGAATTATTTCACATTTTGCAGGTCCAGTTGAAGCACTCGACTACGTACCATCCTCAAACGAATGGTCAAACTGAGGTGGTAAACAGCTGTTTGGAAAGCTACCTAATATACATGTGTTTTGAGAAACCGAGAAGTTGTGCATGTTGTTTTCCGCTGACGGAGTGGTAGTACAATACAACATTGCAATGGGCCAGTAGAATTACTCATTATGAAGTAGTCTTTGGTCAGGAGCCGATTCTACATTCCTCATGTGAAGTTGGGGTAGCTGACGTTGAAGAGGTAGATCGCTCTCTCACAGCAAGGTAAAGAGTTATATCCCTCTTAAAATTCAATCTCACGCAGGCCCAAAATCATATGTGTGTACTAGCAGATAAGAAAAGGAGGGAAAGGAGCTTAGACATTGGTGTGTGGGCTTACGTGTGAATACAAACCTACAAGCATACCAACATTAGCTCCCATGGCATCAACAAATTGTCACCTAAGTTTTTTTGGACCTTATCAGGTGCGGGAGAGGGTGGATCCGATAACATATCGTTTAAATCTTCCAGAGGGGACCAAGATTCATCCCACATTTCACAACTGCGGGAACATAAGGGTGAAGCACCACATTAGCTCATTACGCTGCCATTCACAGTCAACACTGAAGGGAATTTGATGGTGGAACCGGGATCAATTTTGAACCCGCCGCATTGCTAATAGGAACGGGAAGGTCATCACTCAACTCCTAGTGCAATGGCTCAACGGTACTAAGGAGGAGGCCACGTTGGAGGATTTTTCGTCCCTTAAAAGGCGCTTCTCTCACTTTGTTCCCGGAGGCCAAAAAAATTCGGATGGGGAAGGCATTGACGCATTCCAAAATTCAAAATTCCGGTTTACAATTTTGGCGGGAATTAAATAATGAGGCGAAGACGGTTATGTTTTTTAAATTTCAACTGAGGATAGTTTTGTAAAAACTGCGGTTATCTCCTCCTATAAATAACCGACCAGTTAGATGAGGATCTGTGATTTCTTGTTCCTTTTTTCATGGTTCACGATTTGTCTTGCTTGCACCTTCACTTGTTCATGGAATTCTTCCTTTAGAGTGGAGACGATCTCAATTGATTGATTGTTCAATTCTAATTGTACGATTAAAGCAATTCCTTCGATTAGATACTGGTTTCAAATCTATCCTTTTTATACTAACTGTTGAAGCCATGAAATTCCAGACTACAAAATTCGGATTAATGCAGCCAGAGGCTACCACCCAGCAGTCTGACTAGACGGCTTGACTGACAACGACGAAGAGGCTAGAACAGCAACAATAGGACCTCAAGTGCTGTGGCAGAGAGATCTCACCACTTACCCAGAAGCTCAGAAGAGACTTCCCCTCCACAACCAAAGATGGTCGAGCAGGATACGAGGAAGGCACCGACTTGGCGAGTATCAAGAATGACGACCAAGGGTGACGGGCCCAAGAATTTGAAAGTAGGGTTCTGAAAGCTCAGTCAAAGGTGCCAATCCAAGTACCCCTAGGGTCCTATTTATAGGAAAACCAAAGGGGAGGGGGTCTTATTTATAGCCCAGACCAACTCGGCGACTATGCGACATTCAAGGGTACCTCGCCTGGCTTCGGCGAGTATCGTCTCTAGTCGCCCACCTGCTGAGTACTGGGGGATGTTCGCACATGACAGACCACTTGTAAGACCCCCCTCCCAAATCGGCGGTCCGACCGGGGGATCTTATCGCACACCACCCTTTTAGCACGACGCTGAAGCGATCCCGAAGGGTGGAGGTACGAGCTTCCCCAACCCCCTTCCTTGAACACTCCGTTGGTCACGCATTGGGGTGGTGTTAAGCGAAAGTCACTACACATCAACAGAGTGGGGAAGCAGTATCCTAGCGGAAGACATCATCAAAGAGTGCACTTTATAACACTTAGCGGAAGACGTAGTAATATAGCGGAAGATTAATCATCACAGAAACCTTAAACTCAAGACCTGTATGAATAGCATCCATACCTCCGCCGCATTAATTCATTGCCAATATATAGATGTTGTGAGGTGGGGTACAACAAAAAGGATGCGGCTTAACAACTTGTACCTGAAGTAGCCTGCTCTGTGGCTTCATCCACACCTGGGTACTGTCTCTCATCCGCACCTATCACCTGTGCTAAAGACAAGTTATTAGAACTACAAACAGAATCCAACTCCTACTAACACACAAACATAATATAACAGTTATAAGGGAGGGGATATCTGGACTCTGATTGGGCCGAGGCAGTCTTCCCACGACCACCGCCTACGTACTCCGTATCGTCCTGCATACGGTCTCAGACCCACGTAGTTCTATAAGTTTCGCACGGGTTGCCTTCCCAGACCGTCCGTCGTGCGGGTTGCCTTAGAGGAAAACTCATCGGCCATCCTATATTCTCTGAAGGCACATTATCCGAAGGCACATTTATTTCCTGTAGGAATTATTTCTCAAGGCAACCCTTATTCCCGTAGGAATTATTTTCTCGAAGGCAATGTTTCATTCCCATAGGAATTACTTCTCAAAGGCACAGTGTATTCCCGTAGGGATATTTCTCGAAGGCACAATATATTCCCGTGGGAATATTTCTCGAAGGCACAGTATATTCCCGTAGGAATATTTCTCGAAGGCACAGTGTATTCCCGTAGGAACTTATACTACCGTCAATATAAGAATAAAACTTCCAAACATTGATTCGTCACACTGCACTACAAGCGGCGGCCAGTTCGACACTATTTAGGGTTGACGCTAAAGGAATTCCCCATCTTCACGTCAACTCTAATTCATGGGCAGCAACAGAACGAATAAGTAAAGGCATCGAACTCGAGCGCTCTGCTCTACTAACATAAATATTTACAGCGGCTGAACTATTTCAAGTTGGCAACCAAAATCCTTGGCTCAGCATGGCGTGCTTCACCGCCTCTTACCATATGTTACACGGTTCAGAAACTATTTAGGGTTGACCCTGAAGGAAGGTCCCATCTTCACGCCAACTCTAAATTATAGGTACTAATTAAAGAAAAGCCAAGACATCGATCTGTCCGCACTGCTCCACAAGGGGCGGCCAGATCGGCACTATTTAGGGTTGACGCTGAAGGAATGTCCCATCTTCACGTCAACTCTAAATTTTAGGCAATAAAAAGGAAAAGGGCCAAAACATCGATCTGTCCGCTTGGCTCTACAAGCGGCGGACAGTTCGGCACTATTTAGGGTTGATGCTGAAGGGATGCCCCATCTTCACGTCAACTCTAAATTAATGGCAATAAAGAAGAGAAGGCCAAACATCGATCTGTCCGCTCTGCTCTACAAGGGGCGGCCAGATCGGCACTAAAATATAATCTAAGATGCATCCTAAGCAGTAATAAAGGCCGGGAGCAGGGGGCCATAATATCAAGCAGTAAAATAGGCCGAAAGCAGAGGCCATAATATCAAGCAGTAAAATAGGTCGAAAGCAGAGGTCATAATATCAGGCAGTAAAATAGGCTGAAAGCAGAGGCCATAATATCAGGCAGTAAAATAGGCCGAAAGCAGAGGCCATCATATCAGGACCAGTGCGAGACTGGAGAATTGAAAGTACAGAAAGTAGATGCGGGGGACCAGTGCGAGACTGGAGAATTGAAAGTACTGAAAGCAGTAAATAAATAAAGGGTTAGTAGTCCAATCACTCCATAACAGGAGGCTTCAATGTCGACTCCGTTCTTAGGAGGAAGTTCTGCTTTCTCCCCGTTCATAGGGGTAAAGTTCTCTTCTGAATTCTGCCTCTTTATTATCGTTCGAACATGAGTTTTATTTGCTTCCTTTTTAAACACGGCTTTAGGCGAATATGTTATCACAAGTTCCTTAGCTTCTCCAAAGGACAATTTCCGATGTTCGTGAATTACTTTAAACACGGCTCGGTGAATCATAAGACCCCATGTTGCTTCGAACTTGAGCTTGCCCTTTTATTTCTTGGGTCATTCTTTAATGGTGATGCTATCCACCGGTTAAAACTCATTTGAGTGCTGCGTCCTCTCCTCCCAAGTTTTGACAAATCGACAAGTGAAAACACGATCAACTTATTCCGAAATTTTGATGTGTATAAACCCTTGTCCAAACAATCTCTTTATTTTGATAGTACGTACAAAATACTCGTTTAAAAGCTTATAAATTTTCTCAAAATTTTCGATCTTTTTAGGGGGTTTATTTTGCCCAATCAAGCATTAATTAGGACTTTCAAAATACCAAATCCGTTTGTAAAAATCCCAAAATTTGAGATTACCTTCAAGAGGTCCTAGTTGGAGTCTGGAAATTTTTCCAAATATTTCCAAGATGTTTAAGACGTTTGTTTTGCCCAAATAAACCTTGTAAAGGCCCTTGAAAATAGCAAATCATTTTTCAAAAATCCAACAAAATTACTGGAGATAGCCCTCTGGGTAGGGAACATTTTTCATGTAGAAAGTTTTTGCCCTAGGAGCCTAGGTTTGCCTTAGAAAAATCAAGAGTGGTTTTAGAGGGGGTGGGGTGCGGTTAGCTAATCCTGAGGTCGGGATTGGCCAGCCGCGCGCGCGTCCTACGTTCTGCCTTCACAGCGGATCTGGGCCCGATCCGTTGTGGGGGCGCGAATGCGGAGGCGGGCGGGAGTTAAGAATCCCGCCGCCGTCCGATCTCTACAAGGAGATCGGACGGCAGCTGCTGCTCCCTGGCGATGCAGAGGGTGGCGGCCTCCGTCACCGCAGGGCAGCTGTCGCCTTCCGCCGCCGCCGCCCCCGATCGACTCGTCGGGGGCCGGCGAACTACCTGGCGGTGGTCCGGCGGCCTGCAGCCGTCGGCCACCGCCGGATTTCACAAAAGAGGCGGGCGGCGCTGCATGCTTACGTCGTTGCCGATAGTGCCGCCCCGCCCCCACCTCCTCCGGTGGACGCTCACAGGCCTCGCCTCCACCACCGTCCGGCTCGCCGGAGGCGTGCTCACCTCCTGGCGGTGGTCCGGCAGCCTGGAGTCGCTGCCGGCCGCCGGGAGGAGCCCTCAGGGCTCAGCCCTCGGGTTTCGCCTGAGTGGTGGTTTCCCGGGGGTGCCCTCGCCTGAGGCTTCCCGGAGGGGGGGTCGCCGACCCCTCTCCGGCGAGGTAGGGCTCCCTGGAGATCCTGGCAGGGCTCGGGAGCCCTCCTTGCAGAGTTGAGGAGGGAAGGTGGCGGGGTGGCCGAGGTGGCTCGGCTCGTCTTCTCCAACTCCGGCAGGGATCTGGGGCGGTTGGGCTTGGCTTGTCTGAGAGGGTGGGGATCCCCCCTCTTCTCCATAGCTGGGGGGTTTATTTAAAGGCTAACCGAGACCCTTCCCCTCTCTCTCCCTTCTTCCTTCTCAGCCCGAAGAAGTCCAAGGTTGGGTTCCTTCCAACCATGGTTGGATCAAGGAGGGGGCAGTTGTCAGTCATCTTATGGAGGCCCTAAAAAAATCTAAGTCCACTTCCTTGGGTTTAGGGGGGGAGAGGGGAATTAATACTTGGCTTAGAGTGAGTAGGGTTAGCTTATGTTTAAGCCTTGAGTTTAACTCTTTTGTTTTATTTTTGAAAAATATCTAAACCCACTCTCATACTTGCTTTATGATTAGTGCTCATCATATATGAAAAATATGGGCTTGGGTGGAGATGGTTTAAGTGGTCCAAAATAGCCTCTTATAAGAGGGTTGACTAAGTCAATCCTACGTGGGTCCCCCCTGTGTGGGTCAAAGTCATTACGGGTCCGAGTCATCGAGTGTCGAGTTATTAAGGATGAGACAGGGTTGAAACCAAGCGCCTACGTATCTCGAGAATCTTATAATTTTACGAACGTTTATTTTTATTTACTTGACCAAACGACGTCGGAATTGAGTGGAACGAATTTTGTTGCACTCGCATCGTCCATACGAGTTTAACGCAACTGACAGAAGTCGATTCGGAGTACGTATGCTCAATATTCTAAAACTGCGCCATCGTGACGTGCTACGGTACTCAAAATGGTCACTTTCACCAAATGACCTCGGATCGGAACGAAACGAATTCCGTTGCACTCGTATCGACCATACGAGTCTAATGCAACTGACAGAAGTCTATTCGGAGCACGTATGCTCAATATTTTAAAACTGCGCCATCGTGACGCGCTACGGTACTCAAAATGGTTACTTTCACCAAATGACCTCGGATCGGAACGAAATGAAATCCGTTGCACTCGTATCGACCATACGAGTCTAATGCAACTGACAGAAGTCGATTCGGAGCACGTATGCTCAATATTCTAAAACTGCGCCATCGTGACGCGCTACGGTACTCAAAATGGTCACTTTCACCAAATGACCTCGGATCGGAACGAAACGAATTCCGCTGCACTCGTATCGACCATACGAGTCTAATGCAACTGACAGAAGTCGATTCGGAGCACGTATGCTCAATATTTTAAAACTGCGCCATCGTGACGCGCTACGGTACTCAAAATGGTTACTTTCACCAAATGACCTCGGATCGGAACGAAACGAAATCCGTTGCACTCGTATCGACCATACGAGTCTAATGCAACTGACAGAAGTCGATTCGGAGCACGTATGCTCAATATTCTAAAACTGCGTCATCGTGACGCGCTACGATACTCAAAACGGTCAATTTCACCAAATGACCTCGGATTGGAACGAAACGAGTTCCGTTGCACTCGTATCGGCCATACGAGTCTAACGCAACTGACAGAAGTTGACTCGGAGCACGTATGCTTACTATACTACTTCGGTGTTGTGGCGAAGCACAATGCTACCCAAAGCAGTTATTTTCTCCCAAGGACCACCGTTTTGAGGGTGGAGGTCGGGTCTTAGTTTTATATGACCCGGCCTAAGCTCCTCCAAGGGTTCAATTGAACCGGTTAGACCCCTTTTTAAAATTGGGATGTTACACCACTACTCTCTCAGGCCTTCTACTGCTTCTGCTGGTTAGGTTGTCTTGTGTCTTTGACTTCTGGCTTCTGCTTTGACCTTTGACCTTTGACTTCTGCCTGCGTGGCCTTTGAATGAGTTCTACCATCGGAGAATATGAGTTGCACACAATCCCCGCTCTTTGCGAGCAATGAAGTAGCTCGGGAAGAATCACCTAACCCATATTCGACGAGCTGCTCTGGGCGAGCATCAGGTCTACTCGACCTCCGCCTGGATGACTCTGAGACTCTATATATAGAGGGGGGGGGGGTATTTTCTTGGATTGCTTTTCTGAAGTCACACGAGATGTCGTGCACTGCTGCTGAAGATGCTGAAGAGGATATGGTCGAGCTTCTGGGTATGATGACACCTCCTCGGAAACGCACTCGCGAACAAGAGGAGCTTGATGACTTCCTCGCATCCAAAATGAGGAAGAAGCTCGCTAAGAAGAAGAAGAAGAAGCTTGCTCCCACGGAGGATGTCGTCGATCCTCCCGCCGATCAACAGGGGGTTCCCGCGAGCACCCGACAACTGATCAGTGATCTGGGCATATCTGACGATGACGAGCAGCCCACTTCCCAGCTCTCTGCGCCAAAGGTCACCCCTGGGGCAAGCACCACTGGGTCTCAGACCCAGACTCAGCATGATCTCTCCCCCTTGCGAGATAGAAAACACCTTCTCGCCCTGCTAGTTTTGTCGTTATCTTGGTGTTGTTGGCGAGGTTTTGACGCTTTTCTCTATTTGCAGACCTGCCGACTACTGAGGCTCCGACTGAGCATTTAGCCGTCCCTCCTCTATGATCATCGTCGATGGTCGCGTTGGAATCCCGGACTGGGTCGCAAACTGGTCGCTCGGTGCAGATTCTCTACAACTCGCCTCCGGCGTCTTCTGGCAGGAGGCCTTTTGTTGGTGAGACCTCCTGACCTCCGGCGAGCGATCACGGGGGTCCTCCGGCGAGCAGTCTACCTCCACCGCCTCCTTTGCCTCCTCCTGCCAACACTCCATGCGATCATCGCCCTTCCTCGTCAGCCGCTCCTTCGGTCCATCCGGTGGAATCCTCACAGCGCGGCGGGATTGGAGGTTCTTCGAACTTCTTCGCCCCGAGAGGGGGAGGGCGATCAGTGGATGGTCGCGACCGGGGGAATGTACCTCCGAGCAGGGATCATCCCAGCAGATCTTCTTCAGGTCGGCGAGATACTACTCATCGCAGTCCTTCTCCGCACCGAGTTAGGAGTCCTCGTCGGGGGAGGTCTCATAGCCCTCATCGCGATAAGAGGAGCGACGCTCCTCGGCCTGGTAATTGGTCGCTTGCTTTATAGTCGTCATTTCTTCTTTGTTTGGATTTGTCGTTGAATCTTTGTGGTTTCTATTTTTAAACTGCAAATCACGCTACTACGCCGGGGGGGCGTTGATCGATGTTATCGGGCTCCCACCTCACGAGTATCAAGAGAAGGTCGCTCGTGTGTACCTTGAGATGGAGGCGAAAGTCGACCGCGTGGCGATCAGCGAACCTCATCGACGCCTTACCGAGCTGGAAGTGTGAGTCGCAAAGCTTGAAGAGTTTGAGACTCGGCTAGTCGGCGCGGAATCCCGCATTCAATCCATCCACGACCTAGAGCGTGAATTACGATGATCGAGCATCGTCAGCAGCTTCATCATGACAAGCTGGTCGGCATGCGGGCGAGCATGGGCTCGGTGGGCAGGCTGGCGAGGATTGAAGATCAGCTGCGCCAAGGAGATGATGCAATGTCGGTGGCCTCGAGCATTTCAAGCGCGCACGCAGCATGGGTTGGACCGGGAGACATCCTCAACCTCTTGATCCTCAGGCGAATACCCAAGGACCTTTGTAGTTTTCCTCTTCTTTCTTTTATGGATTGTATGCTGAGTGGATCGCCTCTGGCGACTTTGTAAAAAAACATTTAACCTTGTAATATTATTTGGCGAGCATTAAATATCGCCTTTGATTTATTGCTTTATTTTCTGCGATTGATGTCTTTGTTTCCTTTCTTCTTTATTTCTGCGAGTATTTGTTGCTGGAATGTCGCATATATTTGACGAGCTGCTTTGTATTCTAATGCAGGTCCTCGCGTGCTGAAGGTCGGCGACTTTGATGTGCATCATGGACACGTCGATTTTCCTTGTTACTCGTTACCCCCGTATTTCTAGCCGCGGCGGGGTAGCCAATTCCCCAAACCTTGCCTTTGCCTATAAATAGGGGGTGGGTATGTATTTATTACGCTATCAGCGACCTTCCCCTATTTCTCGCGAATATCTTCGATTTCGTCTCTTCTCGCTTTGGATACTCGTTAATCTTCTCTCCTCTCCTTCAATCGAAATGATTAACGAGGCTACTATTCGGCGCGCCAGTCATGCTAGGAACTTTACGGCGGCATCGTTCAAGAAGTCCATCTCGCGTCAAAAAGACTTGGACGAATTTTCGGAGAAGTACTTGTCACCGGGATACTCGACCAGGCTTCCTCGCCGGGACGAGCGTATGAACAGTTTAGTGGAGGGCGAGATAGTATGCCCTATTCGCCACTTTGAGGTAGGCTTGCGACTACCATTGTGGCCAGAATTGTGTCAAATTCTGCGCTACTTTGGGATAGACCATGCCTAGCTCAACCCGAATGGCATGGCGATGATCATAGAGTTCCTATGTTTCTTGCGAGAAGAGAAGATCGTCTTTGATCTTTCCGTCTTCCGGAGGATTTTCCACTTCATGGCGACCAGCGAGAGCGTCATCTTCTTCTGTAGCCATGTCTGCACCTTGGTCGGCATAACGAATAAGAATCATCGCTAGGGAGAGCAGTTGGTCGTCATCAACGGCGACTTAGCTTCGAGGCTATTCCTCGCACTTCCTTTCAGCCACCTGAGCATGTCTTCGCGACTCCATACCTGGAGGGACCTCGGGAGAAGCTCTCGACTCTTTTCGAGGTCGCCGCTTTGATGTGGTCCTCTGGAGGAGGCGAGTAGATGAGCTCGCAGAGGTCTTCCCGGGTGAAGGTAAATTACCGAGCGAGTATCCATTATACTCGCAACTTTGTCTTTGGATGTCGACTAACTTTTGTCTTCTGTCTTCTGCAGCTACTCGCGTTCTGCCGCGCGAGCCTCTCTCCATGGCGAAGGAGGCGGTTCCTCCTCAAGGGGGCACGAGGATTCCGTCGCGTGAGGATAGGGGGTGTTGACATCCCCTATTGACTTGCCGCAGGTCCCCGATGACCCGGTGCTCGCCGACGAGGAGGCTGGATCTTCAAAAAAGAGAAAGAGCAAGGGCAAGGTCCAGAAGCCCGCGAGAAAGCGGAAGGAGGTCGCGAGCAAAGACCTTGGAGCGATGACGGACCCTTCAGAGGATGGCAAGCCTTCCCGCCATCCGAACTTCAACGAAGGCACTCGCAGCGAGGATGTCTATGGTCGCCCATTGGTGACCTCGGCGGAGTACGCCCAAGAGGTGACTCTGAGCACCAATCTCCCCGCCTGGTCAGAGGATTGGGAGGATAAAGGCGAGGCATTCGACGTGATGTTCGCTCTATATGGTCGCGCGGACGCCAAATCCCTTCAAGAAGTGTCTGCAGAGTATCTGGCCCACCAGACCTTGTGCTCGCTTCTGCGATCTGCCGAGCTTAGCCACCAGATGGCGAGGCGCTTGCTTGAATACGAGCAGAAGATCAAGGTGCTTGGCAATACCATCATCACCTTGGGGTCGCAAGCCACCAAGTGCAAGAAGTATGAGGTATTCGCGCGCAGCTTATTTATAATTCCATTTTAATGATACTCGTCGTTTTGCCGACTATTCGTCTAACCTCTATCTTTCATGCTCGCAGGTTGTTGAGGTCGAAACTGCGAAGAAGATGCCGCAGATGGAGAAGGAGCTTGAGAATACTCGGCAAGCCTTGGAGGCCACCCAAGTCCGGATTGTTGAGCTGGAAACTCGCCTTGTCAAGTAACAGACTTCGAAAGCGGACACCTCTATGGGAAAGAAGATCAGAATGTACGGCGATGATATGTTGTTTATTTGCCGGGAGATCGCGCGAGCAACCGGGAAGGTCGTCTTGAGCAGGTTGCGAGCTGAAGGCCATCTGGTGCCGGAGGCGATGAACTTGACAGTGATGGACGTCATCCAGGCGCTGCTCGTCGAGGAGTCTACCTCTCCCCTGCGAGCTCCTTCTCTGAGGCCCAATGATGTTGAGGATGAAGATTCTGAGGATGAGGATGAAAATGATGATGATGGTGAGGATGACGACGATGATGGCGAGGATGACGGAGGCGAGGATGCGGCCTAGTCGTCAGGGCACCTTTTTGATTGCTCAGGGACGTAAATCTTTTGGTTATGTAATCTCTTGGATCATACAAATGAAAGAAAGAGATTTTTTGCTCGCATGTTCTTTTTTATACTCACATACTTTTATGTAAATCGATTAGGCTCTTAGGTTCAAACGCGATGAGTGCTCGCTAGGCTCATATGCTCGGAGCGAGATTGAGTGATCGATGTCACGATTGGTGCGACCTTGGGAGATACTCGATGTGATTGACAATCATACCTTACTCGCATTTGATATACTCCCACCTGCATGCTCGCACTATAGATGCTCGCCTATATACATTCTCACCTACTTCAAAGTTTTTGATGATGCTTGAGCTGTGAAAGACACTTGAGGGGTCCCGCGGGACGCACACTCTCAAAGCTTCTACTTTTACCTGATAATAGTTTTTAAGACGTTGCAATAGGAATAAGTAGAATGAGCATGGAATAACAGTCGGGGAGGTCCAAGGGGACACACCATCCCAAGACATCCATCCTCCTCGGATACTGGATGCTGACCAGTAGGGACTGACAGTTGGGGAGGTCTAGGGGGACACATCATCCCGATGCCTCCATCCTCCTCGGATACTAGATGCTGGCCAGTAGGGACTGACAATCAAGGAGATCTAAGGGGACACACCAACCCGAGATCTCCATCCTACTGCGATGTTGAATGCTGATCAGTAGGGACAGATAGTCGGGGAGGTCCAAGGGGACACACCATCCCGATGCCTCCATCCTACTGCGATGCTAAATGCTGACTAGTAGGGACTAACAGTCGGGGAGGTTCAAGGGGACACACCATCCCAAGATCTCCATCCTATTGCGTTGCTGAATGCTGATGAAGATCTTTCTCCTGATACTCAACAATCAGAGGGGATTAAACACACCAACTCATATGATTGGATGGAACAACAGACACAATACGCCTTGCCACGAGCTTTTAGCTCTTTGAGGGTGTACGATGCCTTTATTCAAGGGTCCCTCATTCGGTCAATTCGATCATCTCTTCGTCGAGCTGAGAGGACGGCGTCCAGACTTTTTCCTGATAATCTCTCCAGTCGGATGAGAAGTGCCATCAGGGGGTAACTTCGGCCAACGTGCAAGGGGGGGAGCTGATCTCGACCGTCAATACAGAGACTTGGTCTTAGGATAACTCACACTCGAGGCGCTCTCCTATCATCCGTTCTGGGTTTTATGAGAATCAAGTCGGAGGCCTGTTTCCCAACCTACCGTGGAGATCTATTTTACCCACTTCCTTTTTTGTTTTGAAAATATTTGTTGGATGAGATAAAAGACTCACAATATCCCATGTTTTAGGGAGGTGATGAATTTATTGAAGTGAAATAACTTTACAGAAAGGGGACATACATATTCACTTTAGGGGTGCAACCTTTGCAGGTCATCACTGCTCCAGGTATTCCCAAGCAGCTCCCCTTCATGATTCTGCAGATGATGCCCGCTAGTTGTCAGCGACTCATAGACGATGAAGGGTCCTTCACAACTTGGGTTGAGCTTTCCTACAACGACCAATCTTCCTGTCGCATCTAACTTCTTTAGGACGAGATCACCTGCTTGGAAATGCTTGAGGTGGACATGTTTGTCGAAGTATTTTGCCATTTGTTTCTTGACCTCTTACTGTTGAGCCGAGGTCAGGTCTCGGAGCACTTCGATGTAGTTGAGAGAGAGCCTTTGAGCCTCTTCATTCTCCAGCCGCCATTCTTCATCTCTCTCTTCCGTCGCAACCACTCTGGGACTTCTGACCTCGAACTCCACAGGGATGAGCGCTTCGAAATCATGAGAGAGCTTGAAAGGAGTTTTTCCTGTGGCCTCGTTAGGAGTGGTCCTTAGAGCCCACATGACAGAAGGGAGTTGCTCCGCCCAGTTCCCTCTTAGGTTCTCGACCTTCTTCTTCAGGAGGTTGATGGTCAGCTTGTTGGCGGCCTCTACATGCCCATTGCTCCTAGGATGGTGCACCGAGGCGAATCGAAGATCTGTCCCTAGCTGCTTGCAAAACTCTTCCATCTCCAGGCTGGCAAATTGAGGACCGTTGTTGGTGATGATGGCGAGAGGGATCCCAAACCTGCAGACGATTTCCCCCCAGATGAAGCTCTTCACGACTTGAGAGGTGGTCTTGGCCAGAGCTTTGACCTCGATCCACTTGGAGAAATAGTCGATCATGATGAGAATGAACTTCCTCTGGCCGCTAGCTTGGGGGAAAGGACCTATCAGATCCATTCCCCAGATAACGAAAGACCATGGGGCTGAAATAGAACGAAGCTGACGGGCTGTCTGCAACTGCAGAGGGGAGAACAGCCGGCACTTCTGGGACTTCTTCGAGAAAACTTCTGCATCCTTCCGGATGGTTGACCAAAAGTAACCATGCCTCAGGATTCTTTGCTCCAGAGTGAGAGTCCCAGTGACTTTCGCACTCTTCTGAATGTATCTCCTCCAGAATTTGAGGCACTTCGCCCTCCGAAACGCATCTGGCCAAGGGGCCTGAGATGGTCTTGCGATATAGCTCGTCAATAGATAGTACGTCGCCTTGTACCAAAACTTCCTATGATCTCCATCATCTGCCGGGAGTTTATTTGTAGTCAGGAATGCCACGAACGGGTCCATCCAAAAAGGGCGCTGCTCGATCTCCATAATCTCCCCTTCTTCGATGGATGGTTGAAACAACTCGGTGATAGTTCCTCCTGCCCTCGGACCGCATTTGGCGAAACGATCCGCCGCCGAGTTCTCCTCCCTCGACACATGCTCGACGAAGAAGGATTGAAAGCCTCCAATCGGCCCTTTCACCTTGACAAGGTACTTCAGCAGGATGACGTCCCGCACTTCGAACTCTCCTCGAATCTGCGACGCGATCACCATGGAATCTGTGAAAGCTCGGATATCTTGGATGCCCAACTCCTTGGCTAGACGCAAGCCTACTACTATAGCCTCATATTCCGCTTGATTGTTTGTGACGGGGAAGAGGATCTCGACTACTTGCTCGATCTTAGTTCCCTGTGGGCTGACGAGCACGATGCCTACTCTCACAGAGCTTTTGCATGTAGCTCCGTCCATTAACATCTTCCAGGAAACCAGATTGGAAGGTCCCTCACTCGGATCCGCTTCTCCTGAGAAGTCGACTAAGAAATCTGCCACTGTCTGCGCTTTGATCGCCACCTGAGGCGAGAAGGAAATGTCGAACTCACTGAGTTCTACCGACCATTTCGCCAGCCTTCCCGAGTGCTCCACTCCTTCCAAGATACTTTGGAGGGGATGATCGATGACGACCCGGATGGAGTGAGATTAAAATTAAGGCTGGAGCTTCTGTGCCGACACCACCAAGGTGAAGGCAAGCTTCTCTAGGATAGGATACCACAACTCCTTCTTCTTTAGCACTCGGCTAACATAGTAGATGGGTAGCTGCTTTTTTCCTTCTTCTATGACGTGCACCGAGCTTACTGCTTCTGCCCCTACTTCCAGGTAAAGGAGCAGGTCTTCACCTTCCTTCGGACCTTGGAGGAGAGGTGTCTGGGTTAGCTGCTGCTTTAACCTCTCAAACGCCTTCTCGTACTCTTCAGACCACTCAAAGTTTTCATTCTTTCGGAGCATCTTGAAGAATGGAGAACACTTCTCCCCCGCCTTTGACAGGAAGTGGCTAAGGCCTGCCAGCCTTCCAGTCAACCTCTGGACTTCTTTGGTTCTCTTTGGCGTGGTCATCTCCAAGATCGCCCTGACCTTGTCAAGATTGGGCTCTACTCCCTCTGGGGTGAGTAGATGCCCCAAGAACTTCCCTCTGCCTGCCCCGAACACGCACTTCGCCGGATTGAGCCTCATCTTTAACTTTCTGAGCGTCGCAAAGGTCTCCACCAGATCGACAACGTGCTCCTGGACGCTCTTACTTTTGATCAAGAGGTCGTCCACATACACTTCCAGATTCCTCCCCTTTTGCTCCTTGAAAACATGATCCATCATCCGCTGGTAAGGATCCCCCACATTCTTCAACCCGAAAGGCATCATCTTGTAGTTGTAGCAACCCTCGCCAGTGATGAAAGAAACGTCGCGACAATGGGGAGGGGGGATGCATCCAGATCTAGTGGTATCATGAAAACGCATCAAGAAAGCTCATCACAGAAAACCGATGGCTGAATTAACTAGCGCGTCGATTCGAGGCAAAGGATAATAATCCTTCAGACAATCTTTATTCAATAACAAGAAATCGACGCACATTCTCCAGCTTCCCTCAGCCTTCTTCACCATTACAACATTTGAGACACAGCCTGGATACTGGATCTCTGACACAAAGCCTGCCTCAAGTAGCTTTCCCACTTCCTCCTTAATAGGTCCGACCAGAGAGACGACATTTGACCTCTTCTTTTGCCGGATGGGATTGACTGCGGGGTCTAGATTGATGTGATGGTATGCAACCTCCGCGTCAATCCATGACATCTCGACAGCACTCCAGGCGAAGATGTCGCCATTCTCTTACAGACATGCCGCCATCTTGATATTCTCTTCGGATTTCAGAGACCCTGCTATCTTCAGCAGTCCAGTTACTCCGGCCGTGGAGAGTACCTCGATCTCTTCCACCTCCTTCGCTTCTTCCAGCTTGGCTGCGCCCTTCAGCATTTTCTCCAGCTCCTCTGCGTCCGCCATCCAGCTGATGGTGCTGACCGTGCTGAGGTAGCACTCGCGGGCGGCTCTTGTATCGCTCCTGATCCTCACCTGGACATCCTCTGGCAGTACTTCAAGCACTGATGGTAGGAGGATGGGATGGCCTTGAAGAAGTTGATGAGCGGCCTCCCATAGATCGTCTTGTAGCAGCTCAAGGCGTCGATGATGATGAATCGACACTTGAGCGAGGTGCCACCGAGGGTCACCAGCAGATCCACCGCTCCTTCCACCTCTTTCCTCTCTCCCGAGAAGCCAAAAAGGGGACCATCAGGCGCCATCACTCTTCCTGCCTCGACTCCGAACCCGTCAAACGTTTTTTTGAAGATAACGTTCACGGAGCTCCCGTTATCTACCAGAATCCGATCGACAGTGAAGTCCTCCATGGCGGCCTGAATCACGAGGGAATCATGGAAGGGGTTCTCATTCCCCAGCGTGTCCTCCTCCAAGAAAGTGATCTCCTCCAACGGGGGCGGTGCCTGCGATGTCAAGGCGATGCTCTTTCGATATATCTGGTGGAGACTCCCCTTATGGGAAGCTCCCAGCTCGGCTCCCCCATGGATCACACATACTCCCCCTCCTCCTTAGACAACTCCTCGCCCCCTTGGTCGACTCTATCTTCATTCCTCCTTCGAGCGACGGCTTGCACCGCTGGCGGCTCGACAAGGGATTCTAGACTTCGTGGCTCTCCTACCGCTTCTCCGACAGCTAGCCTTCTCCTAGCTTCCCAAAAGTCTGGGCATGCCATTGTCCCATGCCCTTCCACTTGATGCAGCTCGCAATAGAGGGGGATCTCTTCCGCCTGCGGCCTCCTCCGCTGGTTCTTTCGGGTCGTCCGATTACCTCATTGGGCAATGACCATCACCTCCTCTCTTCCTCTCTCCTGATGCCTCTCTGGCGGGTTGACGTTCCTTCTCTCTGGGGAGAACCTCCTTCCCGGACCTTGATGCTGGGGCCGACCCGCTGGTCTCAACGACGACCTATTAACGGGGTCCTGACAGCGCCTTTCTTCCTTCTGACGCTCCGGAGCCACTATGGGCCTCCTCTCCTCCTGCCTCCTCGGCTCCTCCCTCCTGGGCTCTTCTCTCCTACTTTCTTCCGGCCTCTTCTTCTCCTGCCTCCGGGGGCTCCTCCTTCCTGGGAATGGGGACTTTCTCCTCTTCTTCCTCCTCCCTGGTCAGCTTGGCCAGGAAGCCGCGGTTAGAGGTTTCCCCTTGAACGAACTTATTGACCCTCTCAATAAGCTCTTCATAGGACATGGGAGGATCTCGGCTGGTCTCCAGCTTGAAGAGACCTTCCCTCAGGCCGAACGTTAGGGCAAGATGCATGGTGAAGCCATCCACCTCCTGAATGTCCAACACTTCTTCCTGAAAGCGGTACGTCGATGTAGTTCCCCAACATCTCTCGCACTCCCTGCACCAAATAGAAGAGGGTCGTTGCCTCCTTCCTCTTCTTGTCCGGGGCGAATCACATCATCACGCCTCGGAGCAGGTCTTCAAAGTAGTAGATCGAACATGCCGCCAGTTGGTGAAACTAATCCCTCGCCCTTCCCCGGAGAGTGATGGCAAAAAGCCTACACTTGAAGGAGTTCGACATGGTTCTGATGGAGACTAGATCCACGAACCATTGGAGATGTCGAACAAGGTCATCCCTTCCAGAATAGAAAGCCAACACAGGCTTATTGAAGCCCTCCGGCACGGGAGCAGCAAGGATCTCCTCATAGAATGGGCTCCTCCCACCTGGCTTACGATGATCCTCAACTTGGCGAGCAACTCACCCATACTCGCCATATGGCTGAGTATCCTGGGATCTCGCTTGGTCTTCCACCTCGCGAAATCGGATTCCCTGCGAGCTCTGCTGATAGAATATCGGCCTCCTTGGTCGCTATGACTCCTCCTCCACATGCTCCTTCCTTACTCGCCGTGGGGGACCACCGTCCTCGGATGGAGTCACACGATGAGGCGAGGTCGTCGTGCACTCCGTTCGAGGAAGAAGCGATGCTCGCATGGTCTCCACCAAACGCCGCGCGAACACTTTGAAATCTGCTCGCATCACGAACTCGCTTCCCCCTGCCGAGTTACCAGCAGCTCTTTCATGGTCGCCAACTTCAACCATCTCACTTTCTCACTAGACTTTCTTCATCTGGCCACGATCCACGCCGACCACACTAAAGTGTTGAAGGCTACTCGCCCAAAATTCAGACTCCAAAATTCAGATCAACACAGCTGGAGGCTACTCGCCCAGCAGTCTGACTATACGGCTTGACTGACAACGACGAAGAGGCTAGAACAGCAACAACATGACCCCAGGTGCTGCGGCAGGGAAGTCCCACCACATACCCAGAAGCTCAGAAGAGACTTCCCCTCCACAACCAAAGATGCCCGAGCAGGATACGAGGAAGGCACCGACTTGGCGAGTATCAAGAGTGACGACCAAGGATGACGGGTCCGAAAATTCGAAAGTAGGGTTCCGAAAGCTCAGCCAAATGTGCCAATCCAAGTACCACTGAGGTCCTATTTATAGGAAAAACAAATGGGAGGGGGGGGGGGGGGGAGTCTTATTTATAACTCAGCCCAACCCTACGACTATGCGACATTCAAGGGTACCACGCTTGGCTTCAGAGAGTATCGTCTTTAGTCGCCCACCTGACGAGTACCGGGGGATGTTCACACATGTCAAACCACTACTCGCCCAGGCCTTCTACTACTTCTGCTGGCTGGGTTGTCTTAGGTCTTTGACTCCTGACTTCTGCTTTGACCTTTGACTTTGACTTTTGCCTACGTGGCTTTTGAATGAGTCATACCCTCGAAGAATATGAGTTATACACTAACCATGCAGCTCCAAGCTCCGTGAGAGAAAAGATCGCATCAGGATCCTTCCCTTATCATAGAGAAGGAGATATATAATCCTACTTCAGTTTTTAATAGAAACTTTCAGAACATATATAACTATTTTAATATATAATATATAGAAATATTTAGGTACGAGTCATGCACGATGATCATAATAGATTATCGTGCGGAAACAAATATAACCGTATGATTCGTGATTTCAACGATATAGATTGTTTGCGAAAATATACGATCGCATTAGTGTAATACAATCGTATTGAAAGGTGATCATATTTTAGTTCAATCATACATGAAAATTCATCCTCACGGAAATATATGATAGGATCAATGGTCACGTAACACATACTAACATTTTTTTCATATAATATATACATGATTTTGTCACTAGGCATGTTAAACGGGAGAGGGGCAGACCAATAAAGACTTGGAATGAAATTATAATGAAAGACATGATGTACTTAGGAATGACCAAAGAAAGGGCACAATGACTATAAAGGATTCATATAGCCGATCACACTATAGTGTGATAAAGTCTTGAATGTTGGTGTAGTGTATACTTGATTTTGTAATATTTGTATTTTTAAAATTTATTTAATTATTATATTTCTATATGTGTACTCTCGATTTATCTTCCCCCAGGCTTCACTTCTCGGCGCCTGTACATATCGCGCTCCTCCGTTTTCCCCGGTATCAAGGCTCGAAGCTTTCTCCAGGACTTCCCACTGTCGCCGGCGTCAAGCCGTCCCACCAGCTTCTTGCTTTCCATCCGCAGCGTTATTGGCTTCATCATCTCCATCCTCAGCGGCTTCGTTTCCATCAAGGCTCCCGACGCCTTGCTTCTCTGCATCGCCCGCGGCCGTTCCCCAAGAAAGAAAATGGGGGATAGGAACCTGACGAGTTCTCTTTCGCATTCATCTGCTGTCACGGCCGCTAATGCGGCGGCCGCCGCCGCCATAGGCTCACTCACGGCCGCTTCTACTGCGGCTAGTCACTCTCTAGTAATTGAACAAGCCAACAACCTCCGTCTCTTCTCTGTTTACGATCGCATCTCCCACATCTTAAACAGTGGAGCCCGTTACGAGGCTTCCGAGCAGATCCGCAACTATTTCTCCCTCGCCAAGTAGGCATTTCTCCTCCTATTCCTTCTCCCTTATCTCGTTCAATTTCTGCTTACAGGACCCTAGATTCTATTGCTTATTTGCTGCTGACCCATGTACGCCATCAGGTTATTTATAACGACAACGAATGAGTCTTTTGCTTCTATAAATTTTGTATGTTCATTGTATTTGCGTGGAATTAGGTTTATAAGAGAGCATATCGTCACATGCTTTACTGATTCCTAGCGTCCTCACCCATGCGGCTTTATGATTAGCAATTCTTAAGCCAGTCTTTACAAGAACACAGGGGGAGAGGAAAAATAATATAGAACTCTATGCTTTCATTATAAAAGTTTAAATTTTGGTGATTACAAATGAGAGGGGTTTTGCCTTTTATAGGCCTCCGATGATTTTCTCTAAAAAAATGGATGATTCGGGCTCCAATGTTTTTCTCTAAAAAATGGATGATTCCACAATACACGGACACAAGATTTTTCAGCCATTCTCTTTCTAGAAATCTCATCTCTAGAGTGTTTTACACACTAGATCTATCTATAGGACTCCGGAACATCTTAAACACCTGGTTATCTATATTAATATAGAAGCTTTTACATGACTCCAACATTTATATGTATTGTGAATCATGCACCATCTTCTCGAATTTTCGCAATCTTTCCCTTTTCACTAAGTGCTCAAAATGCATCACAGTCAATGGTATTCTACTATAACCTAGTGACTCCTTTGCCGTAACTTCCACATGAATTATTTTGATATGTTTCCAAGAGGTCCTTTTGGGTTCCCAACTTGCGTTTCTTTCAGGCAGCCCCTTTTCATAGGCCAAATACTCTTATTTTCGGGTACACCATTGTGTTATCCCGATGGACAAGTGCAAACATGATTGTGCCAAGTAAGTTCCTTGCACATGCTCGGGGTGGTCTTTAGTTCATCCTTGCGCTAGCTCCTACACCTTCCTTAGGTTTTACACAAGCTCATAGTAGAGGTCCTCAAGGTGATATTCCAAGCAGGTACTTCTCCTACTGCTATTGTACGCCTCCACCCTAATTATTGAGTTGGGAACTCCAACTTACTAAGTCTTCTCACCTCCTCCTCATCTTCAAGGCGGTCTTTCGGGTGAGTTGCTCTTCACTTTTTCTATTGTTGGACCCAACTTCCTTATTCATTGAATTAGGCATTCACAATGAACCAAGGCTCTTCTCCCCTACTCTTCTTCTTCGTACTTGATGACAATTGCCAACTTTTCCTGCATTGGGCAGTCACATGTCTTATGCATCTCGCACACAAGAATCACTTCAGGGGTGAGGATCTTCTTTTCATCCTCTTGATACTCGTGTGCCCCCTCTTTATAGTTTAGGATAGTTACCTTCCCACCATTTTGGCTATTGGACACATCATAATCTTCCCCATCCCTTGTACTTGGGCATGTGGTCTGACTTACCTCTTTAAACCCGATAAAAGTCTCAACCATCTACATGATATTCGACCACTCCTATACAATACTTGGTGCAACCTAAGCTTTGACCATGACTTGAGCCAACCATGATCTGGAAAAAGGCTTCATTTTCGCTTATTGAAGCAATCTTAACCAATAACTCCAAGAATGCATTCACATATTTGTAAGCTACCTCATATGTTCCAATCGACTGTGTTACTCATGATTCATCTTCTACATACTTGATGTATAACTACTTTTGAGATTCTACTTGGAACTCCTCCCAAGTTGTGATAACGGACCCACTCAGTCATCAAACCTCATATGTCACCAAAACACTGTGTGTTTCATGGAAGTAGTACTTACCTACAAAATGCCACCCATGATACTAGTTGCACAAAGTACCTCCATGATCCATAAGAAGTTTCCAATCTCGCTGTTCACCTTTACACATCTGAACTCTTTGGCTTCGAGAAGCCCACACATGGACCATATTCAGTGATGATCAACCTTATCATTTGTGTTGCTTTCATTGCAGAGAGCTCCCTATTTTGGATTCTCCATCTTCTGGCGCATGCCCCCCACCAAGGATTAGAGGGCCTCATCCCGCCTTGAGAGATTGATGACTTCCATTCACATAGTCCCGCATATTCCCTTAGAGGTCCACCAACCTATATTCTTGCCCCTCCATGTGTGCATATGTTCCTCTACCCTCTCTCGGAAATCCATCATGACCAATTCCAGCTTAGCCATGCAGTCGTATTCGTACAATGGCAGTACCATATCTCTCGAACTCTTGTTGACCCTCTTATCCTTTGGCATGATGGTGGTAATCTAGGACATGCTTTATAGTTGATGATCCTGTCATTGTTTAGATCGACTTGTTTTGATAACACTTTCCAGGCTTGCCGATTATGTTGTTAAAGGTGTGATTAAGGCTCAAGGTCCGCCAAGTTCAGAGGTCTGCGCTTTATTGCCTTGGCGCGTGACTATTTTGGGTCTTTGGAGCATAAAAAGATTGATTAAGTGAGATTTCTATTGTAAAACTATTTGTTTCAAAGGAAAGAAAGGAAGAGATAATGTAATAAGTCAATAACATTTGAATTATTTAGTGTGTGAAATATAATCGATGGTTCAGGCTTGAATATTATGCATGTGGCTTCATTGATCCTATTTCTCAAGAGATATAGATGATAATAATGAAGGATTTTTGGGTAGAATTGATATAGAGTCTTATCGAGAGGATGAATTGGTGTTTGATGATGACAAATTAAAATGAGATGCGGTTGTGCCTTGGTTTCGTTAGACGCGCTTGCGCCTTGCGAGTAGGTTTTAGGACCCCTTTGCACCTTGATGTGCCTTGGGCCTTAATAGCTATGCTTGTCGATTCCTTGCATGCTCACTTGTCTGGCCTTCTTGCAAGAACACACGAGAGCAATAACTACATAGCTCTATCATTTGATTCCAAAACATGGTCTAGACTTGATCGATTACTTATGGGAAGGCCTTGCCCTCCAATGACTTATAAATACACACATGCATGTTATTTTCTAAGCCTGTTTACAAAACTTAGGAAATTTCTATGCTTTTCTAAAATACTCATCTATTGAATATTCTACACGTAGATATAGAAGCTTCCAGACATTGTAGTTGTCTATATGAATCTAGAAGCTTTTACATGAACCCAGAAATTGTTTCATACCCCCAACATTGTACATGTCCCTATAATCCTCCACCATCTTTAAGAATTCTCCACCTTTCTAGAAACTTATTTTCTTAACAATATGCTGCATGATGTCTTTATCGATGGGAAAATGGTTTGGATAAGGAGACTATTTTTGGACATACGGTTGTCAAATGTTTTGGTCATTCATTAGAACTTACTTGTAGTACATTAATGTGGGTGCTTGTTTGTGGTTCTTATCTTATTATCAATTGCTTAGAAGTGTTGTGCTTGGTGGGAAAACTGAGGAAATCTGGAATGTTTCCTGACCTAAATATTTTCATTTCCTGCAGAGGAGTTTTTATCAGTGTACTTCATAATTAGCGTGTTGGAGCTTATTGTTGAACGTGTAACTTTATGTGTTGCTTGAAAAGTTTTTGATTATCTTTGATGGTTTGATCTCTCCATTTATGGTAATATCAGATTTATTTTTACTAATCATAGAATTCATATGAATTGCCATTGCCGCAGAGATATTTTTTTTGTTACTTATAGTATTTTATTTCTACAGAATGGCGATTATAAGTGAAGGTTCATGACTAGAAGTTGTTTGTAATTTCGTTTTTAAATCTAAATTTTTTAAGTCTAGATTGAAAATAAATTGAATTTTAGCTATATGTTTACTTCATGTTATGTATGAATTTCCTTATGTGTTTTGTTAGTTGGTTATTAATAACATCCGATTTGGCTTTATTCAGAGGTATTGATTGTGCGCTTACAGTCAACGACATTCCAGGAATTGCCCCTCGTTTACCTCTACTAATAAAAAAGGTACTCTGTATTAGAACTTCTTTAACCATCTCATGGAAATTCACTTTTTTTTTCCGAAGTCTGTTTCCAGCTCATACGCGGTAGGTAATTAGAATTTGAAATATAAACACGAACTGCAAATGTGGTGAATTAGCATTGGAGGGGGAGATTGACATAGTTCAATGGAAGCCCAAAAATACTTATGCAATATGAGCAGCGCATGTTGGAATTATTAGTTTTAAATTAATATGTCGAGTCAATGTCGGTTTATTAGAGTCTTCAGGAGTGTGGGAGTTTTGTCCCACATCTTGTGTCGGTGTTTATGAGTCTGATTGTAATCCTATAAAAAGCCCTTTGAGGATGAATATGATAACTTATATTTCCCTTTTATTTCTTCCAACATGGTATCAGAGCCAAAAATCTGAAACCCTAAAATTTTCCTGTGTCCGCTACTTTAGTTCTGGTTTTTTTCCGCCCCTGCTCTCGTCGAGCGGTTCCTTCCTTGTGTTGCTAGGGGCATCGACATCGACTGTCCTTCTTATGCTGGCTCCGCCCATCTTCTGTCTGCGCTCTATCTCTGTTCATGTCGCCAACTGTTGCCGCTGTTTGCATGCTCGACCACATTCCCGTCCTGCTGCTGATCCTGTCTCTGCTTCTGGGCTCAACGGTGCCCCTTCTCGTCAATCCCGTCGCCTCTTCTATTCCTGTCGACAGTTGCTGCTTCGTTCTTTCCCGTCGTCAGTCTTCTCCGACGATGATGCTTCCTATCAGCCGATCCAAAGGACATTTGGTTTCCTCTCATCTCTCAGCTTTTGATCCAGCTGTTGTGGTTGCTACTGATGTTTGCTACTTCGACGATAATCGACTCTGCTGCTCCGAACCAGTCGATGCCCTAATTTTTTCAGATGATTCTGGACGACTCCAGCTGCTGCATCTTGGATTTCTATCCGATCCTGCTGCTTCCCCCCTTCTGGGCTGCTGATCTCTCGCTGGTGCTGCATCTTTGTGGTAGTTTAAGTAGTCTTTTTATGTGTCTTTCTTTGTCCTTGTTTAATTGTTGTTTGTATTTGCTTAGTATGGTCTCGGTTTGCCTATATGCACGTGTGTTCCACGCGATGGGGAGTGTTTGAGATGAGGGCGACTCAGATGATCTTTCCTGACTTTTCGCCTTCGTTCCACACGACCTCCAGACTTATGTCATGTGTCTCCCCATATTTTCTTTCGTTTGGTCGTATGTTGGGGCACGATTGTGTTGGTTGTTATTATCTCAACGGGTTGTGTCGTGTGAGACCGTGTCGTCGTGTGAGACTGTGTCGTGTGGGACCGCCTGTTGTGCGGATTATCCCCGACGGATTATCCCCGACGTATTATCCCCAGTTGCCCGTTTGATGTTGTGCTCCACATCTTTCGTTCTTTTTCGCATGTTGTGTGTGTAGGTGATGTTGGTTGACCTTTCTATCCAACAGAGTGTATCGTGTGGGAGTATCCCCGGTAACCCGTCTGTTGATTTCTTTCTTGCGAGTCCACGTCGTGTGTGGGACATGCGTCGTGTGTGGGTCAGCATCGTGTGTGGCTATGTCCCCAACTTGATTCCCCGGTTTGGATTTTCCCCCGGTGGCTCGTCTGTTGTTTTGTCCCGCATCACCTACCTCCATTGCCGTTATTTGATATGTCCAAGCTGAAGGTCCCCCCTTCAGCTTGAGGGGGAGTGTTGGAATTATTAGTTTTAAATTATTATGTCGAGTCAATGTTGGTTTATTAGAGTCTTCAGGAGTGTGGGGGTTTTGTCTCACATCTTGTGTCGGTGTTTATGAGTCTGATTGTAATCCTATAAAAAGCCCCTTTGTGGATGAATATGATAACTTATATTTCCCTTTTATTTCTTCCAACAGCGCACTCTCTCCAATAAACGCAATTCTAAAAATTTCATGCATCTGAAATGTTCGTTTCATTTGTTTTTGATGGATTTGGAATGTATCTATTTTTTAGAAGTATTTTGTTGGATGTGATGTCATTTTTTGATATTCAAGTAAGAGTATATTCTTGCATGAATTGTTTACTAGCTTCTATTCATAGTTCTTGGCTATGTTGCACGGGGAGGAGATACGCGATACAGCTACAAGAAACATGATTTTCAAAAAACCTAGGATACGAGATACGTTTTTGAATTTTTTATTATTTAATATAAGTACAAATTAATACGAAGACATGTGCGACATTCACATCTTCATCTTTTCATTATTATATCTCACATATCATATATTAAATGAAAACAAGATTTATGTGTCACAAAAATGTATCATATCCTAAATAGGATCCATGAATAAAGAATATGCAATCTGTTGAATCCCCTCACTTATCATTCTACACTTTTTCTTTCACATGTCTTTCTCCATGTTCCTATCACAAAACACATTTTCTGGGCATTTTCGAGTATACTCAGACATATTCGGTAATATCTGTGAGTTAGAGGTGTAAATTTAGCCAGAACCCGAAAGCCTGTCCCGGGTCTGCCCAGTTTTTGCCCGCTTAGGCTCGGGCATGGTTAGTCCTGGGCTCGGGCCCAGGCCGGGCCTATGGGGCTTTACAAGGTCCTCTTTTTAGCTGCATGCCCAACCTACAGCCCGGCTTGGGCCTGACATAGGGTCAGGCACCAGGCGGCCTGGTTAGGGGTGCTAACAAGTCTAGCTCGAGTCGAGCTTGGCAAAATTGTTAGCAAATATTCAACCAGAAAATGAAAACGGGGGAAGAAACGATGGAAAGGAAATGAATTTCATTTGAGTTGATTCATTCATTCTCATTCATCATTTCTACTCTGTTTTAGAGGTGTTAAATAGAGAAGGGAATAACAGTGGTTACATTGAGACAAAGCAAACATTAAATAGAGGAATATCAAGGGTCATAGTCTGCTCCTATATCCTATACATTAATTGATTTAGTTATGGACTTATCGGGTTACAATTGTGTCATTTAACAAAAAATTCCAAGCTTTGCTCAAGCTCGAGCTCAAGGCCTATTTATTGAGCTCGAGCTAACCAATTCGAGCTCGAGCTCGACGAGCTCATTTTGCTATGCTCGAGCTTGAGCTCAAGGCCTACTTATTGAGCTCGACCTCGAGCTTTCGAGCTCGCGAGCTCGAGCTGCTCACGAGCTTTTCAGCTCTTGAAACTTATTTTCCTCATATTTTTAAATTGTTTTTATAAAACGCATAAATAAAAGCTCACGAGCCGGCTCGCGAGCTAATGAACAACAATATGTGAGCTCGAGCTCCACAGACTCGAGCTCGAGTCGAACTTTTTTCGATCTGGCTCATTGAGCTTACGAGCCAACTCATCAATCTTACGAGCCAGCTCAACTCAACTTGCACCCTTAAGCCTAGTGCCTGGCCTACTGTTTGGCCACCACAACAACTGGTGCAACGCTATCTATTGCTAATACAGCAGGCTAGCTAGGTCTAGCCTAGCCTTAACAACCATGCAATCTGGCTTTGTTTTATTTCAAAAAATAATTTAATTTAATTAAAATAAAATATACACTAAAAGCCTGGCCTGGTTGCTGAGCTCTTCAAGTCCCCCCTTTCAAAGGGGGTCCTGGACCGACCTGGGCTCGGTTTGCCCGGGACCATGCCTGGGCCTGACAACAATAAAGCCCAGGCCCAGGGAACCGGGCCCTACGAGCTTTATTTGCATGACTACTGTGAGTATCCAAAATTGTTTATATCTAAACATTAAAGGAAAAAGTTTCCGAGAGTTTCAAGGATGATTTCCTAGAGTTTCCCATCTCCGAAACATTTTTGGATACGACACGTAAGGCCGTACAAACGAGCCGTCCCACAGATGCGTCCGGATGGTCGTTTCAATATGTTTTCTTGTATTTGTTTTTATTTTAGACTTTAAATTAGTATTTGTCGCAACCGATATGAACGAGCATTATGAGCCGTCCATACCGGTTGCCCTAGCTCTCTTTTCGCTATTTATACATGCGTATTTTAGAGCCGGAAGTATCTAGGTTTTAGTTTAGATTTTCTGAAACCGCCGGTCCTCTCACGATGCGACTCCGCGAGCCCTTAGGCGACGACTTCTAAGGTCACTCCCTCCTCCTTTTATCCCCTCCTCACCCGCAGGCCGTAGCCAACTCCCACGTCCGTCACCTCCCTTCATCCTCCTTCCATGACCCTTCCTCACTCGCAGTCAATCCCCACAGCCACCGCCTCCCTTCCTCCTCCTTTCCCGATGCCCTCCTCACCTGTAGTCAACCCCCACAACCGCCGCCTCCCTCCCACCTCCTCACCCGCAACCAACCCCGCAGCCACCGCCTCCCTTTCTCCTCCTTCCCCGACCCCGCTTCGCCTCCACCAACCCCCATCCCACTCACAACCACCCCCACGCACCGCTACCCCTTCCTTTTCCGACCACGTCTCACCCACAACCAACTTCCAGCCACAACCCTCCCATTCCTGGATTCCTGGTACCCCATCACAACCTATCCCTCGTCGTTAGGGGCTGTCTAGACAAGGATAACACTTTCACCCTTTCAAACTCCCCCACCATCCTCCTCCTCGTGTCTTAACACCTCCAGAGTGTCACCACCGCAAAACCACGCCTCTACATGTACACGTATTTTGTTATTTTGAGTATTTGTTCTTATTTTCATGTATTTCGGACTGTATTATTATGGATGTGATGATATACATGTTTGTTCCTTTGATTTCGTGTTATATTTGCCGGGCTTATTTGCATTTACACATAAAATTTACTTCCGCTCCAATGGCGGGCGATCCATAACCTATTTTCTTAAATCAACGTCTCTTATTTCTTGTTCTTGTTGTGCTAGCCTAAAATTATCATGTTATTCACTCACAAAGTTAATTCAGACTCCATATTGCATGTGTGCATCATCTTAGAATTACTTAGGATTTCCCTGACACTGCACCTAGGGTTTGCATTGTCTAATATTTCACACACCTAGCCTAACCTTGCGCCAGATTTGGTATCAGAGCCCAATGTTTGGGCCACATTTATGTTATTTTGTGGTAGGTTCTCTATATACTATCTATGTCCGATCCTTAGTTATTTAAGGCTCAAGGAGCACCAAGGCGCAAACAGGTCTTAGAGCTTAGGCGCAAGGCGTAGGCGTGCGCCTGACGAGGTCAAGGTGCAACCACATCCATTTTAATTAATCAGTATCAAACATCAATTCATCTTCTTGATCAAATTCAGCATCTATTCTATTCAATAATCATTCATTACTATTATTTATATCTATTAAAAAATAGAATCAATGTGGTCACTTGCATCATATCTATAAGTCTCAACGCTCAATTATGTTTCACAAACACTAAATCATGCAAAAATTATTGAGTTCTTACATTATTTCTTTCTTTATTTTGAAAAAAAGAAGTTTAAAATAGAAATCTCACTAATGCGCGCCTTTTATGCTTCATGAGGGAGAGCCTGGAGCGCACCTTTTATGCTTCATGAGGGAGAGCCTTGATTCGGGGATTGCGTATGTAGTGGCATCCATCTTGACTTCTGGGGGCCCCACCGAATTATTGATTCCGACGCCTGTCACATGCTGGATGATTATATAGATATCATACCCGAGGAGCTCTCCGATGTGCCTTCCAGGGATATTCAACACATGATAGATCTTGTTCCCTACCGTATGAACCTGGTTGACATGCCGAGCTGAAGCAGTAAGTCTTCTCTGGAGAATTTCATTCGTGAGTGTTTGAGCCCCTGCATAGTTTCAGTCCTTCTTACCCCAAGTAAGGATGAAAGTTGTCATGTGTGCGTTGATAGCCGTGTATTTATAAAATAATGACAATGTATCATTTCCGATTCCTCTCTTCGATGACCTCCTGGACGCGATGGTTGGTGCCTAAATTTTTTTGATGATCGACCTTCGCAATTGGTATCATCAAATTAGAGTTTGAGAGGGCGATGAGTGGAAGATGACCTTCAAAATGAAGAACGACGTTTGTGAATGGTTGGTGATGCCGCGTGGGCTATCGAATGCCCCTAGTAGGTTCATGAGACCATGACTTAGATATTGCTGCCTTATATTGGTAAGTTCCTGGTGGTGTATTTCAACGATGTTCTTATATATAGCTAGAGATGCGCTGACCAGTTGCTCCACCGATGGTATTTGATATATTGTGGACGGAGCATCTATATATCAACCTTAAGAAGTGCACCTTCTTATCTGAGTCCGTCCATTTCCAAGGATATATAGTGCCCGCTTTTGGCATTTCTGTTTACCATGACAAGGTCTCGTCCATCAACGAGTTGCCCATTCCACAAATATCCACGAATCCCACAACTTTAAGGACTTGCCACTTTCTATCGAAGGTTTTTCAAGGGCTTCAACTCAATTATGACCTCCTTTATAAGTTACCTTCGTAAGGGTGGTTTTACGTGGACCAATGAGGCCACTCAAGCATTCGACGAGATCAAAGACAAATTATCTTCAACTTTAGTCTTACAATTACCTGATTTTAACAAAGCGTTTGGGGTTGCGTGTGACGCATGAGGTCTAGGTATTGGCCTAGTGCTCAGTTAGGAGGGTCATCCAGTTGCTTACTTTAATAAGAAATTGGATGGTGCCCTACAAAAGTACTCCAATTATGATCAGGAGTTCTATGTCGTAGTCCAAACACTATATAAATGATGTCACTATCTTCTATCTAAGGAGTTCATTATGTATTGTCTCCACCAAGCTCTACGTTATCTGAATTCGCAGAAGGAGTTAGGCTACCGCCATGCGAAGTGAGTTGAGTTTATGCAGGAGTACACTATTTTCTCAAACACAAGCATGTGTTGAGAACAAAACAACTGTCACTCTAAATTGTTGGGTTAGCATGCTCAACACGGTGAGTGTGCGCGTTGTGGGCTTCGAGTGTTTAGTCTTAGATTACCCAAAGTGCTCAGATTTTAGTGAGATATATAGAGCGATGCCGTGAGATCCTCCTGTCTCTATTGAGGGATTCATGAACTATGGCGATTATCTTTTCTATGGCTCCCTCTTGTGCATACTCGAAACCTCCATCCGTGATTACTTGATCTGGAAGTTGCACACTGGCAGAGACGTTGGTCATTTTGGTCAAGACAAGACATTAACATTAGTTGAGGATCGTTTTTTCTAGCTTAGCTTGAAGAAGTGCATAGCTGGAGTTATTAGACACTGTCGAGTCTGTTAGAATTCGATGCAATCCCTTCAACCTACTGGGTTATACACACCACTACCCGTTCATCACAGACCCTGGGTCGACATTAGCATGGATTTTCTACTCGTGCTTCCTCGTGCCTTGAAGTATCACAACCCTATATTAGTTGTCGCGATCTGTTTCTCAAAAATGACCCACTTTGTTCCATGAAACAAGACAACTAATGTGTTTCATATCGTAGCTCTATTCTTTAGGGAGGTATTCAAGTATCATGGGTTGCCCACGATTATTGTATCTGATCGCGACGTCAAATTTATGAGGTTTTTTTGGAAGGCGTTATGGTAGAAGATTGACACGCCACTTGAGTTTTCCACCGCCTATCACCCAGAGATGGATGAAAAAATTGAAGCTGTAAACCATAGTTTAGAGACCCTTCTTTGGTGTCTAGTTGGTGAGATCCGTCCACATGGGATTCTGTACTGCCTAGGACAGAGTTTACCTTCAATAGTTTGATCAACAGGACCACGGGTCTGAGTCCATTCCATATTATGTTAGGTTGCGACACTAGAAAATCTATTGACCTAGTTGTCGTACCGATTGAATCTCAACCTAATAAGTCTGCAGAGTCCTTCATCTAGCACTTGCATGAGCTTCATGAGGCTATCTGATGGAAAATTGCTGTGAGTAATGATAATTATAAAGCTTATGCAGATAAACATAGGAGGGAGAAGAGCCTTGAGGAAGGAGAACATGTGATGGTTCACATACAATCTGAGAGGTTTCCATAGGGAACGACAAAGAAATTAAGTGTTGGGTGAATGTGCCCTTATACGGTCTTGTGAAAGATTGTGTCGAATGTGTATGCAATCAACATTCTTAAGAAAATAAGGATAAATCAGTTGTTCAATGTGGAGGACTTGACTGCATATTTCGAGGAGCGTTTGTATGTGGACCCCTGCCTTACCTTCACTCCCGAGCTACAACCTACCCAACTTACCCCCACATCATCCGTTTACGACCAATGGTGTCACCCATTGAGGATCACTTGGCACTACCGGCGATACCACCATTTTCAAAGTTCAAACGAAGATACATTACTGTTAGGGACGCTAGAGATGACAAATGACATAGTCAGCATTGTAGCACATGACTTCATTGCCACAGTCGCAGGAGAGGCACTAAGGTATCTTGTTCACTGGAGAGGCCAATTGACTTCTTACGACACTTGGATTGTATCTACAGAGCTCGATAAACTCACCCTACACTGAGAATTTGATCATCTTCATTCACCTCGGGTGAATGCTTTCAAGTCGGGGGAGTTGATGGAGTCACCATGCGCGAGGAGATCAACTGCCCCAGTGGCCCACTCATGTCAATTTCCGCAGGAGGCGTTGATTTGTTATCTGTCTGAACAATCTGAGCTGCCGGATGGTCATTTAGATATATTTTCATGTATTTTTTTTTATTTTTGGACTTTATATTTGCACTTATCGCAACCAATATGAACGCACATTATGAGCTGTGCCGACGCTGAGATGTGGGTCTCAGAGTTCGGACTTAGGTATGAGCTGACGTTACTGACCACCCACCAAAGTAGAAATCACAGAATTGTGAGCAGGAACAAGAAAAATGGGGATCCTGCTACTTGAACAACTCCAAATGTCGAATAGCCGCAGCAAGGAGGTCCCAACTGCGAGTTTTAAGCGAGGTCTCCTGTGGGATTGTTGCACTGCCTTTCCCCTCGACATTGGGGCATATTTAGACGAGCTGATCTTGATGCCCGACGAGGTGATGTGTTGCCTCCGGCTGGGTGGTTGCGAGTTGGTGAGCTGCCCTCTGTGGTGGTATTCTGGTAATTATTTGTTGATTGTCCACATAGGACCTCGACGAGTACGGGCTGTACACAATCCCCGATTATCCTGAGTTCAATAATGAGGTCGTGAAAAATGTACGAAACCAAGGGCTCGACGAACTGGATGATTCCTATAAAATAGGGCTTTGGGCACCCTCCAATCGTTCCCTAAAATTCGCCAAAGAGAGGGATGGTCTGAGTTCATTCATCAATGCCTTCTCGACCAATCCTAACCGTGCTCAGGAGAAGAAGAAGAAAAAGAAGCAGAAGCCAGCTCGCATTGGCGAGCCCTCGAAGTAGCCTTCCCCCAAGCCGACGCGTGGGGATGTCCCCAAGGCGATGACGCCGCACCCGATGTCTTCTCTCCCGAGGCCGAGGAGAGGGACACTTTCAAACGTGTAGGTATTTGTACGCCGAGCATCCTGGTTTGATCTACTGCTGACGCGTGAAGTTTTTCTTCCGTAGTGATGATGCAGACGACTATGCACGAAGACTTCGACGTGGACGAGATGATTCCTCCTAGCGTGGCCGCTGGCGGCAACACTTCCATGACAACGCTGATGGGTATGCGTGGATGCTTCTTTCTGATTTCTCTTTGCCATGGTCTGTACTGAGTCGCTGCTTGATCCTATTGCAGATAAGAGCTCTTGGAAGTGGACAGAGCCCTCAACGTCTCGCATGGATAACCTTATCAAGAACGCCCCGAGAGGGCAAAGACGGTCTCTTTCGAAAGTTGTGAGCTCGCTTCCGAGGTCATTAGGCTGTTAGGCTCGTTGAGGTGTGAGCTCATTGTCGAGGTCGTTGGGCTTTTAAGATCGTTGAATTGTGAGCTCGCTGTCGAGGTCGTTAGGCTTTTAAGATCGTTGAATTGTGAGCTCGCTGTCGAGGTCGTTAGGTTTTTTGGCTCGTTTAGTTGCGACCCACTGCGGTCGTTAGGATCTTAGGCTCGTTGAGTTGTGAGCTTGTTGTTGAGGTCGTTAGGCTCTTAGGCTCGTTGATTTGTAAGCTCGCCGCCGAGGTCTATGCATGGGAAGTCCGTTACATTTTTTGGTGGTAACCAACGTAGTCTTAAACCGTTCGCGGTGTCGGCGAGGTCAGATCGATGGGGGTGTAGAAGCGAGCTCTTTGTCACGATGCCGGTTCCAAAGCGGATAGTGCCAACACGCTCACAGACCAGTCACGCAGAGGGCGAGCTCAACTGGGGGAGGTGGATGATCGAGTTGTTTTTACGAACCTCGCCTCGTTGACGGGTAGTCGGCGAATGGGTACGAGAACCTAAGGATAGACAACCAACGTACAAAGGGGAGCTAATCTCGACTGACAATACAGAGGCTTGAATTTACAGGCATGCACCTTGAGGCGTCGCCCGTTCGCGCGACTATCGCCTTTCGATGCAAAGGAGGTGGATGAGCGAATTGTTTCTACGAACCTCGTCTCGACGAAATTCTCTTAGGGTATCCTCCCCTAGAACTCTTGATTGGCAGGTAGTCGACGAAGAGGTACGAGCACCCGAGGGGTAGGCAACCAACGTGCAAGGGGGAGCTGATCTAGGCCGACAATGCATATAGATGCTTAAATTTAGATACATGCACCCTGGGGCACACCCATTTGCACGACTGCCGCCTTTTAGGAGAGGGGGTGGGGTTGCGATCATCTAGGTAAATTTCCGGAGGTTCGTCGTCTCGGTATGTGAAATGGCCCGCACTAGCCGAGGATATGCAACCAATGTGCAACAGGGGAGCTGATCTCGACCGACAATGCAGAGGCTTGGATTTAGAGCCATGTCGTCCGAGGGTCGACAGTCGTTTCACACGTGATCGGGATCCGAGTTTGCAAGGTGGCACATTATCGCAGATAAAGAAAAAGAAACATCATTGATCATTAAATAAATTAAAAATACATTCGGTGCTTATATTTGTACACGAGTCATCCCAGAGAATCATAAGTACATATGACAATTCTGAGGCTCGCGGTGCCGCATCGAGCGTTTGTGGGGAAAAATCCTTGTTGGCGACGTGCCTGACATAAGGTCGCCCCTGTGAAGGGCCATCCCTTCCAGTGTCAGGCTCTTGGCAGCTTCGAAGAGTAGGTGTCTAGGGAGATTTCGAACACGATGCGAGGTGTACTCAGGAGGTCCTGCACCTCGCTCGAGTGTGGAGGAACAGGCGCCGAGGAATCCAACGAGCTTTCGAATACAATGCGAGGTGGATCTGTTGGGTCCCGTGTCTTTCCCGGTGTGTCAACCGTAAGGAAGGTGGCCGATATACGGTCCCGTGTCACTCCCCTGCTACTTGGACCCGATCCCGAGTCCAGCTCTCCTCCTCAAGTAATGGCGCACGCGAAACGCTATCCAGCGGTAGCGAGCCCACAACGCTAATATAATAACGTGCGACGAACGCCAAGATCTCCTGAGTGGCCTCGCGGGGGTGCGCTGTTGCGGCGCGTGCGACTTGAAGTAGCACCGTGCAATGGGGTCGTTGTGCTTACGCGAGGCGTTGCGACCCGTGCCCTTCAGTCGTTTTACACCATGGTATTCTTTTTCGGTGTGTTTTCCTTGCTATGCCTAAAGTCCATGCTCACCGCACCAAGTTGTTGACGCTGAGATGTTGGTCTCAGAGTTCGGATTTAGGTATGGGGCGTGGTTACTGACCCACCAAAACAAAAATCATGGAACTGGGAGCGGGAACGAGAAGAATGTGGATCCTGCTACTTGAACAACTCCAAATGTCGACTAGCAGTAGCTAGGAGGTCCCACCGCTCACCCGGGAGTGTATATGAATTTCCCTCCCAAACCAAACATTGTGCTAGGTTGGGGGAAGAGGTAGGCTCCAAGGGTGCACTAAAGAGCTCACGAGTTCTAGGCGAGGTCTCCTGTATGCTCGTCGTACTGCGTTTCGCCTCGATTTTGTGTCGTATTTATAATTGTCGACCGAGGGGGGGGGGGGGGGGGGGTACCCCCTACATGTAGGTGGGCCCCATCCCTATACAGGGTCAATCTGGTTGTCGAAGAGTTGTGGCGAGCTGATCTTGATGCACGACGAGGTGGTATGTTGCCTCCGACGAGGTGGCTGTGAGCTGTTGGCGAGGTGATGGCGAGTTGTCCTTTGTGGGGGTATTTTGGTAATTCTCTCTTGATTATCCACTTAGGACCTCGACGAGTACTGGCTGCACAAGCTGTCCCTGGCGGTTGTGTTAGCTCTCTTCTCATGGCACGACTCTGTGAGCTTTCCCTCAAGGTGTTGAATTCTAGGGTTCCTCCCTCCTTCCCCGATCACCTCCTCACCTGCAACCAACCCCCTTAGCGGCCTCCTACCTTCATCCTCCTCACCACAGCTGACCCCCATAGGCGTCGTCTCCCTTCGTCCTCCCGATCCCCTCAGCACCCATAACCAACCCCCACATCCTCCGCCTCTTTTCCACCTCCTTCCCCACTCCCTCCTCACTCGCATCCAACCCCCACTGTCATCGTGTCCCTTCCTCCTCCTCGACCTAGCTCCGCCTGTGGCCAACCCTTATCTCACCTACAACCAACCCCATCCACTGCCTACCGCCTCCTTTCCCGTCCCCGTATTCACCCGCATCCAACTCCCAGCCACCTCCTCCCATTCCCAGTTGCCAGGTACTCCACCACAACCCCATCCCTCGTCGTTTGAGACTGTCCAGACGAGGAAAACCCTTCCACCCTCCAAAACTCCCATGCCATCATTCTTCTACAACACCTCAAGAGCATCACCACTGCAAAACCACGCCTCTTATGCACGTAAGTTGTTATTTTGACTACTTGTTCTTATTTTCATTGTATGTCCGCACTTTGTTATTATGGATGTGACGGTATACATGTTTGTTCCTTCAATTTCGTGTTGATTTGCAAGGCTTATTCACGTTGTACTTAAAATTACCTGCGCTCCAATCGCAGAAAATCCATAGCCTTATTTCTTATATCAACATTCTCTTATTTTTTGTGCTTGTTCTATCAGCCTATACTTATCTTATTATTCACTCGCAAAGTTAATTCGGACTCTATATCACATGTGTGCATAATCTTAAGATTTGCCTAGTATTTCACACACCTAGCCTTACCCCTGCATCACATTTCGGGTAATGTGCCTTCAGTTGCATGATAAGTTCATGAAAATTTGAAACATGCACTTTTAATTTATAACACTGCTAAAGGTGGAGAATGAGAGTTCATGATGAGTGCTTTCGGTTCTATATTCCTTCAAGACATTCTTCACACATTATTGTAGTCATATCAATCTATATATTTTACTTTTTGCATTAGCCAAGAGACTTTGATTTGACTGAAATTATTCTATTTTCTTTTGTTTGATGGCCAATAAGTCAAAATCATATTATCTCAACGGTCTTAATTTATTAGGTTGAGATTTAAGTTCCATGTGCACTTCTTAAATATTTTATTTCCTTATGAATAGATGAATAGATATAAAGATTTATTGGTAGCATACTTCGTATTTAAGACCCTGGTAATGAGAAACTTCCATCTCCTTTGGGTGATTACAAAACACTTATTAGTGTGAGGCTGTTACATTTTTTTAATCCTTTGCCGGTTACATGGATATGTACCCTAAGCTACACAATTACTCCATTCCTTTCATTACCCTGCATACTTTCTTTATATTTTAACACTCTATGGATGGTTAGATAATTCTGTCACTTGTATAATATTTTGACTTATTTTGTATCAACCCTGTGTTCTCTTTTATGTTCTTATTCTAATCATTTTTAAACTTTTATTTTCATGAAAGATCTATGAGTCGAAGAAGAATGCTCCTCTTCTATCAGCAATCATGATGATCCTTATTTCTATGAAGGTAATATATTTGACATGAACACTGACTACTTTATTACCTAGCAAGGAGAGAATGAGTGTTAAGTAGATTTCAACAATCTGGAGCAGTGATATTTATTGCTCACATATATGGTTATTTTTTGTGGATTAAGGAAGGTTGTTTAATTAAACAAAAGGATCATTTGAACATGTGTTTCCTCAAAGGTCGGGCTAACTCCGAGTGATGTGACTCGTAAAATTATGTCTGAAATCTTAGAAGATGTGCTAAAAGATTATGTATGTACCTAGGTGGAAATTTGAGGTTTTTTTTTCATATTGTAAATGTATTGGCATTCATCAGTAGGGTTACTTAGATAGTGCTGTCACTGCTGTGTGAATCTTTTGATGGATTTATGCAAGATGGAACCAATTAAAGGATCCTTGAAACTAACAGGGACTTCTTTCCCTTCATTAGATCATGACGGGTTAGTTGAGGTATTTGGCTTAGCAATGGAAAACTCGTTGCTTGAATATTAAGTTTGGTTTTTGTTTCAATTTTACCTTAATCCCTTGCAACTTAAACTTCTCTGCTTTTTTGTTTTAATTTGACTCTTTATTGGGGATAAGTGTCTTCCATCTTAAACTTCTGTGCTACTTTTCTTTATCTTTTTCAAGTGAAATATTATCTTGAAGACGCCTTTTCGAATAAAAAAATATTTTAATTGCATTTGTAATGGGGAGCTATCTTATGCTTAAGATGCCATGTCTTATTTATAAACATATAACTTCCAAAATTCTAATAATTCTGTTGAGTTGTATATTAGTAATATTCTTTGATGAACCTCGTTTAGTTTCATTTAAAATGAGATAGAGATTGATAATTAAAGATTGATTATAATTGACATATTTTTATGTTTTAATCCTAATATGCCATATTTGCTATAATTCATTGTTAATATTTAACTTTATTGATGACTTATTTAAATGTCAATGCTTTCTAGATGTGCCCAAGGTCAACATTGTAAGTTGATACAACATACAACTTACAATGCTCAACTGCACATACAACTTACAATATGAAAAAAATGTATTATTAATATACAACTTACAATGCTGGTGCAGTTGATAACAACATGGTTGATGTAAACCACTACTCAAGAGTTTATATTAAAATTTAATGAATAAAGGAGGAATCAAATTAAAGTGAGGAGCGTGCGCTCGAGTCGTTGAATAAATAAACTAGGTGATTACTCTAGGTCCAGCATGTCGCTCTCAAGTAACAAACATCTGAGCGACAAATGTCATGAAATTAAAATCCACAGACACGATTAAGATTAAAAAGAAAGAGAAGAAAGCGAGAATATTGCTAGGCCTGTAAGCGGTTCGGTTCGGTTTTATGTAAAACCGAAACCGAACCGAATAACCTCGGTTTTTACACACCCCAAACTGAATCGAATCCAATCGGTTCGGTTTGGTTTTCTACAAGTGGATGATTAGATGTTCTCCCGCACCAAGAAATTTTATAAAAAAAAACTTTGGTAAATATCGCCCAATGAATTTTAACCATTCGATCCGCCTCCTACAAATCTAGCCGTCCGATTATACAACTTTCCCAAGCCCTATTTTTAAACCCTTACTCCTCCTGTGTGGCTCATTCCATCCCCCCTCCTTCGACTTCGATGGCGCCTACCCCCACTCCATCTCCCGATCTTCCCCTCCTCCCACGAAGGGAAACACATACTTGAAGGAGTTCTCCCCCATTTCCACCTTCGCAGAGAACATACGGCTTGACGCCCGCGCGCCTCCTCCCTGCAGCCCCAAAATCTCCGGACAACCCCCCAAGGTAATGCGTCGGTTCGGTTCAACCGGTTTTTCCATGGTGAAAATCGGACCGAACCGAATATGGGTCGATTTTCATCCACCACAAATTGAAACCGAACCAGTTGGTTCGGTTCAAAAGTAGGTTCGGTTAGATCGGTTCGGCTCGGTTCGAGCGGTTTCGGTTTTTTACGCAGAGGCCTAAATATTGCAAATTAACGACAAACAAACTTAACGAGAGTTAAGGCAAGCTCTGCAATTATAAAGATCAAATAAACATTGCTTAATTTTATTCTAACATGTCGAGAGAGAGAATCAGCGAGAGATATACCTGTGGGAGATGAGTGTGCCGCCAGATTCAGTCCAAACAAGGAAGGGATGCGACTGAATGGAAGAAGGGGGAAAGGCTCTGTATGGTAGGTGTCTGCACATGAAGGAAGGGTTGGTGAATCGACTAAGACTAGAGGCGTCAGTCCGACGAGGTGATGCAGGAGTCGCCAGAGGTCCTTGACGTGGTGGGCGGAGATGACACTAGAAGCTGTAGTAGAATCGAGGGAGGCCGTCGAGACCCTGTAGCTAGGGTGATGGGTCCGTGAAATATGCGTCAAAGGCAATCAGGACTGGAGGAGGAATGGTCGCCGGAGTCGTAGGTGGCGTCGGCCGGCGGAGACGAGTCCGACGAGGGCATCTGGGAGAGGAAACATGGTCGATGCACGTTTGGCTTGTCGGGCTGGACTTTCAGGAAAAAACAGAGAGGTCCTCTGTTTTTCGTTTTGTCCAAGCTGCCGCAAGCAGAGGGGGTTAGGGTTTTAAAGTAAAATAGTTGGCTTATTGTGGGCTGTCGAAAGAGAGGAGGCATGTGCTCTAAAAATGCAATAGCTTTGTGCGTGTGTGTGTGGGTGGAGGGGGGGGGGGGGTTCTTTTTGAAGGAAATAAATTTGTTGCTAAAATATATATTGAATACCCATTATAGAGATATCAATGTTCTCCTCATTAAATATTTCTTAAAAGTAAAGATATGATATTTATTTGTATGTCTTTAATTTTAGGATAATATTTTAATAAAATATTTTTTTATATTTTATTGCTTGCCCAATTTAACGCTAAACCTAATTTGACGGACCATTTTATTTAAGGTATTATTAGTCGGTTATGCCAATAAGCCGCAATAACGAGCATAAATGAAATGCGTGAAACAAAAAATATAAAATGTGCGAGACATGCGCTGCATAAAAATTGCATTAATTATGTTGAAGATGCAAGTTGAGTTGCATCAATTCCCTCGGGGTTGAGAGAGCTCGACCCCGTCGAGACTCTGTTGTAACATGCTACTAGGATGTCAGGATGTTGATCTGATGGTCTATAAGTAAGATGTACTGCTCTGCTGTCGCCGTGCCTCTGAATAATCAAGAGCTGAACACTCGCCCCCATAGTAAGTTCGGAAGGTGACTCGGGTAAGGGCAACTTTGGGCTGTGGGAGGTGGGATAACAAAGGACAGATCCTTTAGTACAACTCAACACCTGCAAGTAACCTCTCTGTCCTGAAAAATGCAGGAGACCGATCTCCTTCGAAAAAATATAACTCCCGGTGATAGAATCAATCATGAAATTATAGTTTTCCGAAGATGCTCGCAAACAGTCAGTCATAATTTTATGCATAATATTTAAATGATCAGTAAAAGTCGGAGCTTCAATGAGAGAAGGATCACAAAGTGGAAGAGAGTGGAGATTCAATAAGCAATGTATGAGGCGTGTAAGCTCAACCTGTGGGATCATCAAATCATGTTGCATCCTACGCTTTCCAGTTAGACACCTGCGTGCGTTTACTAAACCTAGATCATCTGCCTCAATTTGTTTATCCGGTGGATTTAGACGAGGGCCATAATTTAATTTTGACCCCAAATTTATCTCTTAAAATTTGTCATAAAAACTCTTAAAACGCGTGTCTTTATGAGGAGTGAACGTCGGTGGGGTACTCTTTATTTTCCCAACACGGTGACATCTAAATAAATTAATAATATAACAATGAAACTCAATGTGTTTCTTTATAATCGGATGACAATGAGGTGAAAAAAAGATGCGATCGCCAAATACAAAATCGATATAGTGAGGTGTTTGGGATAAGTTGTCATTAGATATAGTGTGTGAAAACATAGAAATACAAGATGACACATCAAAAATCGATAAATTTGAGATCGAGTCCAGGCCATGTAGGTTGAGTGGCACATCTGGATCGCCACTTACTTCGTGGAGTGGGGGTTCAGGCAGGAGTGTGGTAAATAATAACGCGGTGGATTCAACGAGGGGGGGGGGACTAGATGATGGAGAGGTCCTCTCGAGTGCCCTTAGAATAAGGCAGTTCTTCTGGGGAAGGACATTCCCGTGTCCATGGTGCTCGAAGGAATGAGAGTTCCTCGTGCCGTCGTGCATGATATGTCGGTCGTACTGTCAAGATCATTCTAATAGGATGTGATAGACGTCCATGGCGGCGACATGACATAATACTCTATCCTGATATGTGCTCCATATAAAAAACTCTACAAGACAATGGTGGGTGATGGGTATAGTCAATTGACTATTAATCCCGAATAAGCTGTAGGGTGTTCGAATGAGTGCATCTCGGCCCTTAATGTGTCCACCGTACGTTGAGAACGAAATTCTGCATATTATCGCTATCTATGATAATGAAGCAAAACTGTCCCTGGATGCATGCGGTCGTGTGGAAAATATCGTGCCTCATATAATCATCCTTAGTAGACTCTCTATGGGTGATCATGCTCCCCTTCTACTTATAATACATCTTCAGACTTGGGCTCCAGCTCAGGATTGAAGTCACTAATGTAAACTTCATACTCAGGCTCACATCCATCAGTAGAATCAATAATAGCGACGAAGTGGCGTCGCAGACACTCAGATGATTTGTGTCCCGACTCCATGCACTTGAAGCATCCGAATACTCCAGTGTTGGATTTAGACCCAATGATCTCCTTACCCAGGGAGGGGTTAGTGGGCAGGGTCAGGGTCTTAGTTGGGATGGGAGGGCGATGAGAATCTAAGATCCTAGCAGTGGGGGAAGTGGTGACGCTCGGTGGGGGTAAGTCCGGATGTCTGCTTCTGTAAGGACTAAAGACCACTCTATGGGCTCTACTAGAATTTCGCCCAAGTCGCGATAATCGTGCAACTCTAGTTGGTCCCAGATAGAATAACACAACTCATTTAGATAACGGGATACGGTCATGTCATCGTCTTCACAAAGGTCGAGTCGAGACTGAAGGATGAGGAAATCATCGGTATATTGTCTACGATATAAGGAATGGAGATAATCAGGGGGGACGTGCCGCTTCCTAACTTGGGACTTGAATTCAACTCATGTAGTGATGGGGGGCATCCCTAAGTTAAATTTTGCTCGGTCTAATTGTCTCCACCAAACCAATTGGGTCTCTTCAACCTAAGCGTTGCATATTCAATTTTGCCTATTTAGAGGCATATGCTTCCAATTCATGAAGCGCTCCAAACGATCGAACCAATCTAGACATCCCTCGAGTTTTAAATGTCCTTCGAAATCGCCTACATCTAACTTGAATCCAATATCCCAATGGGGTTGGTTACGAAGTTCAGGTTTGGGGTGTGCATGCTCTAAACGTTTAGGGTTAGTGTTTACTTTGACTGCAGGGGAAGGTGCCCTCTCTAAGTGCATGGTGGCCTCTATGTTATTGACCGTCGTTCGTAACCCATTCATGACGTGACCTACGTTTCCCATACTCACAATGAGTGTTTCTATCATTTTTGTTCGATTTTTTATTTGCGTATTTAAATTTCCGACGCTAGTCCTTAACAATCGAAGTAAATTTCTTTAAACTTAAATATCCCTTTTTAGAGAAATAAAAAGATTTTATTTTTTTTAGTTTAAATTTGAAAGAGCATGGTAATAAATTTTTTTAAATAAGGATCTAAATATATTATTTTTTAAAGAAAATGGATCGTTTGATTCACGATGGGAGTGAATCAAATCCGCTTTGCTACCAAACTAAAATAAATAAAGGACGAATCAAATTAAAGTAAGAGGGCGCACTCGAGTCATTGAATAAATAAACTAGGTGATTACTCTAGGCCTAGCATGTCGCTCTCAAGTAACAAACGTCCGAGCAACAGATGTCATGAAATTAAAATCCACATGCATGATAAAAAAGAAAAGAAGAACGCGAGAATATTGCTAATTAACGACAAACAAACTTAACGAGAGTTATGACAAGCTCGGAAATTATAAAGATCAAATAAGCATAACATAATTTTATTTTAACATGCCGAGAGCGAGAGAATCGACGAGAGATATACTTGTGGGAGACGAGTGTGCCGTCAGATTCAGTCCAAACAAGGAAGGGATGCAACTGAATGGAATAAAGGGGGAAGGCTCTGCATGTTAGGTGGCTGCACTGGAAGGTAGGGTTGGTGAATCCGCTAAGGATGGTGGCGGCAGTCCGACGAAGGCTCGCCGCCGGTGATGTAGGAACCAGGAGTCGCCAGAGGTCCTTGAGGTGGTGGGCGGAGGTGGCGCTGGAAGATGGAGTGGAATCGAGGGAGGCCGTCGAGCATCTGTAGCTAGGGTGACAGGTCCGACGAACGATGCGTCCAAGGAAATCAGAACTGGAGTCTGGAGGAGGAATGGTCGCCGAAGCCGTAGGTGGTGTTGGCCGGCGGAGGCGAGTCCAACATGAGCGTCTGGGAGAGGAAATGGGGTAAATGCGTGTCTGGCCTGTCGGGCTGGATTTTCGGGAAAAAACAAAGAGGTTCTCAGTTTCCTGTTTTGTCCAACCTGCCGCGAACAAAAGGGATTATGGATTTTTTAACTAAAATAATTGGCTTATTGGGGGTTGCTGAAAGAGAGGAGACATGAGCTCAAAAAAGGCAATACGATAATAACTTTCTGTGGTGGGGTGGGGGGTGGGGGTTCTTTTTGAAAGAAATAAATTTGTTACCAAAATATATATTGAATACCCATTATAGAAATATCAATGTTATCCTCATTAAATATTTCCTAAAATTAAAGATATGATATTTATTTGTATTTCTTTAATTTTAGGATAATTTTTAAATATTTCTTTGCTTGCCCAAACTAACCCTAAATCTAATTTGATGGACCATTTTATTCAAGGTCTTATTAGTCGGTCATGTCAATAAAGTTGCATTAACGAGCGGAAATGAAATGCGAGAAACAACAAATGTAAAATGCGCGAAGACATACGCTGCATAAAAATAAAAAATGCATAAATTAAGTTGAAGATGCAAGTTGAGTTGTATCAATCGTTCATGCCATAATTTTCACATGTGCTGTCGTTGGTCTTGAATTTTGTTTAGGACCCGAAGTAATTTTAGTGTTCTGTTTATTAGGTGGTTTGACTATGTTTATGGTATCAATTAATTAAGAGATTTTATTGTAACATCCTGAATCCGATGAGGGCAGTCCGATGAGGGTGGAGAGTGTTTTGGGGGTAAAAAGTCCCGACGAAAGAAATTCCTGACAGGCTTCTAGAATGACATATTTCTAAGTGAAAAGGAAGTGCGGGAATGAGTTGAATCACACATCAAAATTGGATGGACGTTGTGTTTAACTAATGATTTACACCCTTAAATGTCAGATACGCTTTTCAAAACAAGTGATGGAGTTGTGTTGAAAACTTTGTAGTTAAGCATATTTGGTGGAAGTAATCTTGGGATTGGTGACCTCCAGGGAATTACTCGTAGACGACTTATGGAAAAGGATTAAATTGTGCGGTTCATCTTACTATGGGTTGGCCTGGACCAAAATGCACAATACCTTTGATATTGTGGGTTCGATCATTACAAATAGTATTAGAGTCAGAACTTGTATATGTGGTTCGGGACGAACCAAGCAGAAGCTGGTGAGACTGTAATATTATGAATTTGATGAGGGCAGGAAATGTTTTTGGGACAGATAAGCCCTGAGAAAGACAACTCATGATATGTTTCTAAGATGACATGCTTCTATGTGAAAAGAAGTGCATAAATCATCAAAATTGATATGAAGATGACTCCCCGGACCGACTATGTAGCCCCAAAGAAATTTTCGTCATTTCATGTATGCCCACTTCGGCCTATATAAGGGAGTGGAGGAGAGTTATTTTCTTATCTTAGATCATTATGCTTTAGACTCTCTTTATAGAGAAGGGTCTTAGAGGGATTCCGCCCTCACGAGATTAGGTTGAGCTTGTCTCGAAATCTTATATCTTCTTTTGCATTAATTTGTTGTTCGATGATAGCTAGAGCTATCAACAAATCTTACATCAGACTTGAAGGAAAAGTTGTTGAACCTGAGTAATAATTGTGACTCTCAATATCAGAGGCGCCTTTTCAGAACAAGTGGTGGTGTTGTGTTAAAAACTCTGTAGTTAAGCATGCTCTGGTGGAAGTAATCCTGGGATGGCTGGATGGGTGACCTTCTTGGAAGTACTCGTAGACCACTTATGTAAAAATACAAAACTTCACGGTTCAACTTAGTATGAGTTGGGCTGGACCAAAGTGGATAATGCCTCTAATATTGTGGGTTGAATCGTTACACTTTTTTACTTTACTTAATACATATGTTGAAATTCTTACTATATATAAAGGAGGATCGTTCTACACCATGAAATAATTCACAACCGTCTTATTAACTCAATTAGGATCAGTACAACGGAAAGATTATGCGCTTGAATACTGCGGTATTGGTGTGAGCGCCGTGAAGGAGCCTAGTGGTTTCATATTAAAACCTAATAATTTCTCCGAATTAACCATGCTAAATATGAAAGAAAGTGCATCAAATTCGTAGAGCCCTCAATACTGCAAAAATGTTTTCGCTCTTTCTGTTTATGATTCAATTGATTAATTAGATTTTTAAAATTTGTTGTTGTAAATATCAAATTAATTTAAATGAGTTATTATTTGAATTGTTCTGAATTCTGTCATTCTTGAGATTTGATTTTTGAAGTATCGGCTCCCCAAGGAAATATTGTGTTCGATTTTGTTTTAGAGATTTTTCTTAGTACGAGCATGTAGGTTTTCGAATAAATTTAATATTAATTATTGGTTATATATCTATACTATATACATACTATATTAAAGAGAAGTACATGGGATGGTTCTGGTCCTGGAATAGGATCATTAAATGCATATGAGCCCTTCGATTTTAATCTCCCAGATCTAGTTAAACACGTTTTTTCAATAAATATGGCTAGCATGAGATAACAAAATGTTATATTGTTTATAGATACTAGCGGTCGTGCACAGTGTCTTCTGGGCGCAGTGTGCGGTGGAAATCATACTTGGTCGTCACTCGAGTGACAGTTGGGTACTGTCTTCATCACACACTGCGCACGAGAGACCCCGTGCACAACGGCTAGTGTTAGGTATATATTGGGGTTTAAAACCGTTGCCATTAATGCGGCATTTAGGATATGCCAGTGAAAGAAGAAGTTTTGGGACTAATTGGCAAATGGGCAAGCGTTTTTATGACCAAAATTAAGACAATGATTCAATTCTAATTAAAGTCTATTGATAAACTTCTACGATGGTTCTTGATATATTGTGTCCGGCATCTTGGCGTTCTTCCAACTTCGAGATTGATACATTTAACTTCTAAGTGTTTGATTTGAAGTTGAGGCATAGATACTGGTACTTCCCTGTCATGGTGACCACATGCATATAAGATTTCCTCATTGTGACCCCATGTGAATGTGTTAAGTACAAATTAGGCACTCATTAGTTGTCTCTGTGATCCAAAAAACCCTCACCAAATAACTGTGAGGACCATGAGGTTTGGTTTTAAGTTGTCAATGGATTCTGTGGTGTAGTCATATCTTTAAATAGTTTCGATCTTCCATATAAATTGTAAAATTAGTTGAAGCAAAATGTGCTCAAGTATGACCCTTTCTCAAACTCTGAACCTAAATTGTATTTAAACTTTACTAAGCTTCATAATCTCCGTCTTTTAGATAAACCTCTCGCCGTTAGGTACTATGGCACCCATAGTGGTGGCCAGAGCAGTGCCATGTTAGGGAGTGAAATGTGTCGGGACATTTTTATCTCACTCTAAATACAGTATTTTGTGTAATATAGATTAGTATTAGGTCAAATAGAATTGTCTGTTGACTAATCATGAGTGGGATGGATATTTTTATTGTGCAGCTTTTATTTCAAGGCTGGAGAAACTTTTGTAGCTTAGAGATTTTGTAGTGTTTCTGGATGCATTAGGGTTGATTCTTAGCTTTGTATAACCTTTGTAGTGCATATGGAAAAAATAGATTGAGGAAAAGATTAAGTTGGCACATTTAACTATATCCGATGGAGGAAAAGGTTAAGTTGGCACATTTAACTATATCCTGGTGAGTGATGGGCTTTGTACTTGCAACTTTACTCTTATTTTGAGGTTTTTATTTCTTGATATGATTATTAGAACCCTATTATGACAAAAGGGCATGCCCACTTCATGAAACTCCCGTCGATGCAGGGTTTGTGTGTAGTTGATGCATGCAATGTTAACCCTACTTTGGGAAGAGGCTTCTGTAATTCTTATTTGGAACCACTGCACTTGAGGCAGTTTAGCCACTGCTCTAGAATAACTCTTTGAAACATTACTTGCATGCACTGAATCTTCTCCTTCCCCTGACTCTCCTTCGTCAAGATTTTATTTTTACTTTATTAGGATCTTCTTGTTATCAAAATTGTACCAATGATATTTAACTCTCTTAGTGTTGAAATTTGAGAACTCGCGAAATTTTGTTCTTTTTCTTATATGATATAGTTGTCTTTGATCTTATTAACAAAAGGTTATTGAAATCAAATGATTTTTTCTTATGGTTCAGCATCCTAAGACTCCATTTGAATCTTTTATGATATGATGATATAACTCAAATATTCACTTATTTTGGTAGTAATTCAAGTATAATGTTTGCCACTCTTAGAATGCATGTAGGAGGGGATGGTTTCGAAGTGTAGATTCGGAGGAGATCCTCTCCATGGCGGATGAGGTTTAGTAGTATATTTGAATCTGTCATCATTACATTATTTTATATCACCATTTTAAATCAAACTATTGTGATACTGGGCATTTTTTTTTCTCTATACAGTTGTGCAGCAAATATTGTACGGAATTGTCTCCAAACACTCATGTCAGCAATGCTTTTGATACTATTTCCAAAATAATGCCAAGGTATATTCTTTAGTTTTTTTATTAAAAGAATTATAAATTTTTGATGATTTTTTTATTCTTATGCTTTTGTATGCATGATTCCTTGAATTGTATTTTGATATCTATGAACAAATTAGGATTTGCGAACTTTTTTGTCATCATAAGTTATGAATGCAGCATGGACTGTTGGATTTACTTGACCTTGGGGCTTCATCTGACTTAACCTATTAAAAATTTATTGATAAATTTAAAATTTTGATGGGATTTATATATTTAGTTCGTTTAATTGTTTAATATTAGGCCTTACAATCAATTGCTTTGCTATAGTATGCAAGCCTATACCATGTAAATTCATTTATAAGGAGTCAGGTCACCGTTTTCATCTTTATAAATAACGGCTTATCATGCAGTGTTTAGGAGAATGTTTTGCAAAAAAGAGAGGTCTAGTGCATGATATGTTTTTGTTGAAATAGAGGGACCATACCTAAGCGGATTTTAGATCTTCACAATTGGGTCTACAAGTAGAGTTGGCTACCTTACTCCAAATTTATGTAGACAGACATGCTACACCAAAGTCCTCTTTTGAGTCTTAGCCATAATTTTGAGCCTACACATATTTTATTCCTATTAAAAATTTATTGATAAATTTAAAATTTTGATGGGATTTATATATTTAGTTCGTTTAATTGTTTAATATTAGCCTTACAATCAATTGCTTTGCTATAGTATGCAAGCCTATACCATGTAAATTCATTTATAAGGAGTCAGGTCACCGTTTTCATCTTTATAAATAACGGCTTATCATGCAGTGTTTAGGAGAATGTTTTGCAAAAAAGAGAGGTCTAGTGCATGATATGTTTTTGTTGAAATAGAGGGACCATACCTAAGCGGATTTTAGATCTTCACAATTGGGTCTACAAGTAGAGTTGGCTACCTTACTCCAAATTTATGCAGACAGACATGCTACACCAAAATCTTCTTTTGAGTCTTAGCCATAATTTTGAGCCTACACATATTTTATTCCCATTTGAAATTTTCTTATAAAAATAACAAAAAAAAAGAAAACAGAGAGAAAAAAAATAAATGATTGTTTTCTTTGTAGGGTATCAATCAGCCAATATTTATTAAGCCTCATTGTGGGAATCAATAAGAATGGGTCCCACCTAGATTTTATGTTATAGCGAAGATAACTTCATTTCTTATATCTTGAAAACGTGTCTTGATTGACTAAGATGGGTCCCACCTAATTGTGTCCTATATAGCCAATGCAATTTCTTTCTTTTCATCTTGATTACATGATTCTGGATGGAAACAATGGCGTGTGCCGTTAACATATCCTTCTTGGAGGGAATAAAAATGATTATGGGCTGGATAAAAAAATGAGAACCCTTGTTGGATTCACAAGCAGCCGTCGACTACTCCAGTAGAGTGCGAGCTCTCTCCTTCCCTTCTCGACTTTCTTTCCCCTCCACCTCTTCTATGTTTCTTCTTTCTCCTTCATCTCTTCACAGATTTCGACGCCACCATACCTCTTCTACTTTGTCACCGCACCGTCCTCCTTGTAAGCCGCCGCCGCCGCTGCCTTTACAACGTTTGCGTGAGGATTCTCTCATCTTCCACCGGATCTTCCACAGATCATCATATCCTACATTTTCAAACCCGGTGGGATCTTTCCTAATCGTTTGTTTCGCCTGTCTAGCTATAGTATGCAACCTACTTTCCGAGGGAAGTTTAGTTATTTTTATCTTCTTTTCTTTTCCTATAGTTGGTTTTATCTCGCACAACTAGTTTGTTATTTTGGTTCATATTGATTGTTGCAGGATTGCCAATCGTTGAAAGCTTTCCACCGCTAAATGAAATGAAATTTCTAATTTATTGCAGGATGCGCTCCAATTTTGTTTTGTTGAATCTAATGTCACTTTCGTTAATTTAAGTTACATCTAGAATTATTTTGCATTGCATTCATCCCATCGTGTGTGACTACAAGTGCATCAAAAATAGGCCACTCTTCTCCATAGAAAAGGAGTCTTGGAATCTAAGTAGCAATACATTCTAACAATCCCCCTTAAGTTGGATTGTTAATATGATTAAGTCATTTTTATTTTTGAATATCCGAAATAACTTTGGTGGTAATGATATAGTAAACATATCTATTTGTGAACTGAACACGTTAGAAATTGTTCCTGGCACTCTTCTATGGATCTTGTTTGTTTCAAAGATATTAGTTTCCCCAGCAGGGTTGTGCACAAAGGTGGATCGAGGCTCATGTTGCATAATATCTTATTGTCCTCCTAAGCCCATCATCCCATCCATAAAATCCTTTGATTGTCGAAGTCTTGCTCGCATAGTGTTATCCATCCTAAGGGGCCTTTCTTGCCGTTGAAGACGAGAAATTCAATTTGACACAACAAGATATATTGCATAACATGGTATATTGATGCAATCTTAAAGCCCGCCCGCGTAATTAATTTGCGTTCCCATATGGCGACCCTTTATACTTTGACCCACTGTCACACGACTAAGTCCTCCATCATGGTATCTGATATTGGGTGTTGACGCTTAGACTTCTCCATTAACATGCGAGACCCTACCCCCTTATTGTCCAAAGTGCAATTCATGTGATGGGATAGGTCAAGAGAGGCTGCTCTCGTACTGGCCTAAGGTAGCACCCAATCCTTCCGGGCCGCTTGAACTCCTATCATTAGGGTTCAATCCCCATGAAGCCATTGATGTAGACGCACAAAATGTTGAAAACCGCTTGATTAGCAGTTGTCATAGCGCGGTGTTGTGCTTCAGCTATCACAATGTCAACCATCAACTTTTGGAGTATATCTTTGAGTTCTAGATTGTGGACTGATTCTTCTATGGCTTTGGATTCCAAGTTGTTGTGTGCTGCAGAAAAGGATCTCGACACCGATCGTTGGAAAGTGAGAAACAACCTTGGGTTTCTCCTCCTTCCCTCTAAATTCACAAACATTTCCGATGATAAAGGAGCAATTGATGGTTGTCGACGGTCATCTGTGGCCTATTGTGATAGCATCATGCTAGTGCTCCGTGTCTGCAACCTCTGCGCGTGTTGAGATATCAGTGATAGAAGCTGTTATGCAAAAGGAGTGTTAATAGACATTTTTGTAGACTAGGGCGTTGACAAATCGCTGGGGTGATTAATTTGTCACACTTCTACGAGAAATCAATGATAACTGGGTGCGAGATTTGCTTTGGTGAGTAGAACGTGAGGGTTCATGCTTACATGATGCGCAAGCACCCAAAAGAAGATTTGCTTGGTTTAACCTAGGGGAGGATGATTCCACGACTTTAACTGCGAAGGGATGAAGCAACTGAATGGATCGACTCGAAATGTTGGATATGCGGACGGTCGATCGAGGGAACCTTGGTAGACACTTGGGTGTATAGATGAGATCGAGCGACTCTGATACCAATTTCCTGTAAACCTAGATCTTAACGATATAATGGAGCCTTGCCACGATTTTGTATTGGGGGGGGGGGGGGGGGGGCTCGAAGGAAGAAGAGAGAACAATAAATAAATCTCAAGGGTAAGAATTAGAATATATATTTTTTTCTTGCCATTCGTCTTCTCAAAATCAACTTAATCATCACAAACAATACATGAGACTAATATGCAATAACACTCTTACAAATAAAAGAAGTACAAAAGTAGGTAACAAAAACAATAACACGAGTAGACAACTCAAAACTACAAGAATGAGCTTAATGGTGATACTGAGTGATGGGGATCACCCACCGAATGTGGATCGCCGCAAGGCGGGGCCTACGTTCGTGTATTCGCGTAGGACTTGACCAGATCAACGACCCAAATCGCGGATGCGACCGGATTTTTGTTTACATATTTTTCATATAGTACTTTATTATTTTCAATCTTTATTTAGTGAGATCGGGTACTTGATAGTCTTGGCCAATCATAGTTGTTGATGTCAGGGTGCCCTAATGTTGTTTTGTTATAAATAAGAGCAAGTGGGGCAACCACCATTTCATTACTAATTTTGGAGAAACATTCCCAAAATTTGACAATCCTCTCATAGTGACGACTCCCTGAGACCCTAGGTGTCGAATCCTAGGTATTTTCCCACATCCGTTTTGTATCCCCATCTATAATCGCTGTTTCCCCCTCTCCAAACCCCCCTCCGAAAGTCTACCGCCAATCCACACACCTTTCTGACAGTGACCATAGTTCACGTGCGGGCAAACCCATTTTGGAGCCCATTCGGGCTTACACTTGTCGTAGGAGGGGTTAGGATTGTCGTATGAACGATCCGCTCCCGTCGCCGCGTTTAGAGCGTCGACGGAATAATATCCATGTATTTTTGTATTTTTATACGCATTATTTGTGTTATGTTTGTATGTTGTCGTGTCGGCCAATCATAATCATACGTTTTGTGTGTGTAAGCCTATAAGTACTTGTTGTGTGGCTCATTTTGAGGTATTGCAGAATTTAGAGTGAATCCAGATTTTGTGATTATTTGTTACGAATGCGCGTATTATTATTGTATTTCATATTGTTTTAGGGTTTTGGTATGTGAGCCCCCCTCCCTATATAAGGAGGTGGATTGGGAGTTTGAGAACACCTTTCATCTTCTATGTTTTGAACTCTCATTTGGAGAGGAGCTTCAAGGAGGAACCAGCCTCCGGGAGTTGGCACGAGCATACCTCGTGATTGTATCCCTGTTCTTCCTTATTCCTAACATTTGGTCCGACCTGCCCGACCGCCCGCTCTAAGCCGCCGGTTAGCTCAACTCATTTCCCCGTTCGATTTTTGCATCCCGTGAACGCCGCTCGTTCGACCCAGCACTGTCGATCCTCGTCGATCCATCGTACGACACCGACGATCGATCGATCCAGCGCCGTCGATCGCCGTTCCCGTTAGCACTCGCTTCTGCCGACCGCCGATCCAACACCGATCCAGCGCTAGCTTCGCCCGCCCAGCGCCAGCTTCGCCCATCTCCACCGTCGCTGCACCCGCCAAATCAGCAACCGACGGCCTCGGCTGCCCTAGGCACTGCTCCAACAGGTTCGACCTTCCCGCCTCAGGCTTCCAGCGGCTTCTGTCTTCGTCTTCCTCCACCCGACCGAGTGTATGCCCCATAGACTGCGATCGATGGTCACCTCCGACGCATCGCTGCAGCTCCCACCCACGGATCCCGCCATCCTTCGACGCTTGGATGACCACGATAGTTCAATCGCATCGCTGCAGGCCCTCATGTTACGCATGGATGCTAAGCTCGACTCCCTCCTGGCCGGCCGCCCTACCACACCCGCGACGTCGGCGGCGGATCCGCCGCCCCTCCTCAGAGCTTCCCCGGAACTCTTCCATGCAACAACCCCCTCGCCCGGGATGGCCTCACCGGGCCCTAATTCCCTTCCTGTCCCCTCTTTCCACGACACCGATCCCATGGGCTGGATTGCTCGAGCCGACCAGTTCTTCGAGATACAACACATCTCGGAGCCACAGAAGGTCAACACGGCCTTGATCGGCATGGAGGGCTCCGCCCTCCACTGGGTTCGTTGGCTACGCCAGACCTCTCCCGACCTCACCTGGACAGATCTCACCGAGGCCTTGATTCAGCGGTATGACGACCACTACTCCGGCCCCATGATCGAGCGACTTTGCGGGGTCCGTCACACCGGCTCCATTGACTCGTACATTGATGCATTCGTGGAATTGGTCACTCATGTTCCCGGACTTCCCCCAGACCATTACTTGGGGTTCTTCATGAACGGCTTGCAACCCCACGTCCGCTCCCGTCTCCGCACCCTCAAGCCATTAACGGTCCACCAAGCCATCAACCTCTCCCCCCTTGTGGAGGCGGAATTCCTCGCGACGTACGACGATATTCCTTACCCATCACCTTCCTCCGGGCATCCCTCCCAACTTTACTTCTCGCCCCCCTCTAAACCTCTACCACTGCCACCTCCTCCTCCTCGGCCAACCATTATGGCCCACGCAACAGCCGTCATACCCCCACTCACCGTCTCTCCAACCAAGAGTACAATGACTTGCGGAGCAAGGGTCTGTGTTACCGCTGCAAGCAACCCTACTCGCCTAATCATAATTGTCCTGCCAAGGAGTTCGGGGCCCTCATCGGGAATGATTTGGAAGAGATCAACACGACTGACTTGGACGCCCTCTTGCTCACGGATGTACCACCAGACGGAGCTCTGGGCACCTCTGCGGCGGCCCACCAACGGGCACATTACTACTAGATGGCGGGCGGTACTTCGACCTTGGGGTCAAAGTCGATTTTCTGGCGGGATGGATTGTTACGAATGCGCGTATTATTATTGTATTTCATATTATTTTAGGGTTTTGGCATGTGAGCCCCCCTCCCTATATAAGGAGGTGGATTGAGAGTTAGAGAGCACCTTTCATCTTCTAGGTTTTGAACTCTCATTTGGAGAGGAGCTTCAAGGAGGAACCAGCCTCCGGGAGGTGGCACGAGCATACCTCGTGATTGTATCCCTGTTCTTCCTTATTCCTAACATTATTTCACGGTGTCGAATCCGTGAGAGACTAGGTGTCGAAGCCTAGTCTTCATTTCTTCATTTCCCATTTGACCGAGCCACTCATCCTTCGTCTCAGTCGCTCGTTGACAATTATTCCCACATAAACCCATGACCCCCCTGTAATAGTCCAGAAGTGCAGATAACTGCATGGAACCGCTCGAATCTTCGAAGTGATTTGCCATCGATCGTTCCTAGAAAGGAAGGAAGACTTTCCCCTCTTTGCCGAGGTACCTTCTCCCTTCTGCGGCTCCCCACAACCAGGCGATTCCATCCCCTGGCTCACACAATCACATATATCGCCGCCTGAAAGGAAATAGCGGTGGCAGACAGAAAGTTTGATGATTATTCAACTTGCCGTCCACCCGTAATCCTCAGAAAATTTCTCTACAACAACGCCACCCTCGTCCAGGTTCTGTGTAGCAATCGTGAAGGCCATGAAGCCCTCGATCACCAGCCCGTTCCTGTTTCAGGCGATCCAAAACCACACTCATCTGTCCCTGTTTCACTAGTTGCTGAATTTCTTGCCACCCAGTGGCTGTTCTGACCTTGTCTGCCCCTCGACACCTTCCATTCACCAGGGAGAGTGTTCTTCAACTACCGACAAGCCCCCACATCCATTTCCAGCCTTTGGAAAGTGCAAATCAGTGCAAGCGACTTTTACTTCAGTGGTGAAATTGCTTCAATCTCATTGTTCGGGCTTAAAAATTGTAACAAATCATCACCTCCACACTCATTTGCTTATGTAAGCTCTTAATTTGGAAGTTCTTTTACTTAGTGTTGAATATAGTGATGAAAATCATACGATTGGGATTAAAATCCTATAGAAATTTGCTTAACCTTTTGTGCTATTTGAAAGGCATATTCGCCGAGCATTTCTTGGAAACATTTTCTGTTTTAATTCAACTAAGACGTGTTTGCTTAACTAATCTGCTGTTTTTCAATTGTAACGTTCGTATTTCGCTTGATAAATTCAAACGTCATTGTAATTTAATTTTCGGACATTCGCATGAACATTGCATCATTTTGGAATTCCTCATCGTCACCACACATGCATACTTACATTAGAGTCTCTTAGTGCATCTTCACACCACAACCTTCACTTTACTCTGCGTCAAATTTGGTATCAGGGCCCCAGGTTAAGGCCATTTGCATGCTTCGTAGTGGTAAAATGTTTAGGCATACCATGACATGATCTCTTCCTTTGAATTCATAAGTTACCACTAATTCATACACCGATATGTCTATGTCCGATTTCCATTTTTTTTTGTTAATCGCTTCGATCAAATATACACCCAATTTGATGACCTTTGGGAACAATTTGGAATCCTCAGTACTTAAGTGGATGGTATTCCTCTTAGGAATCCTCATCCTCGAGAAGCCATTAGGCCGCCAGTTGTTCATCGCGAGGAACATCGTGACATAGAGGGACATCCTGATTATATGTTCATAAATCCCAATGCCCAGACTCCTCCACCCCTCTGAGGGGGACCTGAGCCAGTCTATGAGCTTTGAAAAGATCACACAGTAGGCCGACACATCCCCCCACAAGAAGAGCGACGTCAACCATGATATCCCTTTTTTAGAGATCATGCAGTTCCCCACGCACGATTCGACCTGGTAGAGATGAAGACTACATGGATTATTATGAACCCCAGAGAGGTCATATGGGGGAGGATGATATTACATGCCGCATTCACATTAATGCCCAGTCTTACGATGGTCTGCTAGACCCGAAAGCCTTTAGTGATTGGATTTTAGACATTGATAATTATTTTGAATGATACGAGATGACCTACGAGAGACTAGTTCAGTTTGCCAAGATGAAGTTACATGAGCAAGCTAAAATTTATTGGAAGAGTCTCGAACGCTCCTTAGACAGGGCATGCTATTATTCTATCACACGATTGGACGTCATGAAACAATTACTCAATGAAAAATATCTGCCAGTTTCATATCGAAACCATCTCCAAGCCTTGTGACAGGGGACCCTTTTTGTGGCAGATTGTATGATTCGCTTGACAAGCTTGTCATTAGGAGTGATATCATCGATGAGCCTATAGCGACAACCTCTTGATTTCTGGCCGGGTTAAGGGCCAACATTCGTAGGGAACTTATTCCCCACCATCTGGAGTCGGTCAAGCAGATTTTCCAGCTCGTCTTAGAGTATGAGCAATACCTACGTACTTCGGGTTGAAGGCGACCTAATCAACAATCCGATAGTTCTATGCCTAAGAGGCCTCTCCAGCAGGGACCCAGTCCATCCATGCCTACTAGTGCTCTCGCTGACATGAACGACAAACCCACTGCAACTGGCCCCCCAAAGCCCGGAGGAATCCAGTGTTGCCAATGTCATGGTAGAGGTCATGTGGTGGCACAGTGTCCCACATGGAATCTACTTATCGAGGAAGACTTCGACCCTAGTACCGAGTTAGTGGGAGCCACCTGAAGAAGATATTGTCGTGACTATTGAAGAGGGTTGGGAGAATGAGGTAGATCGAATACTTGAGATGGGCATTATCAGCCGTTTGCTACATACTCCACGCACTGGTGAGGATTGGAGACGCATCACCATTTTCTATACTTGTTTTTTTAGTGCGGGTGGTGCTTGTAAGATTGCCATAGATAACGAGAGTTGTGTAAATATTGTTGTCCAAAATGGGCTAAAGCTTATAAAAGTGAAACATGAACCCCACCCGCACACTTGCCAAGTTATTTGGATGGATAAGATCGCTATTCAGGTCATTCAACGATGCCTCGTGCCTATCACCCTAGCCTCATTTGACGACCGAGTTTGGTGTGATGTCATTCCCCTTGATGTAGCACATAATACTTTTGGGTAAGCCTTGACTTTATGATCGAGATGCCACATGTTATGGTAGGATGATCACATGTGTATTTTATGATAAGGGACGCAAGATCACCATATCTCCAACTTGAACTAATGAGCCTTCCAAAGGTAAAGTTGATTCTTCAGTTGGCACAAGTTCCACGAAGCCTTTACATATCAAGAGAAAAAGTGATTTTCTACAGGTGAGTCGCAAGTCATGCATCATATTAGTAGTGTCCTCCACACAGGCTTTTGAGAGCCCTAATGAGATTTTAAAGGTTCACTTGGATGTTCGCCGCATTCTAGATCAGTTCTCTGATATTACACCAAATGAACTTCCAGATGAATTGTCTTCCCTGAGAGACATTTAATGTGCCATTGTATTAGTATCTGGGGCATCCCTGCCTAATTTATCCCATTACCGCATGAATCCAATCGAACATGCCAAGCTGAAACGACAAGTTGATGAACTTCTTCAGAAAAATTTCATACAAGAGAGTTTGAATCCCTGTGTCGTTCCATCCCCTCTTACTCCTAAGAAGGATGTAAGTTGACGTATGCGCATTGACAGTCGTGCCATTAATAAAATTACAGTGTACCGTTTTCTCATTCCTCGACTGGATGATTTGTTAGACGCTATGATAGGTGCCCAAATCTTCACTAAAATTGATTTACACAGCGGATACCACCAAATCAGAATACTTGAGGGAGATGAGTGGAAAACGGTCTTCAAAACAAAAGATGGCTTGTATGAATGACTAGTAATGTCATTTGGATTATCGAATGCTCCTAACACTTTGATGAGGGTTATGACCCAGTCCTGCGACCCTATATGAGCAAATTCTTGGTGGTTTATTTTGATGATATTCTTGGTGGTTTATTTTCATATCCGCTTCTTTTCCTTTCTTAATTGCATGACTGTGGAACGTTAAATCATTTTAATCATACGCTCGAGTGTTGGCTCTTTATGGGTGTGTGCGAGCCGGTGGTCAGTTATCACTTACCGTTATTCGTGAAGGTCTTGATCGAGCGCCATATTTAAAAGGAAAATCAAGTTTATTAGTTTAAAAATTGAATCGAGAATTCCATATTACATCAGGTTAGGATCGCCGTAGGGACGATCTGAGATTGTCATCGTGTTCAGAGCGTCAAAGGGATATTATCCATGTATTTTTCGTAATTTTCTCATTATTTCTGTAATGTTTGTATGTTGTCGTGTCGGCCAATCATAGCAGTATGTTGTGTTTGTGTGTGTGAGCCTATAAATACTTGTAGTGGTTCATTTTGAGGGATTGCATAATTTAGAGTGAATCCAGATTTTGTGTTCATTTCACGGTGCCGAATCCGTGAGAGAGTAGGTGTCGAAGCCTAGTCTTCATTTCTTCATTTCCCCATTTGACCGAGCCCCTTCATCTCAGCCGCTCGTTGACAGTTATTCCCACATAAACCCACTGTCTCCCCTGTAATCGTTCAGAACTGCAGGCAACCACATGCCTGAAACCGCTCGAATCTTCGAAGAGATTTTCCACCGACCTTTCTGGCGAGGTAGGAAGATTTTCCCCTCTGTCGAGGTACCTTCTCCCTTCTGCAACTCCCCACGGCTAGACGATTCCATCCTCTGGCTCACGCATTCACATATATCGCCGCCTGGAAGGAAATAATGCAAGAAAGTTTGATGATTATTCAACTTGTCGGTCACCTGCAATCCTCAAATAATTTCTCTACAACAACGCCACCCTCATCCAGGTTCTGTGCAGCAACGTGAAGGCACTGAAGCCCTTGATCACCAGCCTGTTCCTGTTCCAGGCAATCCAGAACCACACTCGACTGTCCCTGTTTGGCTTGCTGAATTTCCTGCCACCCAATGGATGTTCTGAACTTATCCGCCTTCCCACATTTTCCAGTCACCAGGGAGAGTGTTCTTCAACTGCCAACAAGCCCTCACATCCATTTCCAGCCTCTGTAAAGTGCAAATTAGCGCAGAAGACTTTTACTTCAGTGGTGAAATTGCTTCAATTTCATTATCCCGGCTTAAAAACTGCAACAAATCATCACCTTCGGGCTCATTTGCTTATGTAAGCTCTTAATTTGGAAGTTCTTTTACTTGGTTCTGAATATATTGCTAAAAATCATCTGATTTGTGATTAAAATATTGTAGAAATTTGCTTAACCTTTTGTGATATTTGAAAGACATTTGTCCGAACATTTATTGGAAGCATTTTTATTTTAATTCAACTAATACGTGTTTGCTTAACTAATCCGCTGTTTTTTAAATTGTGACGTTCGTATTTTACTTGATAAATTCAACAATCATTGTAATTTAATTGTCAGACATTCGCATGAACATTGCATCATTTTGGTATTCCCAGTCGTCACCACACATCCATTCATACATTGTAATCTTCACACCACAACTTTCACTTTACCCTACATCACTTTCAGTTCCTCTACAGTAAATCCATGCTCAATCATCAGATCGGTAGACCTTCTGTCGTCCAAGATGCAATCTTTCCACCTCCAACCAAAAGCCCCCCCCCCCCCCCCCCTCCAACAAATTACGCTCCATTGACCTTCAAATTCCTATCCAAGAACCTCCACGTTCAAAGCCCTCCACCGTCCACACATCCCTTCCTTGAAACCGCTCGGCCAAAGTCCTCCTCCGACCCTCAAATCCCATTCAGGACCCACACCCCAACCCCTATCAAGACAACCCAGATTCTAGCCCTCCCCCACCTCCAGGGCTCTGATTCCATCCACCAATTCTATGTCTTCCACCTTCGGACATCCGCCAACAACCCGCAAGTCATTGGATTTCCATCCCACGACAACCTCCCTTTACTCTGTGAGTGTATTATTGTTGTATGGAGTTTTGTTTTCTAGATTAAAATATGGTTTGTGAAGTTTTGCTCTTTCGAGATATATAGTATGTGGAATTTTGCTCTGGGATACTTTGCGATTTTTAGGAAATATTTATTGCACGCTTCCGCTTTGGCCTTCCACGCAGAGGAAAGCCAAAGACCGCATGCTTAAAATTCTTATTTTGCCTTACTTTAAACTAGATTTGCAACTCGGATCGGTTCAATTCGGTTCTACCCAAAACCAAGAACCGACCCATATATGTTCGGTTCCAAAATTTTGGAACCGGAACCGACCCACGGTTCTAAAGTATAGAACCAGATCCGAACCGAATAGTTCGGTTCGGTTCCGGTTCGATTCTCGGTTCTACTCAAATATATTTAATTCATTTATTTGTATCCCAACCTAATCAAACCGTATTCATACAGGCAACATCAATTTTTAAAAACAAGCTAGTTCAAATGCAACAACTGCCGGCCAACAACCAAGTTCAAAAACAAGCAAGGCTACAACAATCCTGTTCAAGCTCATAAAATAAAAACTGCAACAGTCGGCCAATGCCCAACAATGCACATGTTAAAACTGAAACAGAATTTCATCTCCTTCCATTCTAAATCAACACTGTTTTTCTACTCAAATTCTTTATGTAAAATAAACACCAAAGAACATGTTAAAACTGTAGTCTCCTAGTGCCCCAAATAATAGTAATGTAAAAAACCTGTAGGGTAGCATTAACATGGAAAAACTGTAATAATAAATCAGAAGAGACTCGACCTTAAATTTTTGCTAAATATAATAACATAATTTTCCACCACAAATTAGCCAGATGTGAGTAGATCTACACTAGCTTGCTATACTTGAGTACTTTAAAACCCCTCTAAAGATTAAGGTCTTCCCTAAATTTAAAAAACTCATCTAGAAAGATAAACAAAAACGGACAGAAGGGGAAAACGTAAAGAATTTAGGTTTGTAGTTTGTACTGTGCTCATGCCTAGAGGACTGGGGAGGAAATCAGGAACTGTGGACTGCGAAGGCTCATTCTCGCCTGGAGAACTGAGGACGACTTGAAGCGGGGAAGGGGTGAACTTCGAAGGATCGTTCTCGCCTACGGGCTGCCGATGGGGAGAAGGATCGTTCTCGCCTGCGAGCTGCGGATGGGGAGAAGGATCGTTCTCGCCTGCGGGCTGCGGATGGGGAGAAGGATCGTTCTCGCGGTCTCGGCTGGAGGCTGCGGCTGCTAGGGTTGGGAGAGATTTGACAAGAATGATTTGAATCATCATCATCATCATCATAACCCATATAGTCCCCAATCATTGGGGGTATGGGCGGGGGAAGATTGGAAACAGACCTAACCTTTGGCACTATGCACAAAGTGGCTTCTCTCAGAGGAGAAAGACCTAACCTTTGACAATAAATGCACAAAGTGGCTGCTCACAGAGTACCACTGAAATAGTGGCCCCCTATACCGTCGCGTTTGCTGCGGAATCATGCCCTCAAATCAAAGCCAAAGACATCAGAGAGGGCAGACCCAAGAATCCATTTTGATTTATGTGCACATAACCATGCTTCCTTCATTCAGCATCCAGAGCATTGGTGAAGCACAAATGACAAGAATGATTTGAATAATGAAAGTAAATAAGTAATAAAATATAGTTAAAAACTAAAAATGTAAAAGAATAAGTGAGTCGTGACTCTTGAGCGTGAGGCCGGAGAAATGAGGCGTGATGCGTCAACGTGCGGTTAATTTTAATTTTTTTATTTGTAATTATCGGGTCAGGTCGGTTCTCGGGTACCCGACTATAGGAACCGAGAACTGAACCGAACCGCCGGTTCTACTAAATGTTAGACCCATACCCGAACCGAACCAAATGAGAACCGACCCGAACCGCCTGGTTCGGGTCGGTTTCGGTTCGGTTCTCGGTTCTTCGGTTACTTTTGCATACCCTTACTTTAAACTTATCTGCGTGTGATTTAACCTTTTATTATTGTGTTGTAATTTCACCGTCGAACCTTACGTGTGTGTTACATATAGTAGTCAAGGAGAATTGGGTTGTTTTCCTGCACTTCATGTTAAGATCGCATTTTAGCCACACACCCACTTAGCCTACCCTACATCAATTGGTATCAGGACCCAAAGTTTGAGTCATTTTAAGCTCCGTAGTAGTAGGTTTTTCGGATTCCCTATGCCTGATCCCCGCTTCACTGATGACCGGGCGGCTAGCTCGAATTCGGGCATGCCCCCCACTGAGTTCCAGCGATTAGTCTTAGATCGCTTCAATGCCTTAGGCACCCAGTTCGAAGATCTTCGTCATAACGTTGCTGAGTTGAACACCCGAATTGAAAATTTAGAAAACCTAAGAGAAACACCGACACAACAGGATGATCCCTCTTAAGATGGACCCCGACATCCCCCTTGCCCCGATCTTCGTCTTAGAGGTGCTCCTCCTCTCCTTGATCGACACCATTGTGAGGCTCCCCATCGGGGTCCCACACCACCTTTGAGGCGGAACCCTGACCACACCCACGAACACTGACATGCCCCATCTATGTTAGAAATTTGCGGCCGCATGGTCAGAGAGATCGTGGACCGCCACCTGGTCGCCATGACCATGATCAAGAGGACAATTATGATCTCGACCGCAGAGAGCGCAGTCCCCTGCCCGCTTGACATGACTATGATCACGAGGATTATTTTGAGGATTATCAAAAGCCTCGTAGAGGTGGCCGATATCACCCAACGCATCGAGATCGACACTCCCTCCTTCGATGGTCATCTGGACCCGAAGGCCTTCAATGACTGGCTCGTAGACATGGACCACTACTTCGAGTGGTACGAGATGAGCGTCGAGAAAATCACGATTCAGGTCACTCAACATTTTTTGGTCCCTATCAACACCGCCTCATTCGAGGATCAGGCTTGGTGTGATGTGAATATGTGATACCCACAGATGTAGCCCACATACGCCTGGTGCGTCCCCGGCTCTATGACCAAAACGTCACATGTTTTGGCAGTTCCAACACGTGCGCATTTTACGATAAGGGTCGTAAGATCATTTTGACTCCCATCCAACCCTAGGAGAAATCCAATGGTTAGGTTTATCCTTCGACAAGCATGAGTGCTTCGAGACCTTTGCATATTTTGAGGCACAGTGGCTTCTTGAGAGAGTATTGATTCGGGCATCGTCTATGTAATGACCGCCGCTTTGGCACTTGAGGACCCTACAGATACACCTGAGCCCCACCCTAACGTGCACCACATTTTAGATGATTTCTCCTATATCTTACCTGGTGAGTTACCCGATTAGCTTCCACTCCTGCAGGATATCCAACGCGCCATCGATCTCGTCCCGGGAGCCTTGCTCCCAAAATTTTCCACCATCGTATGAATCCTGATAAGCATGCTGAGCTCAAACGACAGATTGATGTGCTGCTGAGAAAGTAGTTTATCCACGAGAGCTTGGGTCCATGTGTCGTCCCCGCCCTTCTTACCCTCAAAATGGACGACAACTGGCGCATGATAGTCGGGCCATCAAAATGTCACAGTCAAGTATCAATTTCCAATTCCCTCGACTCGATGAACTTCTTGACATGACGATGGGCGCCCAGATCTTCTCGAAGATCAATCTCCACAACGTATTATCATATTCGAGTTTGTGAAGGGGACGGTTGGAAGGCGACATTTAAGACCAAGGATGACTTGTATGAGTGGATGGTCATGCCATTTGGCCTCTCCAATGCACTGGTCTTTTATGAGAGTTATGATCTGAATTTTGAGACCATATATGGGCAAGTTTTTGGTCGTCTACTTTGACGACATCCTGATTTATAGTCTCACCCATTCTGATCACTTCGTCCATTTGCGACTATTTTTTAATATTCCCCGCAAGGAAAAACTATATTATAACCTTAAGAAGTGTTTGTTCTTATCGGATTCGGTGTTTTTCAGGGATTCATCATATCTACGTCTGGATTGTCCGTCGATATGAACAAAGTCCGATCCATTCGCGAGTGGCCTGTCCCCACCACCATTCATGAAACTCGTAGCTTCCACGGACTCGCCACCTTTTACATGAGATTGTCTGGGGATTTAGTACAGTCATGGCCCCCTTTACGAGCCTTTCCTAAAGGAGATTTTTTATGGACCGAGGTGGCTACGAGGGCCTTTGAATAGATTAAGGAGAAGTTGACTACCATGCCTGTGCCGAGGCACCCCGACTTCAACAAGGCATTTGAAGTTGCTTGTGATGCATCTGGCGTTGGCATCGGTTAAGTACCAAGCCAGGAGGGCTATCCATTTTCTTACTTTAGTGAGAATCTGAATGATGTCAGACAAAAGTACTCCAATTACGATCAGGAGTTCTACGTCATTGTCCAGCTCTACACTACTGGAGAAACTATTTCCTACCCCGGAAGTTTGTGATATACTCTGACCACTAGGCGTTGCACTACTTAGATTCACAGAGGAAGTTAAGGCATCGACACGCCAAGTGGGTTGAGTAACTGCAAGATTTCAACTATGTTCTTAAACATCGTGCGGGTGTTGAGAACAAGCATGCAGGCACTCTAAGCCGCTGAGTCACATTGTTGCAGTCGCTGAGTGCACAAGTAGATCGGTTTGAGAGAGTGATCACAGACTATCAGACTTGTCCTGATTTTAGGCTCCGTTTGACATGACAGTAATAGTCGTGAACGCGGTGGTTATGAACCGTCGTTCATGAACGCCCGACCACACTAGTTTTCAGGAACTTCATTCAATGTTATGTTCAAAACTAGTTTTCTTTTCTTAGTGGCGGTCATAACGTTGTCATGCCAAACATACATTCTATGACAGCTGCGTTTTTTTCCAAACTCACTGGAGCAAAAACGCTGAGCCAAACGGATCCTTAATGAAATATATGCCGCGTTGTCGAGAGATCCCCCGGAGCCTACTAAGGGGTTCCAAATTATTGAGAGGTTATTTATACTCGAGCTTTCGTCTATGCATCCCTAGGACCTCCTACCGTGATTATCTGATTTGAGAGATGCATGCGGGTGGCGCCGCCCATTTCAGTAGGGATAAATCGATAACTCTTGTGGAGGACTACTTCTATTGGTCGATCTTGAAGTAGGATGTGTCTCGCGTTATCCAACATTGTCGTACTTGTCAGATGGCTAAGGGGACTAAACAGAACAATGGCTTGTACACTCATCTGTCTGTTCCACACCAGCCCTGGGTAAATATTAACATGAATTTCGTGCCCGAGCTACCTCACACTCTGAGGAAGCATGAATCTAATGTTGTCATCGTCGATCGATTCTCGAAGATAACTCACTTCATTGCGTGCAACAAGACTATAAATGCGTCTCATATCACCTCATTATTCGTGAGGGACGTATTTAGGTTACACGGTCTACTAAATCCTATAGTGTCCAATAGAGATATGAGATTCTTGAGTTATATTTGGAAGACAATATGACATAGAACTGGTACGCACCTGAAATTTTCATCGGCCTACCAACCCCAGACTGATCGGCAGATTGAGGTGGTTAACAGGAGTCTAGGAAGCCTACTTAGGTGTCTAGTGGGTGAGCATGCATCTAGTTGGGATTCAGTTCTCCCTATTGCGGAGTTCGCTTATAATAGTTCAGTCAATAGGTCTACTGGGTTGACTTCATTTCATGAAGTACTAGGTTAAAAACCCATGAAGTGTATCAACCTTATACTCGTTCCCCTAGAGTCTTGCCCCAGTGAGTCAGCTGAATGCTTTACCTGTCATTTGCATGAGTTACATGAGTCGGTCCGATGGTGGATTACTACTAGTAATGAATCTTATAAATTGCATGCAAATGTTCATAGGCGAGAGCTTATATTTCATGAAGGCGAGCAGGTGATGGTGAGAATCCGTGCTGAGAGACTCCCTCGGGGGTCTGCCAAAAAATTAAGCGCCAAGAGAATGAGTCCCTACACAGTCATGAGACAGATCAGATCAAATGCATATGAGCTTAATATCCCTATGAGCTTGGGTATCCATCCAATATTTAGTATTGAGGACCTGATGCCATACTACGAGCCTTACAAGTATGTGGACCCGTATTGTGGAGACTTTCCTAAGCCTACACTTCCACATCCTCAGTCCTGCACCCAGTCCACTCCTGAGCCCCACCCACCTTTGGGTCAGCCTTCTATGGCTTCACCGTCGGCACCATCGATCGCACCTGGACCACCAACATGTGAGTTGAGTGCAGAGAGCATCACAAAGATAGTATAGCATGAGTACATCCCCCATTCGGACGGTCCTTTATGCCGACACTTAGTACACTAGCGAGGATGCCCCTTCACGTATGATACTTGGATAACACCTGCAAAGCTTGACCGACTCGCCCCTGGTCTTTGACTACAATATGATCGTCTCTATTCATCGGAGATGAAAGCTTTTAGTAGGGGAGTTGATAGGGATCACCCACCGTATGTGGCTTGCCGCAAGACAGGGCCCATGTTTATGTATTCGTGCAAAATCTGACACCACTGATGCGTCCGAATTTTTATTTTCATATTTTTTCATATATTACTTTATTATTTTCAGTCATTATTTAGTGAGATCGGGTACTTAACAGTCTCGGTGAATCATAGTCGTTGATGTCAGGGTACCCTAATGTTGTTTTGCTATAAATAAGAGCAAGGGGGCAACCACTATTTCATTGCTGATTTTGGAGAAGAAATATTCCCCGAATCCGGCGATCCTCTCTCGATGACGACTCCGTGAGGCCCTAGGTGACGACTACTAAGTATTTTTCCGCATCTCTTTTGTATCCCCCACCCGTAGCCACTATCCCCCCCCCCCCCCCCCCCCCCCCCCCCCCTTGAAACCCTACCGCCAATCCACGCACCTTTCAGTTCGCCTACAGTACATCCATGCCCACCATTAGATTGTCAGACTTTCTATCGTCCAGGATGTGACCTTTCCGCCTCCACCCCAAATCCCCACTCCACTCTAACAAATTACGCTCCACTGACCTTCAAATTCCTTCCCAGGAACCCCCACGTTCAAAGCCCTCCACCGTTCCACATATCCCCTCCCTGAAACCGCTCGGCCAAAGCACTTTGTCGACCCTCAAATCCCATCCAGGCTCCACACCCCACCCCCTCTCAAGCCAACCTAGATTCCAGCCCTCCCCCACCTCGGGTTCTCCGATTCCAGCCCTCCCCCACTTCCGGTGCTCCGATTCCAGCCCTTGATTCTCCATCTTCCACCTCTGTACAGCCGCTAACCGGTCATCGGTTCTCCATCCCATGACAACCTTCCTTTACTTCGTGAGTGTATTATTATTGTATGGAGTTTTGTTTTCAAGATTAAAATATGGTGTTATAAACTTTTTCTCTTTTGGAATCTATAGTATTGTGGAATTTTGCTCTTGGATACTTTGTGATTTATATGAACTATTCACCGCTCTCTCTCGCTTTGACCCTCCATGCGGAGGAAAGCCAAAGCATGCTTGCTTAAAGGGCAGCCCGGTGCACAAAGCATCCCCGCACAACGAGGGTCCGGGGAAGGGTCCCACCGCAAGGGTGAAATGTAGACAAACCTTACCCTGCATTTTTGCAAGAGGCTGCTTCCAGGACTCGAACCCGTGACCTCAAGGTCACACGACAACACCTTAACTAGTGCGCCAAGGCTCCCCTTCTCCAAAGCATGCTTGCTTAAAAGAATTATTTTGCCTTGCTTTAAACTTATCAGTGTGTGATTTAACCTTTTATTACTGTGTTGTAATTTTGCTGTCGAACCTTGCATGCGTGTTAAATATAGTTGTCAAGGAGAATAGGGTTGTTTTCCCGCACTTCATGTCGGGATCACATTTTAGCCGCACATCCAGTTACCCTACCCTACACCACTGAGACCCGGTGGTTGAACTTCTTGTAGTAGTTCTTCCAAAATGCAACTGTGACATATACATTGGCCGCATGATCTTTTGTTTAACATATTGCTTTAGTTGGTTTGGTACAAGTGTAAACTGATGTAACTTATAATTTGGATACCCATATTTTCGAAATACCTAAAGCTAATTACATTTTTGACCAATGTCTGAAGCTCACTCCCTAGGTAAAGTGACTAAAGATAGCAGATTCATATTCAATCTTTCATTATGAACCTCAAAATGACTGATGACCTTCTTGATCTGTTGAGGCCATCTGTATATCCTTCTCCATGAGTTCTGAACTTTCTGATATGCTAGGTATTATATTTTATGGTCTAATGGGCTACCCAGCCTAATTGGCAGCCAGCTGTGTGATCTGCAATTATGTTATTGTAATTGTTTTGGATTCTTGCTTCTACTGCTTTACTGTCACATTGAGCAAGAAAAATTATTATGTCTATGTATATTACGGTCTCCGTCTCATGGAATTGTACCAGTAAATCTGTAAGTTCTTTATGTGTAAGCATGTGCTTAGAGCAGAGTTTGCTGTCAATGGATACTCGTCCTCCACGTTAATTTTTTTTCTTTCTTCCTGTAGGTTCTATCCTGGTATGATGCTATGTAGTTTAATTGTTTCTTTTGAAGCGAAGGTGCGATGCTGCAAACTCTGACTTATCTCTATTTGTGACTATTCACTTGTTTTTCCATGCTTCTACCCTTCATACACCTGCTACTGTTAGTATTATTTGTTTATGATGCGATTACTGGAACAAAAGTTGTTATGAAGAATGTAAATTGTTGTTTACAATAAAAATGCAGCATAAGCTGCAAATGCATTCAAAAATCACGGTGGAGTGTAGTTTTAAGAATACACGGTGTGTTGCTTAATTTAAAATGGCCCTTGGGAGTCCTTTGTTACGTAGAATCCTCGACTTGTTTAAATATGCCATAAATTGAGTTTGATTGCTGTCTGTTGCTCTATATTTGATTATGGGGAAGAAGTGCTAGATGAAACTCTGCACCTACTAATGTATAATTTTCACCCCTTAAGTAGTAAAATAAAGAAAAAATATTTTCTTGCCTCAATAATGATCATAGGTTGCACGAAATATAAAAAAATAGGACACAAGGAAATATAAACAAAATAGACAGCAAGTAAATATGGAAAGCATATTTGTTGATCGAAATCTTAGCTGAGCTCACCTTTTATTTAATGTACTAAAATGACTTCTACGTGGAAGCAATTACCCACAAAGAATACCAGGGACCCAAAATAATAGCAAAAAAAAAACTAAACAACAATATTTGTTCAGTTTGGCTATAACATAAAAGCCCACTCTCAGTGGCGGTCGGGGCTAAAAAGCTGTACAATAAAAGAGGCACATGAAAAATCTTATCTACACCCAAGAACTCCCATTCTCACCACAAAAGAGATGCGTCTGTATTTAAAGCCAAACAAAAGGAGACTAAAACAGGACATATGATAACAAAATAAGATTTAACAAATTCAAAAAATCTTCCACATGAGAGGCTCTTCAAATGGGTATCTTCTTGAATGTCCATGACGCCATCACAATATTTCTGGCACCACCGAGCTTTTATTGTGTCAAGATAGTAGTCACATAAACTCTTGTTTTTTTTTTCCTGTTTTTCTCATCGTCCTCTAATATTCAACTTTCTTTTTTTGTTATTATTTCCAAGGTCGAGCAAAAGTCTGTGACATAGCCCAAGCACCAGACTCAATGCAAAATTTTGACTCTCTAATCTAATCATCTTAATGTATTTGTAGAGGTTAAGGTTTTATTTGGCGCGGCGGTGGCGGGCGACACCTGCGGGTGGAGATGGGCGGTTAGGACCGGAGGGGAGGAGGCGGGGCTCGAAAAGCTCCGTTTTGGAGCTTTTTCCACGGCGCGGCGGGTGCAAACGTGGCAAATGCTGCCGCCGGGAGGTTGTTTACCCGCCTTGCGGTGGCGTCTGCCGCAAACGCCGCCCGCCACCGCCGCGCCAAATGAAGCCTAAAGAATACCTAGTTAAAATATGAATTATATTTAAATTAAAGGATGCATGTTTTAAATCTAATAATATTGGAATTTGATGATATTCAAATAAACCTTTGTAACAAACTATAAAACTATTATGGGCCTAGCCCGTAATGTCGTCGAAAGTGATGGTGGAGGCAGAGATACATGGGGAGCCGAGTTCAACCCGCAGAGAATGCGAGGGTAGAGGAGAAGGGGAGCCTAGCTCAACCCTAACCCTAGAAATAGGAAGAAGATGAGAGAACTAGAGAGAGGAATTTAGTAGACAAAGAAGCTTGGTTATTTGATTTCATACTTAATACAATGACCCAATGGGTCTATTTAAAACGCTACATATGGCTAGAGCTGTCACGGTTCCGGTTCTATTAAGACCGTGAACCGAACCACTAATGTAACCGTTCTTCAAATTAGAACCACGGTTCCGATTCCAGCAAAATTTTTGGAACCGTCGTGCCAACGGTTCCGGTTCCAATCCAACAAGAACCAAAACCAAATCGTTCACTAATGGTTCGGCCTGGTTCTTGCGGTTTGGTTCGGTTTCAATCGGTTATATGTCCTAGTTTTAATTATTTTATAACTCTATAATTTGAGTCATTAGACGCAATCACAAAGATTATTATTTCCTTAATATCAGCCCATCATAACTAATGATTATTATTTTTAATTCTAGGTTCAATATTAATTGTTATTTTCAAAATAAGTGTGTACACAAGGATAATTCTTTGTCAAAAGCCCCAATTTTCTCTATTTCGTTCATTTTTTCATTGGCTTCCTGAAGAAGATAAAATTAAAAGAACTCAACAATCAATACTCATCAACTTCTAATTTAGCTTTTAAATGAAAAAAATGTGAATTAAATCAAAGCAAGCTATAAATATGTAACTGTGAAATTATGTTCAAAATTTATAATACTCCGAAGAAAATAAAGGGATTAAGATTTGTGCGAGTGAAACAGTGCTCGAGGAAGAGGAAGGACCAAAGAGCTTGCGTGAATCGCGTGAATATTGGGAAGCCGCAGGGAGCAGGCGTGATTCACGGGGTAGCTGCAAGGAGCCAGGGAGCAGACTTTTTAATCTTTGATAGATGCATATAGCTGAGCTGATAGGGTACCCCGTACTGTATATTATAATTAATAATATTATATAATAATTTAATAATTTAAATTCGGGTATATTGACGTCAATAATACAACTAATATTATATAATAATATTATATTATAATATTATAATAAAATAATAATAATCAACGGGTTGTGGTTTGGTTCTGCTTCGGTCCGGTTCAGATCGGATCTAGAAAATATGAAATCGCTCGAGACTTGTATGTTGCGGTTTCGGTTCCAGGCCGGATAATAAATGAATGAACTGCACCCGGACCATTGTTGTTCATGGTTCCAAAATTTAAACCGGAACCAAATAATTCGCTAACTGTTCGGCTCTCTACGGTTCCGATTCGGTTCACGGTTTTCGGTTATAAGTGACAACTCTACACGTGGCATAAGTGCGAATAATCCCAAAATAAAAGAGATGCGCAAAATACTAAAGCATTACTACTCTAATTATTCGTAACACGGACTCAATTCGATACAACTCAAAATTACATACATAAACACTCACAATGAAATTAGTGCACTATAATCAACGACGGATAGTGGGGACCCATAACTTCCCATCCTTCAAATCAAGTTTGTCCTCAAGCTTGAACAAGGCTTGAATGAATGGTTCATTTTGCTCCTTGATTTTCCACCAGAATATTGTCTTATAGCACGTCGCTGTAGCGGAGACTGCATCGAGTGGTAGGCCATCATCATGCACATTGATATCACGATGGGCTGTAAGGATCTGGTGTGGCGGGGGTGCCTTCTGAGGAGATGTTGTAATGCGTAATGGCTGGAGGTGTGGCAAGTGTGTCTCGTGGTTACTGACAGTCGAGGGTGACGAAGAACTGGGCTGACTGTGAGTTGTGGCAGTTAGAAGCGACGACGTTGACTGGGGGAGTTCGTTGGAAGTAATGACTCCAGAGTGGTCGGTAGTGCAAGTAGTCAGAGCGGAGGGTGCAGGATGGAGACCGCGGAGATTGGTGGCGGCGACAAAAATTGGTGCGGCACCACCGCGGGGCTCGGAGGCGACGATGCCGACTTTGTGAACGGAAGGGAAGGAACGACTCGAGGCGATGGTGGAGTGACGAGAACTGCGGGTGGCTGGCGGAGCATCTTCAGGCTCCAGTGGGATCGATGACTGCTCTGGCCGGATCGGGCCTCCGAAGTAGACTCTGTCGATGCTGGCGGTGAGCCACGCGAGCGCGGCGTCATATGACGCCGACATCTCCAATAACTTCTGGAACATCGAACAAAGGACAATTTGCTTATGGGGACTCATCGCCACGCCGAAATTATGGATAGTTAATTAATCAATCCAATTAAAAATTAAGTAACTCAATTAATTGGTTAAGAATTGTTGTATAATTTTATTCCGGAAGGGAACTGCAGTAGACGTGGCTCGAGGAAGAAGTTGTGTGCGCGGCTATACTACAGTCTGGAAGGAGCGCAGAGTCGCGTAGTCCCCAACTTTGAACTCGAGTCGGTTCGGATCAGTTCTATTTGGAACCAAGAACCGATCTATATTGGGTCGGTTTCAAATTTTTGGAACCGGAACCAATCAGTGTACTCGAAACCTAGAATCATACTTGAACCAACATTTCGGTTCTATTCTAGTTTGGTTCTCAGTTCTACTCGTCATCTTACTTCACATTATTCATTACTAATATTACATAGAATTACAAGGCAAGTTGCAGGTAAATGGTAACTAAAAAATTAACCATAAATCATGGCATTGCAAATTTGATTTTTTTTCTTCATACTAATCATAACAACATAATATTTGAACGGTAATAAAATTAGTATTTATAATTTTGTTAATATGAAACAAGTTTAAGATAATATTATCATTCAAGAATTCAAATATTTTCAAAGTTCATGAAAAAAATATTAATGTTGATATCGTATAGATTTGAAATCAAATAAAAAAGGGCAGCTTGGTGCACAAAGCATCCCCGCGCAGCGAGGGTCCGGGGAAGGGTCCCACCACAAGGGTGAAATTTAGGCAAACCTTAACCTGCATTTTTTGCAAGTGGCTACTTCCAGGACTCGAACTCCTGATCTCAAGGTCACACGACAATCAAATGATAAACACAAAATATATATACTAACAAGCTTATATGATTAACAATATATATAATATATATATATTATATAAGGGAATATAGATATCTGAAGGCACACAACTTTTAATAACAGTTATCAGATATTTACCCCAATAAATCTACATCGTTGATTCCCACTCCAAAACCCCCTCCTATCAATACATCGTTTTCATCAGGGATGAAGAGAGAGAAAGAGGGAGAGAGAGGGAGAGAAAGGGAGGGGCCCCCAACCATCAAAGATGGAGAGAGAGAAAGAAAGAGGGAGAGAGGGCGGTGACGACATTGCCAGGAGAGAGAGAGAGAGAGGAAAGAGAGTGAGTGGGGCCGCATGTAATTAATAATAATAATAATAAAATACAGAGGGAGAGAGGGGGAGGCAGAAGAATTGGGGGAGAGAGTAGAGAGAGAAAGAGAAAGGAGAGAGAGGGGGAGGGAGGTTGCAAAGAATTGGGGGAGAGAGTAGAGAGGGGTGGGACCCACTTCAATAAATAACATTAAAATAAAATTAAAACATTAACGCACGCTGTGAATATGCGGGCGCAACCCGTAGCGCCGCATCGACTACAGGGGAATCCCGTGCGAAGATGCTAGTGTATATCTTTAACTACTATATACAAGAAGTTGTCTTTGGCGCAACATTCAAAATTGCCAAATATAGCCTCATTCTTTTACTCCAATGACTTAACATATATTATGAAAAAAAAATGAAAATTCATAAAATATAATGGCTATTTGTGTAATTACACTATATCCATATAATAAAAATAATGATGGAAATTCATAAAATCCAAAAGCTTTTTAGTAGACCTCCTACACCTACTATGATAGGTAATCATTAGACCTACTAGACCTACTTTATAATGATTTTTTGTTAAAAATATAAATGTTTTTGAAAAAAACAATTATTAAATATTAATTAAAATTGTTGTGCGGTCATTTTGAGTACTCATATGTATATGTTGTGGGCGCAAGGGCGGGCGAAGCCCGCCCGCACGAAGCCTGCCGCGGCGGGGCTGGGTTCTGTCGCGCTTGGCAGTAAGGGCGGAGCCCCGTGCCTGTCCCTTGTGTGTGTATATATATAATGCATTAATGCTACCGACATTACTAATTAGTTGCCATTTATTTACATTTTGGTGGGTCGGTTGTCAGCTACCCGACCCCAAGAACTGAGAACCGAACTGAAAATCACCAGAACCAACTCAAATTGATCGGTTCAGTTCCGGACCGGTTCTCAGTTCTTTTTACACATCCCTACATACAACACACCTTTGCACATTAAAGTATACCCACCAATATAAAAAGTCCACATGCCATTGAATCCTTATTTCTCCAAAGTGATTGTCTTCCTAGTCTTTTTTTGAAGTGACACAACCTGCCACTAGATGCACTTCGAGACGTGCAATTGATCCATATGACCATCGCCAAGTCATCCCCTTAACATTTTCTCTCTCTTTTCTTAACTGCAATAATGAAACCAACTTTTACCTTTCTGAAATCACGATTTCACTGCACAAATGATGATGTTGAAGTTGAAGAAACTCCACTCAATGTTGCACATTGTAAGCTTCAACCTCTCTTGAGAACCTGCATCTTCAACTAAGACGACTTAAAGATTTCAGATGCTTCCCAAGGTCTCGTACATATGGAATTTTGTTGATAATCACATCATCATGTAGCCTCTATTTCACAGGCAACTAATTTTCTTGCATACCTCCCCCCCCCCCCCCCCCCCCCCCCCCCCCCCCCCCCCACACACACACACACACACACACACACACACACACACACATAAAAGCAGACTCTAGTACATAACTCACAAGTAGAAAATAACTACTTTCAAGAGTATGTATGATATGAGCATGCACATTTGCCTGTGTCAATCCTCGAAAAAGCGTTACGTCTTGACTTGCCTAGTCTGCACTAACATTATCACATGTTGTTTTGTATTCTTTTATCTATCATTAGCAAGTTGTTCATTCCTCTTCCAGGATTATGATAAGATCATTTTTCAAGCAAGTGTTGGTAGCTCTCAGATCTCTTTTCGAACTCCAGGAAAGGTGATTGGAGAAAAATGAGATTAGAGTTAGGAAATATTTGTATATTGGTTATTTTTATTACAACTTAAGTTGTTCTTTATATAGTACAGGAAGACATAAAAAGTATTTTAATACATGATAGAATGAAAAAGACGTTTAATACTATTATAAACAAAATATTTTTTGGGGTGCTCATCATAGCCATTCACAATTAGTATTTATCAATGCGTATTTGGCATGGCTAATGGATATTCGATAACATTATCTATTGTGGACTTGTGGTTATTCGACAGAGAATTGTCATATCACCCCACATCCCAATCAAATCAACTTTGTCCTCAAGGTTAGAGTTGGGGATTATGGCAAGTAATCATCGATGTTGGTCAAATCATCGATGGACGAGTAGATGACAATGGATTTTTCGACAATGCATTGAATTCTTGGTGGCGTTGGGCCGACAATGTGTCAGTGAGAGTTCGCGCTGGCAGGTGTTTGACACTGTTGTTGATGAAATCACCTCCATTTTATGTTGCTGTGAGATGTGCAACAAAGGCGAGGCCGCGTTTCCCCTTTCCCCATTGGTCATTGTCTTGTCTGCGAGGGTGGAGGCAATGATTGTCTTATTTGTGTCAGTATTGAGAGGTGCATGACGCCTATGGAAGTGTGTCAATGAGGCAACATGAATTTGAATGGAGGTGGCATGGGGTGATGGGGAAGTGGTTGTGGGCTAAATGGATGGGATAGTGTAGTGAATACGGTTTATATGAGGGTTGGGGGGGTGATGGCAGATTGATATCAGGGGATAGTGAAGGGGAGTGTCTCACTATCTTAGTTGGAGTGGTTGGAGGGTCATATGCATGAAAAGTGTGAGAGTTTGAAATATAAATAATATTATTCCAAAAAATCTACTTATTACATGAGAGCTGCCCTCTTTATATAGAACAGAGGAGGACGAGATTATAATAAGAGATGTGAGACTAAATATAAAAAAAAAAGAAAAATTTACAATGGGCCCCTCAATGGCCTTTCAGTCTTGGGCTTTAACACACCTCTTAAGCTAGAGTATATATATTGCTCATTCTCAGTTTGGTACAAATATCCGAAAAAGGTGTAATTAGTTTGGTGAAGATGTCAGCCAACTCTTCATCTGAAGAAACAAAATGAGTGCATATTTATTTTTGATAACTTCCTCCCTGATTAAGTGACAATCAACTTCAATATATTATGTTTTCATGGAACATTTGATTTTTAGATATGTTGTTAACTACTTTGTTATCACAAAATATTGGTAGAGGATAATCATAGATTTCACTCAAATCTTTTAGAAGTGTTCTTAACCACTTTAACGCACAAACAGCCCTAGCCATACTTCTGTATTAAGCTTTTGCACTTAACTTGAACATCATTGTTTATTTCTTGCTTTTCCAAGTGACCATATTTCCTTTAGCATATGTTTAGAATCCAGAAGTGGATTTTCGATCTCTTTTATCATTTGCATTGCTTACATCATAATATGCTTCAATGCATAAATGATTGTTTCTTTGAAACAACAGTTCTTTTCCTGGAGACCCTTTGCTGTATTCTAATATTTTTAAAACAACTTTCAGATGACACTCTCTGAGAACCTGCATGAATTGACTGCCCCTCCCAACAACATAGTAGATGTTAAGTTTAAGACCGTCCCTCAAAAATTAGGCACGACAAGAGGATCTTATCGCACACCACCACCAATCCATAGCAAAAAAGGAAATAACGAAAGAGTAGAGGTATGAACGTCTCAACCTTCTCCCGTTATTCTCTCATAACGCTACGAACGGATGATGGTGCTAAACGAATAACCACCACATCACAATCAGGGTACGCTATAAGCAGTAGCGGAAGAAGTACTAGCGGAAGACTAATAGCCACATAGTAGATTCACATAAATATACGATTAATAAGATAAGACAGAAATAACCACAATAACGGCACGATGACCCCACAATCCAAGTACAACAGTCTATAGAAAATCTTGGGGCTCACAAATAAATATGCCAAGCCGGATAAAAACTAATATGTAATATGATATTCAACTCTAAACCTACTGAGCTAACTATAAAACTGATGATGTTGCTAAAGGTAGCAACGATCATCAACATGCCTTCTATCTCCACGTCAAGTCCATGTTGAGTCCACGTCATAACACTGGGAGCACCAAGGGCATGACTGCATCACCATCGACGAAGGTCTCCGCCTAAAATATTAAATGCGTGAGCGTCAGTCAAACTAGACTGAGTGGACTTCCCGCCCCCCAAGCCCTAACGCTCAAAGGAAGGGAAATACTACGCTGCAGAAAGTGACAGATAGTATATATACAATAATAACAGATAGTGATATTAATATGTATAGTAAGAAACAAAAGTACAACTAGCAGAATATCAATATATGTGCATAACAGTTAATTAATGTTTACAACTTACTGTTTCGACCCTAACCGTGTCCACACTCACGCACCCAACGATGCTAAATACTAACACTAAGAAAAGACTATCATCTAAAAGTGGTAATGATAGTAGTAAGGAAAAGACACACAACTATACACCGTCATCATCACATCAAGTACACATAACCTACTATGTCGACATAGATTTAACAAACACAGTGTCGAGACGCCGACACCCGATCGTAATCGAGTGCAAACTAACGACTAAGATCTCTTAGTCGCGGGGTAGCTAGTCCCACAGGCACCACCGTCGTATTTAAGCACAATCATCCCCAGGCCTTACGTACGGCTATCCGAGCCCGTACTCATTCTCCGTCATACAGGCGGCATAACCAAAAGAACCAAGGTATAGCTCATGTCGAACTCCAGGTGGCTAACACATACACAAACAACTAGGCTAGGGTGCACATAGTCGTTCGACTATGACGCTATCCATGAGTCACTGTTCAAACCCTCCGGAGTGTGCCACCGTTAGAGCCAGTCAACCCGCCACATACATTCACACATCATCATATCACACAGACAGAATTACCAACAGTTTACTGTACCAGCTAGGGGAGGCGAACAACTTGCAACTCTACCCAACCAAGAGGGCTAACCATCGCACCTCTGCCAATTACAATCTCAATAAACTATTATGTATATTCAGATTAATATAAATGCAATCAACTCCTCAGTTTTGGTTTTCTAAAATATCCCAGATTTTAAGTAGGATTGGGCTATCAACCTCATTTGCTTGGCGGTCATGCAATAATCATTATGAAATAGGTAGTGCTAACGACGTCGATTTAGTATTTCTACCCTAAGTTGACTAAGCATTCCACAAACTGAGAATCTTCACCGTCAAAGGTCTTCGCCGCAAGCTTCATGATTATCTTCAATACGCGATCATCGTTGGCTTCGTCACAAGGCCCACCGCCGATTTAACCGCGCGATTTAAAATCATTTATCGATACACGATCGTTGTTATTTGGATCGCATGCAACCATATAATTTATCGTCGCGCGATCGTCGTTATTTTGATCGTGCGCCCCAATATAATTATCGTCGCATTATCGTCGTTGTTTAGATCGCGCGCACCAATATAATTTATCGTATGCGTCGCACCTCGAGACTCACGGAGAGGGATCACAAGGACCCACTAAAAATGATCCACGACTACCTCGGGCACGACTACGCTCAGGTGTTCGCGGGTTGCCGGAAAAATGTGGTTTTGCGTGAAAACGTCTATATCAAGAAACCTTAAGTTCTAGGCTCGGAAGAAGTCGAGGAAGCACTCACCGTGTGTCCATGCACCGTGGCCATAGTTGGATCTCGCTGATCTGGATCTCGTTGGACGTCGCCGAAGAGGAGTCGGCCTCTTTGAGTGGGCTTGTTTGTTCTTCGGAGAGCTGAGATCTCGCTGTTTTCGGAGAGTGTTGTTGTTGGAGCTTCCTTGGAGAGACGATATGCCGCTGATTCACGACCTTGGAGCTTGTTGGAGAACAAAACGGCTACAACTCTCCGGAGAGATGAAGAGCTGGTTGTCGGAGTTGAGCTCGCTGGAGGATGAAGAGAGAGTTGGAGGATCTCGGTTTCCCAGAGAGGCTTGCCGGAAATGGACTTCCGGCCTTGGAGAAGGAGAGGGCTGGAACTCTTGCTAGCGTCGGATTTGGAGCTTAGAGAAGCTTTCAGCCATGGTGGAGAGGAGGTGTTGGTCGGAGCTGATGTTGATGGGCGGCCGAGCTTGTGGTGGTCGACCTGAGTAAAGATGAGGATGGCCAAATATTTTCCTTGGAGGAAGTGGAGGTTGTCTTGCCTGGAGAGCTACTCGGGAGCTTATAGAGTCGATCCATGGAGAAGACGGTGTTGTCAGCCCTAGATGAGAGGAGGATCGAGCTCGTCGGAGAGGAAAATCACCGGAGAAAACGCCATAGAGGAGAGGGGTCGCTCGTTTCCGCCGTCGGAATGCAGGAGAGATGTGTGCGTTGACGGTTGCTGGGAGGAGGTAGGTTTCTATCCTAACTTTTAATATATATAATATAATATTATTGTTATTATTTTTATTATTATTATTATTAATGCATTCAAACGCTCGTATATCACTATAGAGGACTCAGAATTTGTCCCGGACAGGCTTACTACGACCGTCTTGTTGACACGCATCCACCAGAACGATCCCAGATCAATTTCAGATTTGTTTGCTCATTTTACGCTTCTCTTAGCGTTTGCGGCCCAATTTACCTAAACATCAAAAACTACCCAAATGATGTCGGAATCGCAAACGGACGATTCCGTTGGACTCGTATTGTCGTTACAAGTCTAACGAAACCGACCGAGGCCAATTCCGAGGTCGTTTGCTCGATTTCACCTTTTTGGATAATTACGATATTTAAAACTCACGCTGACGTGACAATTTCTCCGATACTCATCAAAATCGAGCACGGTCGACTCCGTTAGACTCGTATTATCGTTACGAGTCTAACAAAACTGATTAAGGTCAATTCAGAGTTCATTCACTCGATTTCGCCGTTTTGGATAATTTCGTTACTTAAACTCGCGCTTGTGTGATTCTCCAATACTCATCAGAATTGAGTTCTGACATTTCCGTTGAACTCGCATTGGCTTCACGAGTCTAAGGACGCTAACCGAGATTAATTCTGAGGTCATTTACTCAATTTTCACTTTTGGGTGAAAACGTTACTCAAAGTTGGGTCGACACGTCAAATTCTCTGATACTCATCGGAATTGAGCGTGATCGACTTCATTGGACTCGTATAGACCTCACGAGTCTAACGACGTTAGCCGGATTCAATTCTAAGGTCATTTGCTTAGCTCGTGAGATTTCGATAGGTTTAGGTCATGGCCGAGTAATGAGTCACCCGGACTTGACTAGACTGCTCACGCGGGTCAATTGAACCGATTAGATTCCTAGATGGTTCAATTGTAAAGTGGGATGTTACATTAAGTATGGTTACGGTAAGATAAATGAGTTTACTAACCAGACACTTATACCGAGTAACATAATGTAGACGAGGGGATGTCTCATCCCAAAGTTTGCCAGTCCCATAGGCATTGGATTTTGAGCAGTTTTTGTGCCAAGGAGACCAGTTTCATTAAGTAGATCTAGGGTATATTTGTGTTAGGAGCAAGGTTGCAGATGTTGGATATCAGGTTCACGTTAGTTTGAGTTTGAAATGTCGGATTACGGGGGATATATCAGGGATATTTTACAATGTTGGATTTTAATATTTGAATAATTTTTATTATATATATACATGGGTGGATCTAAGGGGGGGCCGGTGGGGGCCTGGGCCCCCCCCAAGAATTTTGCAAAAATATTAGTAGATTTGGATTCCTCTCGTCGAGCCAATGAATTTTGACTACTTACACGTCAAAAACGGTGTCCGGATGAGGGAGAAATGTCTCCGAGAAGATGAAGATTTTCATTTTTTTTACGAGAGGAAAACTATGCTTGGCCCCCCTTCTACGAAGCCGCTGCCATTTTGATCCGCCCTGCTTCGATTCCCACTTGCAGCGGCCTCTAGGCCAGTAGACGAGCACAAAAACATTTGTGTCGTCAACAGCAAGAACGTCGACGCCTCCCAGCATGGTCGACGTGTCTGTTCCCTTCATTTGTTGTCTCTTGCGCCTCCACGATCTTTATCGTCGTCGATGAAGACATCCATTTGATAAACGACGCACTTGTCAAGGGAAAGCAACAACGCACGTCATTATGTTTTCAACCTGTCGTGGTCCTGTCGTCCCCAGCCACAGCTAAAGCCCCCTGTATATAATGTATTAAATATATTAAAAGGTGTCGCCATTGTATTCCTGAATCCGCCCCTGTATATATACACATTTTTTGTAAATATGTACAATTGTACCTTAGTTATTAAAGGCTCAAGGCGCACCAAGGCGCAAAGGGGTCTTGGAGCCTAGGTGCAAAGATCAAGGCGCATACGCGCACCTGACGAGGGTAAGATGCAACCACATCCATTTTAGATAATCAACATCAAACATCATTCATCTTCTTGATCAGATTCTTCATCTATTTTACTCAATAATCATTCATTACTATCATTTATCTCTTAAAAAAATAGAATCAATGTGGTCATTTGCATCATATCTAAGTCTCAATGATCAATTATGTTTCACAAACATTAAATCATGCAAAAATTATTGAGTTATTACATTATTTCTTTATTTTGAAAATAAATTGCAACAAAAATCTCACTTAGGTGTGCCTTTTATACTCCAAAGGCGCACGTAGGCGCAAACCTCTGAGTCTAGTGAGCCTTAAGCCTTAGGCGCGCCTTTAACAACATATAATAGTACACGTAATGTATGTTTAGAAATTACACAATAAACATAAATACATATAATGTATTTTATAAATTACACAAGAAAGAGACGTAGACAGCAGTAAACGACATAAAGAGCACTAAGTGAGAGCGAGCCGAGAAAGTCATTGAAGCCAGACTCAGAGAGATGTAAGAAATGAAGCTCAAAACTAAATATTACCGCTCGGTGGCTTAAAAGAAATGAAAAAAAAAAATTTAATACTCACTAATATATCGGTCGCGAGATATCGTCGGATATATCAGGTCTTATCCGATATATCCGGCGATATTTTCAAAAATGATATTTTTACTTAAAATGTCGAAGTCGCGACGTTTTCTCCCCAAAACCTTTATGTCGGCCAAAATGTTGGATATGTCGGCCGACCTCTACAATGCTGGTTGTAAGAGAACTATGAAGTTATTGCGTCTCGTATTTCAATTCCCAAGAAGTATCTTGGAGGACTCGTATCTTTAGTAACAAAATGTTCCTAATATGTTTCTTTTTTTCTCTATTCAAGAGGAGTCATCTTCGGTAAGAAGAATGTCGTCTACGTATAAAACCAGAATAATCAGTCCTCAATCGGTCTTCCGTATAAAGAGAGAGTGATCGACATTACTTTTCGAGAAACCAATGGTAGAGACGACTTGACTGAATTTGTCAAATCATGCTCGATGGCTTTGTTTGAGACCGTAAATGAACTTCCAAAGCTTACACATCCGAGACTCCCTCTGAGCAATATAACCAGGAGGTTGCTCCTTATAGAATTTTCTTCGTGTAAGTCGCCATAGAGGAATACATTTTTTTACAGCAAGATGAGGCATTTGCCAATTTCGGTTGACTGCAACAGAGAAGAGAACCCGGATAAAACTGATATGGGCAACCAGAGAGGTCTCAAATAAATCAGCACCATATGTCTGAGTGAACCCTTTGGCAAGTAGACAAGCCTTCTTTTGATCCACATTGCCATATGAGAGAAACTTGATTGTAAAGACCCAACGAAAACCAACATTATCGCCTCAAGAAGGGGTAGAGACAGTAATACAGGTACCTGTGATGTCAAGGCAAAGATTTCCTTATCCATAACCTCTTTCCTGCAAGATATACGAATAGGTTTATGATGTGTAGTAAGAACGGTGGTGATAGAGAGTGCCTATTCATACTTGCTACTTGAAGGACTGTGATTGACATATGATAGTACATTAGTAAGAGGATGTTATGTAATCCCCCTTACCCCTTTCCGCAGAGCAATGAGAACATCCAGGTTCGAGTCTGCTGAGGTGACATAACTTTTCGAAGAGGAAAGCGCTGACTTGGGAGCTGACAGTGGGGACTCTGTAGTGGATGGAGCGAGGAGAGGTGGGGAAGCAGGGCGACGACGATAATGATAAGGAAAAAGTGAAAGGGGAGGTATATGTTCAGCATGTAGTATTAGTTGTCGGATACCTAATGAAGGAGCATGAATGGGAGAACGATGAAATAAAGGTAAGAGAAGGTGAGTTGGGAGAGATAGGAGGAGGGATCTCAAGAGTAAGTGTCCCTCCGTCGGTGGAGAAATAAGGGGCAGATTCAAAAAATGTGACGTCAGTAGAGACATATTGATGTTTAGAGATATAGTCGAAACAACAATATCTTTTTCGAGTTGGAGAGTACCCCACGAAGATACATTTGGTGGCGCGATCGAAGAGTTTATCGAGACCAAATGTAGGAGTTTGGATGTAAGCAGTACAACCAAACACGCACGGAGTGAGGGGAAAATGTGTACCAGTCGGATATAGAAGAGAAACAAGTGTCTTACCCAGATGAGTAGAAGATAGCAAACAATTAATGAGAAAAGAAGAATGAGAATCACATGACCCCAGTAGGAGCGAGGAGCATTCATTTGACACATTAGTGTATGAGCAACATCGATGAGATGATGATTTTCCATTCCGCCACTCCATTTTGTTGGGACACATGCACATTACTGATCTGATGAATAATATTGTTGGTGGTGCAGAAAGATGAGAACTACTGACTCATGTATATTTTTGCATTATCAGTTCAAATAATTTTTAGAGGTAAGCTGAACTGAGTGCGAATTTCATTATAAGATTTTGAGAAAATAGAAAAAAGTTAAGAACATCTAGAAAAATCATCAATAAAGGTTACAATGTACATACTTTATCCACCAATAGACTTTGTGAGACTATGACCCCAGATGTTCAGATGAACAAGGTCAAAATGATGAACAAAACTTTACAGAGTTTAGCAGGGAAATAGTACGATAATGTTTGCCATACTGGCAAGCTTCATATTCTAAAGTGGAGGCTGTCTTGAAAGATTGCAAGAGCTGGTGGAGGAGACGTTGCGAAGGATGAACAAGATGATGATGCCACTGGAGCAGAGAAATGGTGAAGATATATGCAGAGAAAGTGGGAAGATCGTTGAGGTACTGGAGACTGTCACATTCAGTCCTAGTAGCAATCGTCCTATATGATTGAAGGTCCTGAAAATAATATGCATTATGAGAAAATGAGATAGAACATTTCAATTGTCGTGAAAGAGCACTGACAGATAACACATTACACGAAAAATATTGGACGAATAGGGTGTCGTCCAACTGGAGAAGACAGGCAGTAGTCACAACTCTAGACCCACAAATTGGATCAGGAGAGCCATCAACTACAAAGACCGATGGTAACCGGTTATGCTTCTCGAGGTGAGAGAAGATGAGAGTTTCTAGGCATATGATTGGTGGCATCAGAGTCGATGAGCCACTTGCCTTGAGTAAGAACATGCGCGCTACCTGAAGAAGTGGTAATGGAGGCAAATTGCGTGGAGGCATTAATGGCGCCTCAATATCTGCCGAAGAGAACCATCGGTCGGCCTCGAGCGGCTGGGTGGACATGGAGGCAGAAGGCTAAGGCGCATTAGTACTGACATGTGCCGTAGGACAAAGTTGGAAATTTCACAAAACATTTCTCGGCAAGATGACCAAGCAGTCCACAATGGGAGCAAAAAGGGTGAGGTACCACACGACCCTGGTGCGCCCCACATAGCTACGGTGAGCTCCACGACCGGTCGCATGAGCAAAATTGTCGGAGGGCCAAGGGGACACAATTGTAGGCAGAAGGTTGGTAACATCAGAGATGTGAGCGGTGGTTGCATCTAAGATGAGAGTGTTAGGTTCTCCCAAGATCCATTGGCGTATCATCTCGTAGGAATCTGGAGGACAGAGATGATAGCTGATCGCAAGGAGTTCCTGACAATGCTTCATCGAGTGACAAGGTCAATAGAGAAAGGCCGATGTTGAAGAAATTTTGCGTCGAGAGATTGAACTTTCTGATACACAACAACAGGAGAGAGTGTTGGTTGAGCAAAGAGATTAGAGTACAAAGTGTATATGTGAGAGGTTTTGGCACCCTTGGAGTAAAAAGAAGCAAGATGGTCTCACGCTGCCTTCATAGTTTCATCATGGCGGATGATAGACAAACATGCATCAGAAAGAATGTTGGCAAGTCAAATGTGAATACGAGCATCATTGGTAGCTCAATCAACATAGGTGGGAGACGCGAGGTCAGGCGGAGCGTCAGTGAGATGATGTCGTTTGCATTGAAAGCACAAAAGAAAGGTGAAGGAGACTCCAGTCAGGATATTTTGGTCTGGTTAATTTGGATGCCATCCCAATATTTCCAAACGCACTGGAAATAATTGCGGGGGTATGAGCAATAATAGTAGGAGCAGGAGGGAGCGATGGAGTGGCTTTTTATTTATGGGAAAAAGAGTCTGCGAGCAGAAGCTGCGAGAAATTGTAGGAAGGGCTTGTGGTCTCAGGGAGCGGGTCATCGTGGAGTTGCTAGTAGGCTGTCGAGGTAGGGACTCGCCTGCTGGGAGGAGGCAATCGCGGGAAGCACTCATAGAAGGCAGTCGCGAGAGGCACTCGTAGAAGGCAGTTGCGGGAGGCACTCGAAAAGGCAGTTGCAGGTCTCACTCACTAGGAGGTCGCTAGAAGCGCTCTGTGGAGAGGCTCAATCGTCAAGCTTTGCTTGGGAATCGTTGAGACGCACGTTGAGGCGGCGATTTCGTCGAACTGAATCAACGAGTTCTGCTTGGGATGGATCGACGAGCTCTACTAGATGAGTAACAGGATCAACGAGCGCAAGAACGGGGATCGGTGCATGTTTTGCAGTCTGGGACAAGCTCATATTGTGTAGTTCAGAGCGGAGAACTTGAGAGCTCAGATTCGACCAACTCAGAATACACGAGTACCTGCGAATTCTGCGAACGGAAGCTACGTCAGTCGCTTATGCTCGCAAGAAGTAGCGGAGGTCGCAGAGTCTGCAAATTCGAGGAGCGGTGAGGGGATGAGGTGCGAGTCCTTCACCTTCCTGCAGAATCTATAAAATTTTGTGGGAGGCCTCAATTTTAGTCGTGGAGTTCGATCGACGCGACAAGCAGAGGTACGAGCTTAGGAAGTACTGTTAGGCGAGTACTTAGTTGGATTGGTTCGTGGTGATATTGGGAGATCTCGTGTGAGGCCGGGAGAGTTCACGTGAGACCGGAAAGGTTTCGTGCGAAAGCCGGGAGTATTCACGTGAGAGGAGAGCAATGAGTGATTTTGTCCCGCTCTGATACAGTGTGAGAGTTTGAAATATAAAAAATTATTATTCCAAAGAATCGAATTTGTTACATGAGAGCTCCTCTTTTTATATAGAGTAGAGGAGGAGGAAGAAATTACAATAGGAGATGTGAGACTAGATACAAGGAAGAGAAAAAATGTACAATGAGCCCCTTAATGGGCTTTTAGTCTTGGGCTTTAACACGAAGATTGGGGTTTAGCTTTTTAACATTGCTTTTAAAATATATATCTTTTTTTCCATGAGGAGGTGGGTAGAGGAGATGGTCATGCTGAAGGTAAAGCATGGGGAGGAATGAACAAAATTTACCGAGAGAGTCAACTTATGGAGAATCCTGATTGTGATGTGGTTGCAAAGACCCGTTATGTTCGAGTTTGAGCAGGTCGAGGCGACAATATTTTGGTGCATTGTGGATTGTGGTGTAGTTGGCATTGGAAATGAGACATGGAAGCTGTGGTGGCATGTACTTAAAGGTGCAGATCTGCTAACCATCTACAATGGGAGGGAGACGAGCGATAGATAGATGCAGGGTAGGTTGACAACTTCCATGATGCAGGGTAGGTTGTGTGTGCCGACACTCTAGCATACAATCTCAAGCGACGTGACAAATGATGCAGAAAATATGCAAATGCAAAGAAAAATCTGATATAACAATTGCCAATAAGCAATTAATTAAAATGAAACTCGTTCAGTTTCACATTCGATTGCATAATTAGATTAGGATTACAAATACTACTTAGCATACAATTGGGCCGCAAAATATTTTCAAGCGCAAGAAGAATAAGCTCTGCAATTGAATTCACGATATAAAAGCATATAGTATTGTATCCAACAAAATATTCTCCAAGCACACAATAATAGAAACCAAAAACACCTTTCGACTTCCATGTTTAGGCATGGGAGAAATCTAGCGATGGTGGAGGTTCGAGGGAGTTCGAGTCCGGGTGGCTTCATGAGAAAGGGAGACTGGTGGCTGGTAGGGGATTGGATGTGGTTGAAATTAGTGGAGGTATGTATGAGTGGAGGGCGGGGGAGGCTTGCGACTGGGTATGTGCATCAATAGTTAGGTGGCGGAAAAGAGGTTGGCGGTGGATTTTCAGAGATCTGGAGGGGTCGAGCGGCGTGGACAGAAGGAGAACAGGGGGTGGGGAGGGGTTGGCAGGTTGTGAAAGGGAAGACGATGGGTCGGTGAGTCTTGGAGGAGAGGTGGAAGGGCGCGGTTGGGAGGAATGCTGCATGGGCTACACTCGACGACGATTGGAGATGACTGTAACGAGAGTTGGGTTACAGTGTAGTCGTGGATGAGGTTGTGGGGGAAGAAGGGCAGTGGGCGGAGGAAGAAGGGGAGAAACCTGTTGTTAGGGAGACAGGCTGTGGGAGAAACCGGAAAAAAGTCCTAGGAGTCACACCAAGGGTGGCTCATGGAGTCGCACCGGGAGGAAGACCGACGGTTCGGAAGTAAAATCCAAACTCTCGATCCTCCAACTGCTGTCTGCACGCCTATAAAAGAAGAATAATTGCTAGGGCACCCGAATCAGACGACTCATAATATCCTTTGTCGGTTGAGTGTTAAATAGAACTCAAAATACAAAGTAAATATTCAAAATAATTTCGAAAAGATCATCTGGATGCATTCGTGGACTCAGATCATCCGGGCGGCCAACAGATCATCACCTATTGCCGGAATAAATGTGCGTGGGCCGCCGATCTCCATCAACTCCCCTCAGCTTGAAAGTATTCATCTCCGGTGAATGAAGAAGGTTATACTCTCAACGTAGCCCGGAGGCTGACGAGCGACCTTCAGACCCATCGACCTAGCTAAAGTCCCCTTCTCCTATCGGCTCACTCTTCGTCTCTATCGCGACCTATGTCCTTCGAAGTCGGGGATTAAGAAAAGCATGTTCGCCTATCGGCTCACCGACTTCGTCCCCTTAGCCTTTTTTCTGGAGATAGCCCAGTCTTTCGTCGCGGATTGATTCCCAAGCAAGTAGCATTTCCTATTGATTTGTCCTCTTCACTCTATCATTCAATCGTGACAGCCTGCCTTTCCCCAACTTGAAGTTCAATTCTTATTAAGGGATTTGTTTCATAATGAATATCAGATGGATATAAAAAGGACTTTTCTCGAATGTGCACTTCTCTTCCTTCAAGTCCCACATCTGATGAAATAGGAGCTTCTACGAGAACAGTTGAATCTGGGCATGAATATGATATGAGTGTTTTACCGCCCAGTGGGCCCTTGCTCAAGATTTGTTGGGGAACACATATCATCTGAGGTTGTGTGACGCCAACGGACGAGTTAACGCAGTGTATATCGCCCCTCTAGTGTGTGAAGTCGTGGGTTACCTATATCTATAGTTTTTTACCACGATGTTAGATTCATGAGTTATTTTTGCAAAACGTTGTGGATGTAAACTGGTACGACACTGAAGTCTTCCACCACTTATCACCCACACATGGATGGGCAAACATAAGTTGTCACTCGTAGCTTAAGGACTACATTTTGCTCATGCAGAGTGTGTGCATAATAGTTCGGTTAATAGGACTACGGGTCTGAGTCCATTTCGTATTATGTTAGGTTACGACCCTAGGAAGCCTATTGATCTGATCCATGTTCCTATAAAGTCTCGACTCAGTGTGTCTGCAGAGTCTTTTATTCAGAATTTGCATGAACTTCACGAAACAGCCCGAAAGAAAATTGTGATAGGTAATGATTACTTTGAAAAAGGAGAGCAAGTACTCATTTGCATACGATCTAAGAGTTCCCGGTACTTAAAGATCTCCTTAAAGAACATATTTTCCACGTGAGATGCGCCAGCGGTAAGTGGGTCATTTTCAAGAAGCGGTCTACCACAACAATGCTCTGGATGCTAAATGAAGGAAGCATGGTTATGTGCACATAAATCAAAATGGATTCTTGGGTCTGCCCTCTCTGATGTCTTTGGCTTTGATTTGAGGGCATGATTCCGCAACAAACGTGACGGTATAGGGGGCCACTATTTCAGTGGTAATCTGTGAGCAGCCACTTTGTGCATTTATTGTCAAAGGTTCGGTCTTTCTCCTCTAAGAGAAGCCACTTTGTGCATAGGGCCAAAGGTTAGGTCTGTTTCCAAGCTTCCCCCGCCCATACCCCCAATGATTGGGGACTATATGGGTTCTGTTGTTGTTGTTGGTCTACCACAACAAAAATAGAATCGTGCTCCCTCTGAGTGCGAGGGAGCCCTAGTATGAAATTCATACTTATGTTAGCCCAGGGCCTCTGGGATAGAGAGACGGGTGTATAAACCAGTGGACTGACGTGCCCCCTTCGCAGTTTGGAAGACCCGAGAGTGCCGAATAACTCTCGCGACGCCTTTCTTCATTCTAGGCCAAAAAAGCGATCCTCAACTCAAACAACCGCCTTGTCTTGACCAAAATTCCCCGCAACCCCGCTTGCGTGTAACTCTCACATTAGGAAATCTTGGAGGGGCATTTGTGGCACACAGAGGTGGGTACCTAGAAATAGGTAAGTATCTGAAATCACCTAACCCTCTTGGAGCTCAGGGGGATCTCTCGTTAATGAGCTATAGGTGTTGCCAAAATCTGGGCACTTTGGGTAATCATATGCTAAATGGTCAAAGCCTACAACACATGTGCTCATGGTATGCAACAGGCTGACCCCGAAGACTCATGGTGTCAGTCTGCTTGTTCTCAACACCCGCTCGGTATTTGAGAACTTAATGATAGACCTGCATAAACTCTACCCATTTCCATGGTCATAGCCAGCCATCCTGATTCAGGATGCTAAACTTACGGGAGTAATGAAATGAAACTCACGAAGCAGTGAAGTTGAATATTTGCAAGTAATGAAATGAAGCATACAGAATATGGTACCATTTTAGCACCTCAGTAAGATCAGATTGGTTCAGGTCAGTTTTCTAGCTAACCAGACTTATGTGATGGGGGATTTTGTGCCCTCTTTGGTTTAGTTTTTAATACTGAGACAGTTCCATTTACAGTTTTTACATGATAAAAATGGTCAAATTAAAGAAAAGAATAGTAAAAAAACAACAAACTATTATCCTGGTCATTTTCCCTTCGGGATTTTTGTAAACACTGATTTAACTTTTGGAATTGTTTAAATTTTGAGTTCTTTTGAATGAAGCTGTTACGCGCACGCACCTCCTATTTTATTATTGCTTTTCTTTAAATGTATTAGTTTGATGTGAGCCCCCCTCCCTATATAAGGAGGTGGTTTTGGGGAGTTAGGTCATCTTTGGATCCTTGGTCTTTTGGGCTCTCATTAGAGAGAAGCTCTTTGGAGGAACCAGCCTCCGAGAGTTGGCCGGAGCTTGCTCCGGATTGTATCCGTGTTTCTTTGATTCAAGCATTCTCTTTCAAGTTCGTATTATTTGGTCCGACCTGCCGGAGTACAACGACTTACGAAGCAAGGGCATGTGCTTCCGCTGCAAGCACCCCTACTCTCCTGGTCATGAGTGCTCGGTGAAGGAGTGTCGAGTCCTCATCGGCGACGACGTGGCCGCGCTCTCTGCCGCCGACTTTGAAGCCCTGCTGCTCTCGGACGGACTACCGGACGACACCCCGGGCACCTCTCCGACCTCTCCGACACGCTCCGACACTCTCCGGCGACATCTCTGCCTTGTGCATCCTCATATGCCAAAGGGGTGGATGGAATCCCGCGTGGAAGCCCTCGAACACTCCCTCGCCACCATAAACAACCGTCTCGAGGCACAAACCGAGCAGTTCGCCTCGATTCTGACCATGATCCAGAACTTACAGCCCAGCCAGCACTCCGGGCCTCCTGCCGCCTCGGCTGTGGGATCACCCAGCACTACGATCCACGATACACCCGCAGTGGTGGAACTACCTACTCCATCGTATCGTGGTCCTGACATCCCTACATTCAACGGGACTGACCCCCTTGGGTGGATTGCCCGCGCCGAACAGTTCTTCGACATCCACCAGACCCCTCCGGCGCAATGGGTCTCCACCGCACTTATCGGCATGGAAGGGTCGGCCCTCCATTGGGTCTGTTGGCTCCGCCAGACCTCTCTCGCCCTCACCTGGACAGATCTCACCGAGGCCCTGATTCAGCGGTATGACGACCGCTACTCCGGCCCCATGATCGAGCGATTTTGCGGGGTCCGTCACACCGGCTCCATTGACTCGTACATTGATGCCTTTGTGGAATTGGTCACTCATGGGGCCGGACTCCCCCCAGACCATTACTTGGGATTCTTCATGAACGGTTTGCAACCCCACTTCCGCTCCCGTCTCCACACCCTCAAACCATTAACGGTCCACCAAGCCATCAACCTCTCCCCTCTTGTGGAGGCGGAATTCCTCGCGACGTCCGGCGACAGTCTGTACCCATCACCTTCCTCCAGGAATCCCTCCCAACCTTACTTCTCGACCCATCCCAAACCTCCACCTCCGCCACCTCCCCTACCTCGGCCACCAATGATGGGTCCTCGCAACAACCGTCCTATCCCTACCCACCGCCTGTCCAACCAGGAGTACAACGAATTACGAAGCTAGGGTCTGTGCTTCCGCTGCAAGCACCCCTACTCTCCTGGTCATGAGTGCTCGGTGAAGGAGTGTCGAGTCCTCATCGACGACGACGTGGCCGCGCTCTCCGCCGCCGACTTTGAAGCCCTGCTGCTCTCGGACGGACTACCGGACGACGCTCCGGGCACCTCGACGGCATCCCAACCGCGAGCATATCACTACTGACCGGCGGGCGGCGCTCCGACCTCGGGGTCAAGGTCGCTTTTTTGACGGGATGTATTGTTACTCGCACGCACCTCCTATTTTATTATTGCTTTTCTTTAAATGTTTAGTTTGATGTGAGCCCCCCTTCCTGTATAAGGAGGTGGTTTTGGGGAGTTAGGTCATCTTTGGATCCTTGGTCTTTTGGGCTCTCATTAGAGAGAAACTCTTTGGAGAACCAGCCTCCGAGAGTTGGCCGGAGCTTGCTCCGGATTGTATCCGTGTTTCTTTGATTCAAGCATTCTCTTTCAAGTTTGTATTAGAAGCCATGCACCTTGTTTGCATAGATGCTTTGTTAAAGAGCTTGCTTAGTTCTCTGACGTCGTAGGACCTTTAATCTTTTATTTACACATGCCATCATTTTGAAGTACCTTTCAAGCGGATGCATTACTGATTTATCTTGTATTAATTTCTGAAGGCTTAATAAGGTTAGGTACCAAATAAACGTTTATTTGTTAGAGAGAAGACTGGCTCCTTTTTTGAATTAGGGGACTAAAAGAATTCGTCTCTATGGGAATGATTTAATTTATTTCCTCTCAGATTAGTTTTTTTTTAAGTTGGAATTTTTTTCTATCTTCTAAAGCTTGGTTTGAAGTAAAAAAGTTGATTATTGATTAATCTTTTTTTCTTCTGCTGCAGCCTGGTTATGAAGTTCTGATGTCTGATTTCCATTTTCCCAAGAACCAGCCGTCAGAACAAAATATAGTAAGAATTTTTTGTGCCATTCATTCTCAATTATCGTATACCCTGATGTATGAATACCTTTCCAAGAGGATCATGGTCTATAATAGTAGTTCATAAACTAATTATGCTTGAACATGTTTGTTTTGTCATTTGAGCAGTAGTGTTTATATCATTTCTGTCATTTATTTGAATCTATGGTGCTATTTTTTTGTAGTCGATTAGATTGCCTTCCTCTCTAAATTCTAATGCAGACAGATCTTCCTCGACGGCTGGACATGGATCAATCAAATGAAGACGATGAATGCAGATTTTCCTCCTCCACGGCTGGAGGAGGATGCACGTCTTCCACGAAGTGGGCATCTAGGGTTCGTATGGCTGAATACCTATCACGACTTGAATGCCAAGAGAAAGGAGCGGCCTTTTGTCTCCTCTGTCCATGGCTCAAAGGACTCACCTTATTAACCGAATTTTAAGGACTCCTTTAATAGGATATGGGAATTACGGTGCAAGAGTGTAAAGTCAATCGTACCCATATCACCCTTTCTTAATGTCAGGCATGTACTCCTTATATAAATTAATTGGAGCACCGATTAAATTCGATTAATCTATGCGTACCAGGGTTGAGATAAAGTCAGTGTAATTAACTTCAAAATCTTCCGGCCCACGTATCACGGGCTTCAACTTTTTACGCAGATCAAAATCGACTTACATTCGCGGGAGATCCGAATCGACTCAAATTGGCCTGAAATTTCGAACGAGTCAACACGATTGATGTAATCTACTCAATGCAGAAACTGTTAGGGTATCACATCGTCAGTTATCCATTAGCGGTTCTTTTACGCATACTTTTATTATGCGCCTTTATGTATCGAGTTCGAGTTGTATGAGTCGAGTAGAGTCTTTAAAATCTAAATGTTTTTATTGTTATCTTTTATTTATTGTTTTAGGGTTAATGACTTTGATCTATAAATAGACCCCTTGGGTCAATGTATGAGAATCAATCAAAATTATGAAAGTTCTATTTCTTTCTGGAGTTCTTTTCTCCTCCCTCAATTTCTAGTTGTAGGATTGAGCACGGACTCCCCTTCTTCCTCTCCCCTCGCACTCTCCGTTGGTTGAGCTTGGATCCCCCTTGTATCTCCGCTTCCATCGCCACCTCCGACAACGTTACGGCTAGGCCCGTAACATCTTGGTATGAGAGCATCCACGGAGAAGCACGCCTTCGTTCAATTTGCGCCCGTAGCCTCAACCTTGATGGCCCACGAGGAAGATCCGACCGATCATCGTCGTTCCCTGATCTCCGACACGCGTCTCTCGGCCCTCTTCTCGCATGCAGACCTCCGCTAAGCGATCTCTCACCTTCTCGTCGTGCGCCGCCACGGGAGTCTGAGTCGATCGGCTCACGTGGGAGACACCAGCAAATTGTGCATGCTTACTGCGTGCGCTTGTCTTCATCGTCGAGTAGTCCCGCCTTGCCTGCGCACCAGCAATGTATCACGTGTGCTTGTCTTCTTCGTCGAGCGGTCCTGCATCGGGCAGTCCTTCCTTGCATGCACACCAACAAATTCTTTTCATCCGAGCGCCTATTTCGAGCTCTGTGCACTATACGTGGAGCATGTTGTTGTCTTGTAACATACGCCTTCTGTTCTGCGCATGACCACCTCTTGGTTATCACTTGAAATACTAACTAATTTAATTAATTGAGCAATTCTCGACTGATTAAATTAATTAAATTTTTTTGTCCTACAATTAATTGATTCCTCAATTAATTCAACGTCATGACGAGACCCGACGAGCCACTCACCGTCTGTTCGATACTCTAGAAGTTACTGGAGATGTCAGTGTTCTATGACGCCGCGCTTGCGCGACTCTCCACCAGTATTGACCGCCTCTTCGGGAGTCCGATCCCTCCTGCACTCAAAAAAACCTTGCTGCTCTCCGCAGTTCTTGTCGCTCCACCATCGCCTCCGGTTGTTGCCGCCATTCAGTTCACACAACCGACATTGTCGCCCCCCAGCCCAGCGTTGGTGCCACCACAATCTGTGTCGCCACCAACCGTCCCCACGGTCTCTATTCTGCATCTCCCGCTTCGCCCACCTGCTCTATCGGCCCCTCTGTAGCTATTACTTTCGACGACCGCCCCAACCGGTTTCGCCGCTTCTGATCGCCGCAACTCACCTTCATCTAGAGCCTCCGTCGCCCTAGTCTGTCTGCATTCACCGGGCAAACTCGCCCCTGCTCCTGAGCTTTTGTCCGACGGTCTTTCTTCCGCACGCATCTCGGCCACGTTAATTCCTTGCAGTCTCTCGTGCCTCTTGTGAGCACGCCACCGACTCACCACTCGTTGCAGTCGCTGCAACAACAACGCGCTATCGAGAGTTGTTCTGGATAGTAAATCAAAGTGTCAGTTGATCAAATCGTGCAAGCTCTTTTCGAGCTTGTGGACAAACTCGATATGAAGGGCGGGTGGGATTTTAGGGTCCCACGTCGTCAGTTATCAATTAGCGATTCTTTTACCCATACTTTTATTATGCGTATTTATGTTTCGAGTTCGATTTGTATGAGTCGAGTCTTTAAAATCTAAATGTTTTTAGTGTTATCTTTTATTTAATGTTTAGGTTTAATGTCTTGGTTCTATAAATAAATCTCTTAGGTCAATGTATGAGAATCAATTAAAATTATGAAAGGTCTATTTCTCTCTCGAGTTCTTTTCTCCTCCCTCAATTTCTAGTGTTAGGGTTGAGCACGACTACCCTTCTTCCTATCCCCTCGCACTCTCCGCGGGTTGAGCTTGCATCCCCCTTGTATCTCCACCGCCACCTCCGACGACGGTACGGCTAGGCTCGTAACAGAAACACTAACATCTCCTCCTTCCACTACACCGCCACAAAAATCGAACCACAAATCCAAACACATCGACAACCTCATCATGAGTACCTGGAGCTACGATGTCATGGATTCTTCTTTGATGCAAAACCCCTACTCTCTTACCTACCAATGCCCAGATAAAGAATTATGCATTCTCCTTGGCGCCGAAGATAAATACATATTATGATGGATTTTAATGCACTGGAACACAGTAATATTAACCCACTCTTAACGAGTATTGTGCACTCCTAAGGCAGAGCATTGATCCAAGACTTCCTTCACCTGACTTGAGAGCAATGCCAATTTTGAATAAGGGAGTATTGATACATGCATGCATGCTAGCTCAACCATGGAAGTGCTCAGACCACTCAGGATAATGTCCACGGGCCATGTTTTCTTATTCTTCTTCAGGACCTTTCTTTTATTTTGTGTGTGCACGCGTTTGTCTTTTGCTTTTATGTGTGTGTGCATGTGTTTTACTTTTTGTGTGTATTTTAATTTTGTGTGCGTGTGTGTGTTTTATTTGTATTGGCTGTAAACTTGAGAGTACATAAAATTTTGCCATAAGAATTGAAATGCTAACCTAACAGCTAGGATGAGAGTTCCATTATAAGACAGTCATCAATGCAGTGCAACAATGTATATAGCTTGTAATCCGATCTTCTATGAACATATTAAATACATAAAAGTTGATTGTCACTTTGTGCGGGAGAAGGTAGTATTTACAGAAATAATGAGAGCGGCATCTATCGATGATGAGACTACAGAAAGTGGATATAAGTATTTTAGGCATGTATTGTTAGAAATCAGTTAGACGACTAGATATTGTTAGTGTAGAATGATTATGTAGGAGAAGGGATAGACACAAGATAATATGGACAGAAGTTGAAGATAATTTGCAATGTCTAGGTTTAACAGCTTGAATTGCACTCAACAGAAACAAATGACAAATATAAATTGATAAAGACGACTTCAAATAAGTAGAATATGGTTATTGATGATGATGGTTTTTCATGTTCGGGGAATTCTCTTTTGTCCATCTACCCGGGCAGTCATTTTATCCTAATAGGGGGCAAATGACATTTTCCCATTAATTTAATTATTTTATCGCACACTAGGTGAATGACAGATAAAAAGGTAGGCCATTTTCCAGCCAAAAATAGCAAGTACCTTTATGTTTTCAAGTATTATATTACTGAGAGGAGTCTGATTTACCAGGATGCTGACCTTTTCTTCTCAACAGGTATTAATTGTAGTTAAAACAGAGAATTTGGATACTTCTTCATGCATCGCAGGTCCCCCACAAGTGAGGTACATTAGTTTTTGTTCGCACCCATAATCTTGTGAGATAAATTTATTTAGTACTTAAATTTTCATCTGCAGTTTCTTGGTAAATGGTAAAGGGGTGGAGAAAAGGAATAATGTCTCGCCGGTTTGTGTGCTTTCTGAGATTGTGTAGGATTGTTGTTCACGTTACCTTTGTGATCCATATTACTATTCTCAGTTGCTTTATACCCTCGTCAGGATCATGGACCTCAATTTCCAACAGACATATCCAAACTGCTCAAGTATGGAATAAATGTTCTCCAGACAATCGGATATTTTGATGGTATGCTTATAACTGCATTACATTGATCATGTCTATGTGGTTTTATGTAGTTGTTGGATATTAAATGCATACTACTAGTTGCATAATTCGTTTACTTTTCATCACATTTGGATCATCTTCACTGGGATTTTTTAATTTTGTTTAATCATATCATAGGTACTTACTTGATAGCGGTAGCATATGTGAGCAAGATTTCTAATTTCACTCCTACTGCATTGAAAGATTATGTCCAGCCAGTTGTTGCAGCGCTCGAGTCTGGTAAGCAAAAAAATGATCTGTGAAATTCTATGATATATTAAAAAGGTGCAGCGACCTGTTGATTTTAAAAATAAAGAGCGAATAATTTGTGTCTCATCTAGGAATTTACACTATATATTATGGAGCTGATTCCTTATGTTATGGTTTTGAAAAGCATTAAATGACGTGAAATAAAATTAGAAAAAAGTTATGGGATAACATAGAAGTTGGATTTATTTTTCTTTTTATTCGTAGAGTTCTGCTATTGACGATGATGATTATTGGAATCATTTTTTGCACGGAAATTTGTGGGGTTCTTTGTATGTAAATTTTACACCAATGCCCATTAAAGTAAGATTGAAGGATATGTAACTTGATTTAATGATCATGCTCACTTGAAAAAATAAATGAGTTCAGAGTTAAAATTGATATCCATTTGAATAAAGTAGTTGACTCAACGACAACGAGAGAAACAACGATCTTGGAGAACCAACAAGCAAATTACTTTAGAATCTCTATCCTCTACTCAAAGAGCACACAAACTCAAATCAGTTTTTTTATCCTAAAAAGGGTTATTTCACGCTATTACAAATTGATATTTATATTAAATTACAAGCTTAAGATATTAAGGTAAGCTTACCGTGAGATGACCATATCACCCAAAATAGCTCCATGGATTGAGGAAGCAAGGAAATAATATTGATTCTCTTAGGTAAAGAATCATCACATTGTGATGTGGTTACTGGGACGATCTCTCCTTGCATCTCTTGGATCTATTCCTCCTTTTCTTCTTATCGAACATGGTATCAAAAAAATGTTCGAACTCATTGTTGAGCTCTCCCCATTGATGGTTGCTTTGGTCGAGCCTTTCTAGTGCTAATGCCTACTTCCCATGTTTCTTTCGAAGGTTATCTCTTGGATCTGCTTCCATGTAAGTTTCATCGATGTTGAAAAACCCCACAGTTGCCATATGTTCGACTCTGATGTGTTCAGATTTGCTTCTGAGATTTTGTCTAATCTTTAGTGTCGTTGCTTCCATTAGCATCTCCCTTTCATACATCAACCAGCTCTTGCTTTCAGTTACTTGCTTTCATTAGCTCCAAAGATCGAAACTTTTGTCAACCATAGAGGTCTTTGTTTAGCAGAGCTTTCATTAGCATATCACAACAATCACTGCTTGAGGTCAGGAGCATAGCCAGCAATATTCTTCCAAGCTTTCACCCACTTTTGAGTATCGTTCAAATCGAGCATCAAATTGAGCCACTTTCTACTTGCACTAGTTTGCGGAATTCATCTCCTTTCTTTGAAAAAAAATATTTGCTCAAGGCAATCTATAGTTTTCTTCAAGTGTGGTTCTTCGGAAGATTGTCCTTTTCCTCAACCTCCTACCATAATTGATGCCTCTTATGAAGAATAGGAAGGTGAGAATTTCAATATTATGGATTGGTTGCTTAATTCTGTGAACCTTAGCATTTCTTTTTTGTTGGACTACCAAGGAATTTGGGAACTCGTTGAGAATAAATTTTCCTAGAAGAAGGATCTTGTTTGTGCTTATCAATTTCATGTTGAGTGGATTTCAATTGGCGAATATGCACGATTTTGAGAGATATTACAATATCGATCAATAGCCAAGCTTTTGTGGAGGATTACAGAAACGATCTTATGCAAAACAGGTCTCTAGGATGCTCTCTATTCTCCCACCTTGAACTTGAATTTTAGAGAGTTTAGATATTGAGGGATTTTGTTCTTGACTTAGACACCGCCTCTCATTATATTAAATTTGAGACCAAATGTATTAACTCCTTTTTCCCTAATGGTGGTGTGGGACATGAGAAGTCTTTGTAGTTGCTGATTACAGAATGAGAAACAAAATTTCTATCAATTGTCTTGATTCCAAGAAGAGTAATCTAAAAAAGGTCATGGCAAGGAGAAGTGTTTGGAGTTGCAACCTAACTTTGCTATAAGGGTGTTATGAATCCTCGTAACGACCGGTTCACGGGACAACCGAAGGTGGAGGAAGGATGCGACATCAAGCGGGGCTGAACCAATCGGTTCAACCCTCCTTAATTAAAGCATATGGCGGCTGGGGGGGCTAAACCGACGGGTTCAGCCCCTATGGCGGGTCCGGGTGGCCCTCCTGAGCCCGAGGGGTATTAATACCTCTAGGGTGGCATTGTGGTGGATTATCAAGATTCTCAAGGTATTTCTCCCCTCTCCCTCTCAAATCCTAGGTTTCTCCCCTTCTCTCCCAAATCTCCCTTCCCGTTCATAACATTTGGTATCAGATGATTCCATCCTGTACCATGGTAACCCGCTCACATGAAGAATCCACCAGGCTCGCAACCCTAGAGGAGAACTACACCGGACTTTCAGATATGGTGGCGTCCATTGAAGAGAAATTGAGGGAATCAGAGAAAAGATTGAAAGAACGACTGGATGCTCGCATGAAGGAGATTAGGAGCTTGTTGTCGCAAAGTATCAAGGGCAAATCGGTGGCTACAGAGGAAGCCAACGCTCAACAACGACTGATCCCGACTCCGAGCGGTAACGTCGACCCAATTGATCTCACGGGGGGCGTCGACTGGTTCGGAACCGTCTTTAGAAGGCACGTCGGAGACGGTGGGAGGACAGAAGGATCCTGTCAACAACCGACAGGGATCGATGCATCCCCAGATGGTGTAAATTGCGCGTCCAATGGTGATTTCTGTTATCACGCGGAACACGTCCGCGTGCGTGGACTCGACAGGGAACGGGAGGGCTTCCAGGGGGATCAACGCCCAGTCCAGACGGGTTTTCCCCCACGGGATGGACTCCTTCCCAACCCTAGGCGGCCGGCTCCAGCCGGCCACAACCAGGGAGGCGGCGCATGGGAGTACAGGCCACTCCCAACGGAAGCACGAGCCGGAATCCCGTACGAGGAGGATGTGGGGTACCCGCGGCTGGACCGACGAAGACCGACCGGACTCGGGCAAGAGTATGGGGGCCTCAGACCACAATATCCGAGAGCCCACATGCAGCCTAAGATGACTCGCATGAATTATCTAAGTTCAAAGGAGGAGACGCGCTAGAATGGATCCAAAAGTCGGAGTTGTTCTACAGTTACCACGGGATCCCAGAAGAGCAGTGGGTGCAACTGGTCTCGTTTCATCTGGAAGATGACGCATTCCAGTGGACCCAGTGGTTCCTCCGCGGGCGCGAATGCGCTCTTTGGGCTGAGTTCGTTGACGGTTTTGCAGCTCGTTTTGGACCACTAGAATATGAAGACTTTGAAGCCCTCCTCCAGATTCTGAGACAGAAAGGGATGGTAATGGAATACCGCACAGAGTTTGAAAGGCTGGCGAACAGGGTACAGTGGGAGGAGAAAACACTCCCGAGCTGCTTTGTCTCGAGATTGGAGGATGACATCAGGGACGAAGTCTATGCTTATATGTCGCGCAGCTTGACCCACGCCATCATCATGGCCCGTATTCAGGAGGAACGAGTCATCCGACAGAGGTCAAGGGTTGAGAATACGAGGAATACTACAAACCCTTTGGCTGTCAGGAAGGAACAAGTGGGGACCGGAAAGGCAACTGTAAAATATTGACATGGTCGAGGCTAAATGCAAGGAAGGAGAAGGGACTATGTTTCAACTGTGACGACAAGTTCACTCCCGACCACAAATGTCAGATAATCCAGGTGTGCATGTTGGGGGAAGAAAAAGACGACGAGGTGCCGGAGGAAGGTGGGGAACAGTTTGGACATAACCGAGTTCAGGGTATCTATCCAAGCAATGGAGGGAGGATCTACACCGCTCACTATGCGTATTGCAGGGCGGATCTGCCAACAGAAGGTGACAATCTTGGTCGATAGTGAAAGCACTCACAACTTCATCAATCCTGTTGTGGCATAGAAGTTGGGGCAAGAGATCACCAAGGATGCCGCTTTCCAAGTCATGATGGCTGACAGAAATAAGTTGTAGTGCGAAGGGGTACTGAAGGGAGTGGGGTTCGGTGTGCAAGGATACACATGCAGGATGGATGTTTACTTGTTTCCCATTCGAGGATCAAATATGGTTATGGGGGTCCAGTGGTTACGATAACTGGGGAAGGTAACCCTGGATTGGGACCGCATGCCCATGGAATTTGCTCAGGGAGGAAGAGAATACTGCCTGAACGGGATCAGAACTCTCCGATGAAGGAGATCTCTCTTCGGTGCTTAGCGAGACTGTGGGAACACGAGGACAACATGGTTGTGATTATGGAGCTCGTGCCTCAGGCTACACCCCCGCAAGAATTCCCAGAGCAGATGAGACCTTTACTCCTCCAGTTTCCGAGATCACCAGATCAGCCTGAAGGAAGGGACTGATCCGACCAACATTCGACCCTACCGTTATCCGTATGTACAGAAGGCCGAGATAGAACGGAGCGTGAAGGAGATGCTAGCAGCAGGGATCATTCGACCCAGCACCAACTTGTTTTCCTCGAAAAAGGATGGCTCGTGGAGGTTTTGTGTTGACTACCGCACTCTAAACAACTCTACCATCAATGACAAGTTCCCTATTACCATGATCGAAGAACTCCTGGATGAACGACACGGAGCACGCCTGTTCACTAACCTGGATTTGCGTTCAGGGTACCACCAAATCAGGATGAAGGACGATGATATCTTCGAAACCGCCTTTCGAACACATGATGGTCACTATGAGTTCGCCGTGATGCCGTTTAGACTCTCCAATGCGCCCTCTACATTTTCAGGCAGTGATGAACGAGATTTTTCGTCCCCTCCTCTGCAGGTCTGTATTAATAAATTTTGATGACATTCTTATCTACAGTGCCAACTGGGAAGCACATCTCCAACATGTGGAACAAGTGCTCGTGATACTCCGACAGCACCAGCTTTATGTCAAGCACTCCAAATGCTCTTTTGGTCAGGAAGAGGTCAAATATCTGAGTCACATTGTATCTGCACAAGGAGTCAAGGCCGACCCCAAGAAGGTTGAGAGCATGCAAACGTGGTCTAGGCCGCGCACTGTCCGTGCTCTCCGAGGTTTCCTCGTGTTGACAGGCTACTACAGGCGGTTCGTGAAAGATTATGGGAAGATAGCTCGACCGTTGACCCAGTTGTTACATAAGGATGCCTTCTGCTGGCAGGAGGAAGCGAAAGCTGCATTCCAAGCTCTCAAGATGGATATGATGACAACACCAGTGCTGGCCCTCCCCGATTTCTCCAGGGAATTCATTATGGAGACCGGTGCTTCTGGCGTAGGGATCGGGCCGTTCTCATGCAAGAAAGTCGACCGATAGCTTTTTTCAGCAAGGCGTTGGCACCACGAACACTGGGCTTGTCTACCTACGAGAAGGAAATGCTAGTTATCATACATGTCGTGACTTTGTGGCGACCATACCTTTTGGGAACACACTTTAAGGTCCGGATTGATCACCAGAGTTTGAAACATTTTTTGGAGCAACGGGTGACATTTCTTCTACAACAGAAATGGGTGACGAGGTTACTGGGCTACGACTACGAGATAGTCTATAAACAGGGGAAGGAGAACGTTGTGACGTACGCACTATCCCGCCTACCAGAGGGGACACTCCAACACATCTCAGGTCCGCTGATTAGCGCACTAGATGACATATAGACAGAGGTTTTACAGGACCCTGAGCTTCGTCCTATCGTAGAGTCACTTCAACAAGGACAGGACGCTCCCCCCGGATTTCGTCTACTAAACGAGCACTTATACTTTCACGACCGGGTGGTCATACCCTCATCGTCGCCATGGATGGACACTATGTTACAAGAGTTCCACTCTTCACCAGTGGTGGAACATTATTACGGTGCTCGGGAAGGAATCCGGCGAGGGGGGAGGGCCGAGGAGACGAGAGAAGAAGAGGAGAGGAAGAGAGGAATATGGAGCAGCCCTAATTTCAGGATTAATCCAAGCATAGCAAAAACATACAAACACCCCCTTATATAGAGGAGGGGTGCCAATAGCCAAAGTTCGGAACTAAAAGGAAATACAAAATACGGCGAAATAAAATACTCCTGCGATCAAGATAAAATACTCCTGCGATCATTCCCCTGTCGGGTTTGTCTTCCTGCGCGTGTACACCCTCCACGGTGGCTCCTCATCGGGCGTGTCCGTAACAATACCGCCGTCTGGAAAATTTGCCTTGTCCTCAAGGCAGTAGTCCGCGAACTGACGGCGAAAATCCTCCCGCGGTAGCCATGTAGCATCTGAGTCGGGGTGATCGACCCACGCAACGAGGATCTCCTCGGAAGTGGGGTCTCCGGCCATCGGGCAACGACGATCCAGGATCCGGGCTGGGTAGAAGGACGGCTCGCCGGCGAGGTCAATGTCAGGGGGAATCTGCTCCGTAGTGGTGTGGTCGCCCACCGCGCGACGTAGCTGGGACACATGGAAGACCGGGTGGACGCGGCTCCCGGCGGGGAGGCGGAGGCGGTAGGCCACGGCGCCGATGCGCGCTAACACCTCGAAGGGCCCGAAGAACCGCGGGGCCAGCTTCGGGCACGGGCGTCGGGCTACTGTCAGCTGACGGTAAGGGTGCAACTTGATGAAGACCCTCTCCCCCACCTGAAAGGAGAGGTCCTGCCGCTTCCGGTTGGCGAAGGCCGTCATTTTCTGTTGTGCCCGCAACAGATGCTGCTTCTGATGCTCCAAGATGGTGTCCCTGTCCCGCAGGGAGTGGGCCAGACTCTCCACCTGACATTCACCCGGTAAGTGGCGGAGGATGGAGGGCGGTGGTCGGCCATAAACGGCCTCAAAAGGGGTGGTGCCCGCCGACAGGTGGTAGGCGGTGTTGTACGAGTACTCGACCCAGCACAGCCACTTGGCCCATGTCCGAGGCTGCTCCCCCACGAAACAGCGAAGGTAGGTCTCCAGACAGCGGTTGAGGACTTCAGACTGACCGTCTGTCTGGGGATGGTATGCCGTACTCATGCGCAGGCGAGTGCCCTGCAGCCGGAAGAGCGTGGTCCAAAAGGTACTCAGGAAAAGGGGGTCGCGATCGCTCACGATCGACCGCGGAAACCCGTGGAGTCGGACTATGCCGCTGATGAAGCTGTCGGCCACGGAGGCGGCGGTATAGGGGTGGCGCAGGGGAATGAAGTGCCCGTACTTGGACAGGCGGTCCACCACCACCAGAATGCAATCAAAGCCCTGAGAGCGTGGGAGACGCGTGATGAAGTCCATGGCGATGTCCTCCCAAACACGGTCCGGAAGTGGAAGGGGCTACAGGAGGCCCGCTGGAAAGGTAGCCTCATACTTGGCCTTCTGACAGGGCAGGCAAGCGGCCACGTACGCCTTGACCTGGCGGAACATGTTGGGCCAGTATAGGGAGGCTGCGAGGCAGCGGTAAGTGCAGAAGGCGCCGGCGTGCCCGCCGGTAGGGGACGCATGAAACTCAGCCAGGAGTCGCGGAATGCTCGGGGACGAAGGTGCCACGACCATGCGCCCCTTGTAGAACAGGCGGCCCGCGATGAGCGAGTACGGGGGATGAGCGTCTCCGTTGACGAGGAGAGCGGTACGGATGCGGGCTAGTACGGGGTCGGCGTCCACCTCCTGCTGAATGGCCGCCGCATCCTCCCACACTGGGCGGGAGATGGCAGACAACTCTGTGGTCTGGCTCTGACGGGAGAGTGCATCCGCTGCGCGGTTGGCCTTGCCGGGCCGGAACTCGATGGTGAAATCGTACCCGAGGAGCTTGGCGACCCACACTTGCTGGGCGGGGGTGGCAATCTTCTGCTGAAGGAGGTAGCGCAGGCTGTGATGGTGGGTGCGAACTACGAAGGGGCGCCCCAGTAAGTACGGGCGCCAATGCTGCACGGCGAGAACGAGGCCCATGAGCTCGTTCTCGTATGCTGAGCGGCTGCGGATGGTGCTGGAGAAGGCACGGCTGAAGTAGGCGACCGGTCGGCCGGCCTGCATAAGGACGGCTCCTACCCCGGAGCCGGAGGCGTCACACTCTACCAGGAAGGGCCGAGTGAAATCCGGCATGGCCAACACCAGGCCCTGGACCAGGGCCTGCTGGAGGGCGGAGAAAGCGGCAGCGGCCGCGGCCGACCACTGGAAGGGGCCCTCTGCGGACTTCGTCAGAAGCTGGGTGAGGGGCCGCGCTAACGCCCCGTATCCCTGAATGAAGCGACGGTAGTATCCGGTCAGCCCGAGGAAACCACGGACGTCGCGGAGCGAGCGGGGTGTCGGCCAGTGGAGCACCGCTGAAATCTTGTCCTCGTCCATGGCGACCCCGCGGGCCGAAATAGTGTGGCCCAAGTAGCTGACCTCCGTCACTCCAAAGGAGCACTTCTTCGGATGGAGCCGAAGGTGGTGTTCGCGGATGGTGGAGAGAGTCTGGCGAATGTGACGGAGGTGATCCTGCCATGAAGAGCTGTAGACCAAAATGTCATTAAAAAAAACAAGAATGTGTCGTCGAAGTACCGCCCGGAAGATGTCGTTCATCGTGGCCTGGAAGGTGGCAGGGGCGTTGGTCAGGCCGAAAGGCATAACCAGGAACTCGTAGTGGCCGTCGTGCGTCCTGAACGCCGTCTTTGCAATGTCGGCAGGCCGGACCCGAATCTGATGGTACCCGGCTCGGAGGTCCAGCTTGGTGAAGAAGAGCGCGCCATGGAGCTCGTCCAGAAGCTCCTGAATCACCGGGATCGGGTATTTGTCGGGGACGGTGGACTTGTTGAGCTCGTGATAGTCCACACAGAAGCGCCAACTGCCGTCCTTCTTCCGAACCAGGAGGACGGGGCTGGAGAAAGGGCTAGCACTGGGTCGAATGAGGCCCCCCATCAGCATCTCGTGTACTAGCCGCTCGATCTCATCCTTCTGCACATGGCCATAGCGGTAGGGTCGAACTGACACAGCCGCGGTGCCGGGCTGAAGGGGAATGGCGTGGTCCGTCGGCCGAGCCGGAGGCAGGCCGGTTGGGGTGTCAAAGACGTCGGCGAACTCGGAGAGGAGCTCCTGCAAGTCCGCACTCAGTGGCAGAGTAGGAGGTGGCGGAGCAGACAAAGGCCACAGCCAGGCGGAGAAGTCGACGTCGGCGGTATGCTGAAGGGCCCGGAAGGAGACCGGTGTGCGGAGTAAGGCCGAGTCCCCCACCAGGCTGCAGGCACGGCCCCCCTGGAGGAACTGCATCGTCATACGCGCCCAATTGGCGCGCACGTCACCGAGTGTGCGGAGCCAGGCCACGCCCAAGATGGCGTCGATCCCGCCGAGGCCAAAGGCATAGAAGTCCGCTGTCACCGTACAAGAGCCCACCGAGAGGGAAAGGTCGTGGCAGCACCCCTGAGTCGATCGGCGGCGGCCATCACCGAGGCAAACGGTGAACTCCGGGGAAGGAGTGAGCGGAAGCTGGAGCTGGTGGGCGAGCTGTGTAGACAAGAAATTGTGACTCGCGCCACTGTCCACCATCACGACATTGGGGCGGGTCTGCAGCTGCCCCATCAGCTTCATGGTCTGAGGGCCCGAAATGCCCCCCACAGAAAAACATGGTAACTCCAGGCGGCCACAAGTCGCCGGTGTGGGGTCCGCGACCACGTCGTCCTCCGAGATCTCGAGGGCCTCAAAATCCGCAGCGGTAATCTCTGAGTCGAAATCGCCGATGATGGCGCCTTGACAGGGCATACATGCGTCGGGGAGTAGGGCTGGCGACAGCGGAAACAAAGGCCCTTGCGACGAAGGTCATCCAGGGTCGAGTTGGAGATGTGCTGGTGAGGGGGTCGGCCAGGCCGAGGGCCCCCGTGAGGCGGCCGAGAGGGGGCCGGGGCAGCAGGAGGTCGCCAAGATGGCCGCGGTGGAGGGGGGGTGCTCGCACTAGCGGAGGCCCGAGGTCCCAGGTCGGCCTCGACCAAACGGGCCATGTCAAGAGCGTCCGCGACCGTGCGCGGATGGTGCGTGCGAAGGCGGGAGCGGATGTGGGGAAGGAGGCCCTGCATGAAGAACCCCAGGTAGTGATCGGGCGGAAGGCCCGGAACATGAGCCACCAGAGCGACGAACTCATCGATGTAGTCATCAAGTCCGGCCGTCTGCTGAACGCCGCAGAGGCGCTCGATGGCGGACCCCGAGGAGCGTGGGTCGTAGCGGCGGATCATCTCCTGCTTGAGGTCAGGCCAGGAGATGGACGAATTGGTCTGACGGAGCCACCGGGCCCAATGGAGGGCGGAGCCGTCCAGACCGACCACGACGGTGGACACCTTGTCCAACTCCGGCGTGAGATTGAGATCGAAGAATTGCTCGGCCTTGGCGATCCACCCCAAGGGATCGACGCCCGTAAAGGAGGGAATGTCGAGGGAGAGAGCGGACCGGCTCGGAAGGGCCGGCGGTGGAGTGGCAGCACGGGGGATGGCCGGTGCGGCACCAAGGAGGGACCCGCCCTCGGCGGAGGAGGACGAACCCGGGGCGACGGGGGCGGCAGAAGCATGGAAGGAATCGATTTTGGAGTGGAGGGAGAGCAGGGATTCATGCATGGTGGCGAGGAGTTGATCGTGGGCCTCCACGCGGCGGAAGAGGGCTTCGGAGGAGAGATCCGCCGCGGAAGGGTCGGAGGAGCGAGTGGTGGGTGCCATCTGAAGGTCGGATGCCAGCAACGATGCTAGGGCAGGGACGGAAAAGAGGACGCGGAACTTGGATGCTAGCCACGACGCTAGGGCACGACACCAGCGCGGGATGCGCGCGACTCCCTGGATGCGGACCGTGGAGCGGAGGAGGGAGAGGAAGGCGCGCTCGATGGAGGAGCCGGGAGTGGGCGGGATTTCCGACGGAAGAAGCGGGATCGACAGACGGATGAAGCGGGAGCGGGCGGGATTTCTGACGGAAGAAACGGGAGAGAAAAAGCACCGCGCAGAAATAATGGCTCCGGCGGCGAGGAAGGCAGGCGGAGCGGCAGGTCGGACCAAATATTACGGTGCTCGGGAAGGAATCCGGCGAGGGGGGAGGGCCGAGGAGACAAGAGAGAAGAAGAGGAGAGGAAGAGAGGAATAGGGAGCAGCCCTAATTTCAGGATTAATCCAAGCATAGCAAAAACATACAAACACCCCCTTATATAGAGGAGGGGTGCCAATAGCCAAAGTTCGGAACTAAAAGAAAATACAAAATACGGCGAAATAAAATACTCCTGCGATCAAGATAAAATACTCCTGCGATCATTCCCCTGTCGGGTTTGTCTTCCTGCGCGTGTACACCCTCCACGGTGGCTCCTCATCGGGCGTGTCCGTAACAAACATGCAGGAGTTCTACGTACCCACAACGGGTTAGAGCTAATGTTTTATGGAAGGGCCAATGAAGGGATGTCCAACGGTTTGTGCAACAATGCGAGATTTCTCAATGACAGAAATACAAAACCACATCCCCGGCGGGCCTACTCACTCCCCTGGAGATACCGCGGCAGATTTGGGACACAGTCTCTTTGGACTTCATCGGCGGGCTGCTGAAGTCCCAAGGGAAGACAATCATCTTTGTAGTGGTGGATAAATTATCCAAGTATGAGCACTTCCTGACCCTGAACCATCCCTATCCCTACACAGGTGAATCAATAGCGGACTTGTTCATGCGGGAGATAGTCAGACTTCACGGAATCCCACGAGCTATCATCTCAGACCGGGATCCAGTCTTTGTGAGTAACTTCTGGAAGGAACTCTTCAAACAGCAGGACATTCGCCTATGTATGAGTACTGCCAACCATCCACAAACAGGCGGACAAACATAGATACTCAATCGGTGAGTTGAGACATACTTACGGTGCTTCGTGATGGACGAGCCCCGCATATGGACACGGTGGCTGCATTGGGCAGAGTACTGCTATAATACCTCCTACCACACGACCATTAAGTTTACTCCTTTTGAAATTGTCTATGGGCACTCCGCCCTGATCTTGGGTATATATGAGACAGGGGGAACGACGCTACGTGTTGTTGATCGTGAGTTACGTGACTGAGACCGTACCCTTGCCATGTTACGAGAAAACCTCCTAGCCGCCCAAAACAGGATGAAGGTACAGGCAGATAAACATCGGTCCGAACGTCATTTTGCAGTCGATGATGAAGTCTTCTTAAAGCTCCAGCCCTACAGACAAACCTCGGTGTCCCGGAGGACTAATCGAAGTTGGCCCCGCTATAATGGTCCCTTCAGAATCTTTCAGAGGGTAGGACCTGTTGCTTACACCTTGGACCTTCCTGCGGGCTCGCGTATTCATTCCACATTCTATGTCTCCTTCTACTATTTTGAAAGGCGCAAGGCGCACCGAGGCGCAAAGGGGTCGTGAAGCCTATTCGCAGGCGCGCGCCTGAGGCACGTGAGGCGCCAAAATGGAAAAAAGATAAAATGTAGTTAATTAAATACAAAATACACATAAAATACATCGACCACCATATCAACACAGTAGAATTAATGCATTTAGTATCACCTAATTTTCTACATTTGATTTTCGGTGAACTGCGCACACTGTATTCTGTATTATGTTAGAATCTCACATAACTGAAGGAATAACAAATAGACAAACATACAACTAGTTAAAGAAATTTATAGTAATCCCCGAGCTAAGAGTCCTAAAATATAGACCATCTAGTTCAAAAAGCAACTGAAAAAAGATAATAAAATACCAACAACTGATAATGTAACAAGTAACAACTATCAAAATATGAAGAAAAATATTTTAAAACACTAAAGCTACGAGAACAAAAAAATAGAAATGACACAACAAAGTAGCAAATGTTACCTTGCATTCCAATCTGACATTGAAGCAATCCCAACTTCACTCCTCTCTTGAAATAAAAATCTTTGCTTTGCCATATAATAAATTCAGGGTAATAACAAATTACCGCATTAGAATAATTCAGAGTAGTAAGCAATAACAAATAAACATGTCACTATGTAAGCAAAACAAAAAATGTAACTCTGTCAAATATTATCACAAATGCAATCACAAACATCAAAAATATAAAAGATGAAAGATCCATAGAAGTTTAGTACTATCAAATACATGGATCTGCATATATGTATTATAGAGGAAGGATCCATAAAATCTCCATATGCATGATCTGCACAAAGGTAATCACAAAAAAACACTTGTTAACTATGGTAATTACAAGTCTATTGCATATATGAGTAGGAATTGTATAATATAAATATGGTAATTAAATTATTTAAAAATGAAAATAATTTATTACTCACCAATCTTCTTCTAGTCCGATGTCTTCATCAGAAGAAGCGATGTCAGTATAATCTTCTTCTTCATTGTACTCATCAGCTTCCTCATCCTCATCCTTGACGTCATCCTCTCTAAGTACTACTGTAGTAGGAACCCTCGTCTTAGATGTGCTCCCCTTTTCAACTATCTTTGCACTTGTCTGAATCATTTGTTTTCCTTTGGATAAGCGCGTCTGATATGTGTCCTCTTCTACTCCAGTTGCCTTAGAAACTGCACCCCAAGTCAGGTACTCGTCATCAAAAACAAATTCCTCATCCTCCTCAGCCTCATTATCTTCATCCATTCCACCCACTAACCATTCGTTGCCATCATCAATATCTGTCAATGAAATCGGGTCTATAGGATCACGTGCATCATATCGCCGTCTTAACGCTCGGTTGTATTTGACAAATACTAATTCATTTAACCGTTGTTGAGCTAGCCTATTTCTTTTTTTACTATGGAACTGAAATATAACAAATTAACTATATAAATTAATCAACAAATTAAATACAACTTAATCTCCCAAAATAAAATTTAAATACTTACATGTTCAAAAAAACTCCAGTTGCGCTCACACCCAGTTGCACTGCAAGTTAGACTAAACACTTTGATAACAAATATTCTTAGGTTAGGAGTTGAAGTACCATAAGATTGCCACCATTCAACTATCAAAGTAACAAGTAAGAAATATTTAGAAAATGAATCATGCAGAATAAACTTGATTGAATAATAACTAATTTACCAGGTGACTTTGTTTTTCGGTGTCGAATTGCAAATTCCATTCCAAATAACCCTTCAACATTTCTATATAATGATAGCTGGTAAACAACTTTATCTTGCTCGCTATGACTTGGAATCAGTCTTTGCATTGTCTTGTATAAACCCTCCATAACTTCTCCATCTGCTGCAATAGTGGGGTTTGAATAAACGAATTCTAGGTTTAAATAATGACCCGCAGCATGCAGAGGTCGATGAAATTGCGTTTCCCATCTTCTATCAATAATTTTTAGGACATCCTTATATTTTTCCTCTTTCTCATTGAAGGACTTTATGATCGCCTCTTTAGCTCTATCCATCGCTTCGCATATATAACCCATGGCTGGTCTTTTCTCTCCATCAACCAATCTCAGTACACGTACCAAAGGTTCAAATATATTTAAAATATACAAAACACTTCTCCAAAAAGCGATCATCAACATAATTGTATGCACTTCCTTACCACCACTTTCCTTCGCCCACTTGCTTGAAGACCAGTCAGGTGAAGTGAACATCTTTCTCAAATTGTTCCTCTGCTTGTGAATGCGCTGAAGAGTAAGGAAAGAAGTTGTAAATCTCGTCATAGCTGGTCTAATAAGCTCCACTTGCCCCGTAAAGCTCCTCAACATATTGACAAGACCAGGGCGAACATAAATATAACCATTTATGGTCATTGTCCTCTTTAATGTTCGCCTAATGCTGGGCATCTTTCCAATATCCTCTAGCATTAAATCAATGCAATGAGCAGCACATGGTGTCCAATACAAATGACCGTTTTGTTTCCAATAATTTACGTGTTATGTATCATATAAACAAAGAAATATAAAGAAAAATTCAACATATTTGAGAATTTAAGATGAAATGAAAATTGAATAATTAATGAGTTATACCTCCTAATACGTTATTGCTTGCACTATCTGTAATAATCTGGACAACATTTGTCTCTCCAACTCGTTACATCACCCTATCAAGCAACTCGAACATCTTCTCTCCAATCTTCGAATAATCTGATGCATCGACATATTCGGAGGAAAAATGTTCTTTTAGGTGAATTCACCAAAAGATTTATTAGAGTTCTTTGCTTCCTATCTGTCCATCTGACATCCATGATAGAACAACCGTACATCTTCCACTCATCCTCATAAGCTTTCATCATGTATTTGACTTCACTTCATTATTCAGCAATGACATACGAACCTCATGATAACTTGGTGGCTTCATTCCAACTCCAAATTGTCCAATGGACTGCACCATTACTGCAAAACTAGGATGAGCCACAACATTAAATGGGATGGATGTGTCATACATCCATTGAGCTATATGATTGCAAGCTCATCCTCTCAGCTCCTTCTTACAAGCTTCATTAATAGATGTTTGCTTCATACTTTTTTGTTTTCCTTTTCTTTGCACCATCTTTCCTATATTAGGTGCAAAAAAAACATCCATCGGTCCTTTAGCCCGAGGTTTCTTGGACCCGCTAGCTCTACTATGAACCTTCTCTCCAATGTCATTCATTTCCTCGTCACTTCCAAAAGTATCCATATCTGCAAAGTCAGGGAATGTGCGCTTATCCGTGTTGCTAGCAGTTAAATTTTTTTCCATAAACTCTTGCAGTTCCAAGTGGACATGTGAGGGGCATTTGAGACAAGACTTGGTATTCCTAAAGCCTCCAACAATGTGCTGCTTGGCTCGATAAATCCCAGCCTTTGTAACCTTCTCGCATAAGTTACAAATCAAATCATTTTTATTACTGGGGGTCAATTGCCGCACATACTTCCAACATGGATCTTTGCTTGATTGAGCAGTAGATGACCCGCTCCCTTCTATTCCACCATATTAAACCATTTTTACAAAGAATTCGGTATAATCTGGAGTACCATAGTATGCAAAATGTAAAGAGTCAAAATTGAGAGGCGAGGAAGTACCATATCATGCAAAAGAGGAAACTCCGGCGAGAGGAGTAGGCACCGTCCATCGGCGACGAGAGGAGGCACTGTCGAGACGTCCAGCAACGGCGAGAGGAGTATGTAACCATTAACAAGATAATTAAATCATAAAACAGTGAACTGAAAACAGTGAACTGGAACCAGTTCACTGTTTTACAGTGAACTGGAAGCCCAGTTCACTGTAAAACAGTGAACTGGAACCAGTTTGAACTGGAGCTTCCAGTTCACTGTAAAACAGTGAACTGGAAGCTCCAGTTTACTGTGAACTGGTTCCAGTTCACTGTAAAACACTGAACTGGAGTGGTCGACGAGCGGCAAGCCTAAGAGGAGTGACTGACGAGCGAGTAGATGTTACCGTTAAAAAGGATAGAGAGAGGCATCTCATCTTATAGAGAGAATAGATGTTACTGTTTGGAGAGCTGGCGAGAAGAGGTCGGCGAGCTATCGAGCCAAGAGGAGCGGCCGACGAGCGGCAATCCTAACTGGGAAGATGGACTGTGGCGTGAAGAGGAGGTCGGCGAGCTATCGAGCCAAGAGGAGCGGCAAGCCTAACTGGGAAGATGGACGGTGGCGTGAAGAGGAGGCCGACGAGCTATCTAGCAAAGAGGAGCGGTCGGTGAGCTCTCGTGAAAGCCTAACTGGGAAGAATGGAAGAGGAAGAAAGGCGTGAAAGATAAATAATGAATGACTAAACGCCGACCTATATCCACCCTAAACCTAATTAAACCGGCCGGCCCAATTGATGAAATTCCAAGCGCGCCTATTGCGCGCCTGGACGACACGCGAAGCGAGCGCCTAGGCGCGCCTGAGGCAAGTCGCCCGCCTCTGCCCTTCTAAGGCGATGTGGGTTGAGCCCGGTGCGCCCGGCGCCTCAGGCGCGCACCTTGATAACGTAGGTCTCCTTGTTAAAGAAGAAAATCGGGGAAACAACACAAGTGTGCCCTTCCCTCCCGGAAGCAACCAACAACGGGGAATTGCGACCACTTCCCGAGGAGGTGCTGCTCACCAAGTGGAAGAAACGCGGAACGAAATACCATCAGGAGATCCTTGTCAAATGGAAGAACTTATCTACAACGCACAACACTTTGGTCGATCTACTCGAGTTTCGGGAACTTAATCCAGATTTCTACCTTGAGGACACGCTGGTTGTTGAAGGGGGAGGGAATGTTATGAATCCTCATAACGGCCGGTTCGCGGGACAACAATACCGAAGGCGGAGGAAGGATGCAGCATCAAGCGGGGCTGAACCAACTGGTTCAACCTCCTTAATTAAAGCATATGGCGACTGGGGGGGCCTGAACCGACGGGTTCAGCCCCTAGGGGGGGGGTCGGCCCTCCTGGGCCCGAGGGGTATTAATACTTCTATGGTGACATTGTGGTGGATTATCAAGACTCTCAAGGTATATTTCTCCCCTCTCCATCTCAAACCCTAGGTTTCTCCCCTTCTCTCCCAAATCTCCCTTCCCGTTCATAACACAGGGCAAGTCCCAAAAATAAAATAATCGCGACAAACGTGATGGCAATCTCCGATCGCCAATCTGACGATCCTAAAATGTCAATCTCATAAATTTCTCAAATGCAATGCGCTCAATCTCTGCAACTAACATTTTATGCTCATATACACCATTCACTGCCCAACATTCAGAACCACATAGCATCATTGGTCTAATTGCAGAATGATTGGTGGGTGATGTGTTAGACCTCAAACTATCGCACTTTTTAAATGTCCTTCGACATGTCTATCGACATGTCGTTTTTGAGGGCTAAATGACATTTTTTTCTTTAAAAAAAATATGTCATTTTGTAAAATATAGGCCGACATATCCAATTTTTTTATAAATCGGCCAACACGACTTTTGAACATATTGTCCGCTATTTTATTTTATATGTTAAAGTGTATGTTTTAATCATATATATGTATTATATATGCTTAAATTGATTGGACTTATTGTTCTTATAATCAATTGTTTTAATTATTTCTCACTATATCTTCCTTATTTCGTATTACAAAAGATATTAAAATTTTAACTTATTTATTAGTTAATTATTTTTATATTTTTAAAATAAACTTGTTAAGCATGAAAAGATCTAAATCAATCAAAAATATTTAGTTTTTAAAACTTTTTTATTTATTATAATTTTTAATATTATCTAAATAAAATTATTATATGATATTAAATATATTTATATATTTATACTTGTTAATAATAGTTGTGGTGTGTTACTAATATTTTGTTTTGGATATTGTGTTACTAATATTCTGTGAGCAGCCACTTTGTGCATTTATTGTCAAAGGTTAGGTCTTTCTCCTCTGAGAGAAGCCACTTTGTGCATAGTGCCAAAGGTTAGGTCTGTTTCCAATCTTCCCCCGCCCATACCCCCAATGATTGGGGACTATATGGGTTCTGTTGTTGTTGTTGTGAATATTGTTTAGATTTATTTTGGGATATACATAACTCTGTGTTCATAAACTTGTTAGGCTAATTTTAATTTTTAAAACATATTATTGTACTTGATACACATAAAAATATATATTTTATTTAGGAGATGGAAATCCGATATTTTAAAATATCCCCGAACGTTTTAAAATATACCCAACATTTTAAAATATTCCTGACATTTCTCCTACTTTCGATATCCAACATTTAAAAACTCAATCTGATATATCGCCGACATCCGGTATTTACAACCTTGGACTATCATACATAGCACAATTGATGAAAAAGAGTATTATTGATGAAAAAGAAAGTCTCTCTCGAAGTTGTTGCATTGGAAGCTTATATTGGGCGGTCTTCCTTGTAGGATATTTCATATATTGATGCCCATGCTTTTTTTGACATCCAGAAGACCTAATGCTCCTTAGATTATTGATTCTGTAGCATCTGACCATATAACATGGGCTTTAAGGCATATTAATTCACTTGTTCCATCCTCTAGCAGTATCAGCCTTGCTGATAAGTCATTTGCCTATGTCCCAGTAAAGGGACTCTACATATTTCTCATGATCTTTCTCTCAAATTTGTGATTCTTTTTCCCTTCTTTCCTATCAATTTATTATTTGTGAGCTCCTTCACCAAACATTTTAATTGTTGTATCATCTTTTTTCTTCCCATTGTATCCTTGATAATCTGGTGAGCAGGTTTACGATTAGTGATGAACATAAGTCTTGTAGGGTCTACATTATGTATATTGGGTGGGCTTTTGAAGCAAAGAATTTTTTTGATGATCAGTCGTCTCTTTAGCGTTATAGATTTGGACATGCCAGTTTGAAGACTTCGAAACCTATATTTCCTAGTTTTTGTAATAAAATTATTCAATGTTCAGCATGTGCGCTTGGAAAAAGTTATTGTATTACTTCGCACTAGTAAGGCAACTGAATGCTTTGATATGATTCATTCTAATGTGTGGATTGCTCCTCTTAGTTCTATGAATGATTCCCATTACTTTTTATTTTTTATTGATGATTTTTATCACTTCAATCGCATGGAGAGTGCATTGACACTTGGAGCAGAGGCGATATAAATCGATACTATCTTGAAATAACAACATGAAATAACAACAACGACGGCCTATCTTGAAATAACATGAAATAACAACAACGACAGCCTATCTTGAACATCAATCATTGCAAAGGCTCTCGAGAGTGTAAGAGAACAAATACAAAACCTGAGTTAGAGTAATCTAGCTGTTTGCAGCCTTTGCAATGATTGATGATGTCTGAGAACTGAGATAGGCTGTCGTTGTTGTTATTTCATATTTTTTTGTTACACAAATATAAAGAGGAAAAGATGCAAGAAACACAAAATACACGGGAATACAAAGATTATGAAAAATATCGCTTCATATCGCCTCTGCTCCGAGTGTCATTGTCTTCTCCTTGGTATTCACAAGCCTCTCAATTCCTCAGCAAGATCTGGGTTGCATCTCTAGTCTTCTTCTCCTGTAGGTACTTCGAGCTCTTGCTCAGCTTGGTAGCATTCTTCGTCTCTCTTCGCTCCTCATGGGAGGACATATCTGAATCGCATTAACTAAGCTGACATAACATTCTCTTCCAATCTGAGGGTCGCTGCGAACTCTGATCTGCTTTCCTCCCATACTGAATTTCAGGACTTGACGATATGTGGAGACGGTGGCTTGATATTCGTTCAAGAGCGGTCGCCCGAAGATGACATTATAATTGTTGGGGGAGTCGACCACCAGAAAAGTTATTTGGCGAGGTACTCCACATATGATGATGGAGATGGTGACACTCCCTTTGATCTCTTTCCTTTCCTCTGCAAAACCATAGAGAGGTCCGTCGCAGGCCTGAAGCTTCCTCTAGTATTCATGGCCTCGAGTGCAGATTTGAAGAGAACATCGACAAAGCTACCGACACCGATGAGAATGCAAGACACCAAATAGTTGTCAAGTACTGCCTTAACGACGATACATCATTGAAAGGATTGGCAGTCTTGGGGAGATCTTCCTTGTTGAGGATGACATCTCCCCTCAGTGGAGCGGACTAAGAGGTGGAAGCGACCTCTCTTCGATAGACCTGCCCCAAGCTGGCCTTCTTTGAAGACTCAAGGTCAGCTCTTCCATGAATGTAAATGATTTGGCCCAGAAGGTCAAGATCATCTAGCTCTATTTTGGAGGTGACGAGGTGCAAGTGGACGTTGGGGTTCTTCTCACGTTGTAATGGAGGTGGGATGAACTCTGGGCAGTGCTTCAAAGCACGATGAGGATGACCAGCAGGAAATTGGGCGAGAGAAGAGATCTCCCTTCGTTGTTGCTCTACTAGTTTGGTGAGGGAGGAGACATTCAGAATTTGTTGTCTCTCCCTGAATGACAAGATTAGTCATGTTGTTTAGGTCCCTGTAGGAACCAGGCGGCTTCCGACAACTTCAAATTTGAATTGTCCTTCCTGGAACCCACACATCTGGGTGCCAAAAATTATGAAAACTTAACCCTAGACTCTGCCCAAAATGAACTTTCGTCTTGGGGGCAGAGGGATTTGAGGTCTACATGAATTATTATAATTTTTGGTCACTGTTTTAGAGCAAAACGACATTTTTTTCTTACAAAATAAATTATGTTCTTTTGTAAAATATAGACAGACATATCCAAATTTTTTTTATATATTGTCCGACATGATATTTAATTATATTGTCCGATTTTTTATTTTTTATTATGTTAGCAGTATATATTTTGTTACGCCCGGCGTCATTACCAGGTTATCCGATTACTGTGCACGTCGACCAAAGGAGAAGGCGGAGGAAGACCGGGCTGGTTCAGCCCGCCAGTATTAATATAAGGAGCACCGTGCGGTTCAGCCCCTATGGGGGCCGGCCGGCCCTAGGGGTTGGGTGGGCATAAATACCCAACCCCTCCTCCTTGGTTGAGCATGAAAGACTATTAGCAAGGTATTTCCCTCTCTTCTCCCTCAAACCCTAACCCTAATCTCTAGTTTTCTCTAGTTTCCTCTAGTTCTTTCCTTTTTCTAGATAGTTCATAACATTTGGTATCAGAGGATCTTCCCTCCAACCATGGTGACACGCACCGAAGCCGAGAATGCGCGTTTGACCACCATCGAAGAAAACTACGTTGCCTTGGTAGATTCGGTGGCCGGGATCGAAGAACGAGTCAAAACCTCTACGAAAAATCTGGAAGAACGCATGGATGGACGCATGGAGGAGATCAAGGCGTTGTTGATGCAGTCCTTGAAGGGGAAAGCGGTTCCGAGCAGCGATTATGAGGCGGAGGCGTCACACCAGGCACCGCCGACTACCCACGGAGGGTTGGGGGGCTCGGGCGTGATCTTCCCTGGCGGGATCGGGACCGATCCGAGCCGCACGGAGCCAGCAGTCGCGGGATCGACCCCTGCCTGGATCGGGGCTCCGCACAGCCAGGCGGGCTGGGCGTCGGGGCCGGAGGAGACCGGCCACGGCCGGCCTGTGGGCGGCTATCTCCCCCGCCAGCCGCCGGCCTGGGCCGCCCAGCAGCAGCCGCATCCGGATGTTCAGCCAGGTAGCGGGCCAGGCGGCCCTTCCGCCGCCCAGGAGAGGGCCGGTGCTGCCCCGTGGAGGGGCCGAGAGGCCCCAGCAGCCCCCTATCGACCACCGGGTGCTGTCGACGTCACTTTCGGAGGAGGAATGGGCCTCCTACCTACGCCACTGCACGTTGGAGGGCCGATGAGGTTTGGAAACGGCGAAACATGGCACGAGCAACCTCCCAGGCAGGGATTTCAAGGCGGAGGACAGCAATGGGGCGGCGGCCAAGGGGGAGCGAATCTCCATGACCCTTACGGCCGACCACAGCACGGACCGGAGGCCAACGGGAGATATGAGAATATGCAACAACGACCATACATGCCTCCGAAGAGAACTCGCATGAATTTCCCTAAATTCCGCGGCGGGGATGCTTTGTAATGGGTGCAGAAGGCGGAGTTGTTTTTCACTTACCAGGAGATTCCAGATGACCAGTGGGTACAACTGGCGTCCTTCCATCTGGAAGACGACGCTTACCGGTGGACGAAGTGGTTCCTTAGGGGGCGCACCTATGCACCCTGGGAGGAGTTTGTGGAGGCCTTCTCGGCTCGCTTTGGACCACTGGAGTACGAGGATGTAGAGGCAATGTTGCAGAAGCTGCGGCAGAAAGGGACAGTCACGGAATACATGACAGAGTTTGAACGATTGGCCAATCGGGTCAATTGGGAGGAGAAGACGCTCCTCAGCTGTTTCATATCCGGCTTGCGAGATGAGTTGCGGGACGAGGTCCACGCCTATTTGCCACGAAGTCTGAGCCATGCAATCAGTGTGGCAAGGATACAGGAGGAGAGATTAAACCGGCAGAGGACCCGTACAATGGTGAGAGCTCCTGCGTCTGTACACCCTCCTCGGGGGGCTCCCCCGGCTGAGGGCGGGCCAACAGTGACAAGACTGACATGGCAGGAACTTCAGGCCAGGAAGGAGAAGGGGTTATGCTTCAACTGCGATGAGAAGTACACCCGAGGGCACGCTTGCCAGAAGGTCCAGATATTCATGCTGTAGGAGGAAGCGGAAGATGTTACTCGCACTGAAGAGGAGGGAGAGTTGGCTTTCGACGACTTTAGAGTATCCATCCAGGCCCTGGAGGGGGGTACCCCATCTCCGACTTTACACCTGGCTTGGAGGGTCGGCAGGGAGACGGTGGCGATCTTGATGGACAGCAGGAGCACTCACAATTTCATCCAACCCGGGGTGGCCCAGAAGACGGGGTGTCTCATAGATCGCAGCGCAGCTTTCCACGTCAGGGTAGCGGATGGTCGTACACTGCAGTGCGAGGGCGTGATGAAAGGGGTGGAGCTCCAGATACAGGGGTACACGGGGCATATTGATGTTTACTTATTGTCGATCCGGGGTTCTGACATGGTATTGGGCGTACCGTGGCTGCAGCAACTTCGGCGGGTGACCTTCGATTGGGACCAGATGGCTATAAAGTTCAGCCAGCACGGGAAGGGGTACCGCTTGGAAGGCCTCAAGTTGTCTCAGGTAAAGGAGATCTCACCCCGCAGCGTGGGACGACAAGGGGCACCGGATAGTACGATGACCATCGTTACGACGAGTAGAGCGGAGCCTACGGCTCCAACAGAGGTCTCGTCTCAGATGCAAGCCAGAGCCGACTTGTTCCAAGAGCCGCACGCTCTCCGCCTCCAGCTTGAGGACAAGCTGGTCCTTGATGGGGGAGGGAATGTTACACCCGGCGTCATTACCAGGTTATCTGATTACTGTGCACGTCGACCAAAGGAGAAGGCGGAGGAAGACCAGGTTGAACCATCCGATTCAGCCCGCCAGTATTAATATAAGGAGCACCGGGGCTGAACCGCACCGGTTCAGCCCCTATGGGGGCCGGCCGGCCCTAGGGGTTGGGTGGGCATAAATACCCAACCCCTCCTCCTTGGTTGAGCATGAAAGACTATTAGCAAGGTATTTCCCTCTCTTCTCCCTCAAACCCTAACCCTAATCTCTAGTTTTCTCTAGTTTCCTCTAGTTCTTTCCCTTTTTCTAGATAGTTCATAACATATTTCACGTATATGTATTATATTATGTATGCTTAAATCAATAAAACTTATTGTTTCGTTCTCTTTAATATGTGTTATTCTTATTATCAAAAATTTTAAATTATTTCTCACTATATCTTTCTTATTTCATATTACCAAAATAATACAACTTTCAATGCATTTATTATTATTTTTAACATAAATTTGTTAAGTATTAAAACACATAACCAATCAAAAATATTTAGCTTTTAATATTTTTATTTACTATAAAAAGTTGTCACCTAAATTAAATTATTGTATAATATTAAATATATTTTACAATATATCTATTTATACTTAGTAGTCATAGCGTATTACTAATATTTTATTTTGGACACTAATTGAATTTATTTTGAGATATTCATGACTCAGTAAAAATATAAATATAACATAAAATTATTATTATTTATTTAAGAGATAAAAATCTGATAATTTAAAATATCCCCGACATATCTCTGATTTCCGATATCCGACATTTAAAAACTCAATCTCTGACATCCGATATTTACAATCTTGTTTTTGGTAATTAAAGAGTTAAATAATTGATTTAGGGTTTACTGTTTTAGTGATACAATTTAGAAAGGTCTCAAGATTCTCTACAACTTTCATGTTCAGACTTATTTAATTAGAGGTCATTAAGGTACTCAAAATAAATTCACAAGCTGCCTAGTTCAATCCTTCATAATTCTCTGCATAGATCCTGACGCAGATCTGCAGCCAGGAAGATGCAGCGCCAAGTGAGGCAACGACCTCCACATCAGAGTAGACGCATAATCCATTATGGTGCCAATCATTGCTTCGACGGGATTAAGACAATCTCGTCCATTAAATCTTTATCACGAGATCTAACTACTGTTGTAATCCATCGGTGATCTGAGTCTATTGAGCTTCGTCCACCGCCGGTCGACCATTCATTGGCCGCGCCACCTCCTCCGATGAGTTCGTCGGGGGCAGGGGACCAATCTGGTGTGGTCCTGGCGACCTAGTGTCATCGGCGATCGCCGGAAAACCTAAGACAAAAAGTCGATAATCGCCACCACCCAAAACTTGTTTTCTGCCGACGGCGCTGCCTCAAGGGCTCTTGGTGGTCATGGGTTCCCCTCCGACCTTGCAGAGCCTCCCAATGAGCCGTAAACAGCCTGGGAGGACCTTTGCTACGAGTGGTGGTCTGTGGTGTCGGGTTGGATGAAATCCGAGCTCCTATGGTCGAAGCTTGCAGTCAGGAGGTTGGAAAAGATCTACAATGGGAGAGAGTAGAGAAGCTCACCTTGGTTGCCGATCCAAGGACAGATCTGGTTCGGGAAGGCATTGTCAGAGCTAGTTGGCACGGAGTTCGCCAGAGATGTTTCGGGAGCCTCCAACAGTGTATGAAAGGCCTCTCTCTCTCTCGATTCATTCGGGGTTGCAAGGATGTAAGCACATGGGGTTTAAATAAGCTCAATCTGAGCTTGTCACCTAGTTCCTCCTCGGCTAGTCTGCCAGCCAGGCTTCCTATACTCCTCTGTCGCTGGCAACCACCCAGTGGCCTTACTAGGCATAAGTAACCATTCCTTTTTCCTTTGGTGTATTGGGGAGGGGTCAAAGGAGCTTGGCATGGAGGGGTCGGTCATGGATTAACAGGTCGAACCTGGCCCGTTAAGGATGGGTTGCCAGTCAACCCTTCTTGGTGGGTCGGGTTGGGTTTGTTAAGCTAATTTGACCATTTTGGTCAACATAAGCTAGGTTGACTTGGTCAACCATATGCGAGTGGGCCCCATATGCTCCATTTTTCATGGTTAAGTCAACCATGATGAGAATAGGGCAATATTGACATAATTGGTACAAGGAAGGCTCCTTAGGGTCCAATTGGGTCATACGGTCAATCATGACCTAATTGGGCCAAGGGTGTCACCCTGGATCCAATATGATCATAGGAGGTTAACATGGTCATTTTTAACCTAATTGGTCCAAGGTAGTCATTCGGGGCCCAATAAGATCATACTTGATTCAAAGCCCAGTGGTGGGGTTCACTGGCTTCTATAGTACTCCAATAGACTATGCTACCTTTAATTGGGTCAGTCAGGATCCTAGTGACCCAATTAAAAAGGAGGTGCTACATTGGTGGTTGGCGGTGGTTGTCCAGGCGGATGGAAGCGCTAGATAGTGGGGAGGGGATTTGGAGGAGTATTTGGAGATGATGGTGGCTATCCTGGCGGATGGAAGTCCTGAACAGTGAGGAGGAGATTTGGAGGAGTATTGGGGGTTGATGGTGGTTGTCTAGGTGGCTGGAAACACCGGACATTGAGGAGGAAGGGAGGAGAGAGGGCAGCGAGAGGTTGGCTGACAGTGGGAGGAAGAGGAATCTTGGTGGACCTTGGAAGAATTGTTGGAGGGTTTTTTATGGATGGAAATGGCCGCTTGAGGTTGGAGGAGACTTGTCCGAGATGAGGGAGGCAGGCGATGTTGAGGGCGTTGGCATCTCCGGAGGCTGGACCCAACGGCGTCGGCACTGCGTGGGATCCTCGGCGTCGCACCGGGTAGGATGATTGAGCGGCTATCTTGTATGAAGCACAAAATCTCAATAACTTTTTCCCTAGCCCGATGGAATATAAATAAGGGGGATTTAGGTTAAATTATCTAACATCAAAAGCACAATCGGATAACTTAGCGTAAATCTCAAAATACAAGCCCGAAAAAAATATATTAAAAATCGCGACGAACGCGATGGTAGTCTCTGATCGTCAATTCGATGATCCAAAAGTGTCGTCCCAATAAACTTTTAAAAGGCGCGATCGATCTTCACCACTAAAGTGCCCTCCACCTTTCAAGCTACGATAAATGAGATACTCAGCTCCTTCGCAAGTATGCAGTTGTTTCAAAATGGAAGATTTCTTACTCCAGGAACCCATATAAATGCACGTTCATGGGTGATCCTACAGAGGAACCCCGACAAACTACTAAAAGAATTTTTCATTACCTTAAGACTACATTGGTAAGAGAATTTTGTTTCAAATGGGAAAATATCTTACTCTAGAATCCTGTATAAATGCTGATTATGCAGATTGCAAGTTTTGATAGTAAATTAATTTTGGGATAATGCACAATTTTGGGAGACAAATTTTTAACTTAAAGAAGCGAGTAACTGGATGATTTTCAGGCCCATTGTCAAAGCAAAATTCAGGGCTATAGCATATTGGGTTTGTGAACCAATATTGGTAAAATATTATCTTAAAGTATCTTTGAATCCCAAGTGTTGGAATTATGATGCTCTTATACGATAATAAGTTAGCTATGAATATAGATCGTAATCATTTCGAACATGACACAAAAACACACTGAAGTTTACTAACACTTCATAAAAGAAAAGCTGGAATGTGGATTCAGACCCCTTTTGGGTGAGGTGGAGGTGGGGTTGGGGGAAGTGTTTTTGCAGCTGGGGCATTTTTTTATAAACACCACCACTGTTATTCTTGTGTTTAGGGGCGGTGTTGAAAAACACAAAATGTGTTATTTTTGTGTTTTTGTATATACGCGATCGCAGCCTCACAGCAGCTCCGCGTTTCATCTTCCGCGATCCTGCCCCGTGACAGTAATTATTTATTTACTGTCATTCTTGTTTGTTGAGAGTTCTCTATTTTCATAATTTTTTGTGTTTCTTAAATCATATCAGAGTTTCCTGATGCAATAATTACTTTTGCATGCTCTTGTGCAAAAAACTATATTAAGTTGACTTCAAATGCTATTTCCAGTGTCATTATTACTTAATTTATTTTTTGAATTTTTGTTGCCTTTTTTGCCATGATTTTGACCTTAGATTCTGAAATTATTGAGGGTCCATCAAGAATACAACTTAGTTGTCCAATAAGGTATGTTGCGTTATAGCATATTGTTTCCTGCATTGTAAATTGATGGGATACATTCTAGACTCTTGTACTGTGGTGTATGATTTGCTATTTTGAAAATTTTTATTACCCTTTTATTATGCTTCATATAAAAGTAATGACTGTGAAAACAAAGTATCTACCTTAAAAAAAACCCTGCTGAAAATTGAGAACCTCTTTTAATTTATTGGTTGGCCACGGATGTTAAATTATAGACTCAAGTTGTTTTTCCTGGCATTAACTCAAATGTGCCTAATTGATTTTGAGCTCTCCCTGGAGTGGCTAACCGACATGTTAAAAGAATGGTTACATCTTTCTCAATGTCTTGGTGAACATATCAGTAATAATTGCACAACAAAAATTCTCCCGAGTGATGTGATTGAACAGGAATTATGCTTCATTTCCAAATCCACCCGTCCCTGTTTTCCACTTGGCTTGGCCAAGTTCGTCTTACCCTGCTTGTTCTTCTCAGCTTCAGTATCGAGAATTTGATGGTGTTTTCTTGATTTTGATCACATTATAAGTTAACCTACTATTAATATTTAAATCCTTATTCACTAGTTTTGATGAAACTGGATATACAATATGAATCAATCCAGATGAAAATATATAAATTTTAAAACTTGACCATTCAAACTCTTAGAAATGCACGTATTTTCTTAATATCACAGTATATTAAATTTGATTAAAGACCACACATTCAGACCCATTACAAACTATAGAGAAAATAGAAGAATAAAGAAAAAAACTTTACCAGAAAACCAGTCTATCTCATGTACAATGAGGTACGTATGTAATTATCTCAGAACTCTTGAGGTGCCTCACTTGATTAAGGAATGGAGTCCAAGAAGTAGGAATAACATATCTAACTTTATTTTATTCAAGTGCAAATTGTTGTTTTAGTATGGTACTTAGATTCCTATTTTAATCACAACCAAATTAAAAACTCTCCTTTACTTATTGTAAATGAGTTGATCACCAGCGCTTGTCCTGGTGACACACATAAGAGCTGCATGAAAGTCACAAAAATTTCTGGAACCGAAATAGAAGAATTTTTTGTTGAACCCATGTATACTAAAAATCAGAGAAAGAGGGCTTGGGTCAGTAGAAAGCTGAAGAGGAGTCATTCTTCAAGGAATCACAGGCGCACAAAATGAACAAAAGCCATGGGAGAATGCGAGCAGAAGATAAGCTGCAACATGAGGAGTCGCCATGTAGACTTGTAGGAGAAGGCATGAGGAAGTTGATGGGATCACAGATCGGGGGCGGGCCGACACTTACTGAAGCCCGTACGAATATACATGCGCAGGATGCGGAGATATGATTGTTGGATAGACGATCTGAGTTGATAACTTCGTTTAGAGCGACGACGGCATATTTTTATGTAATTTTATTTAGTATTGTATTTTTATTTCATGTAAGTTTAGTGGTTTTATGTTCTAGACTGTCTTTGCCGTCTGTAGTGGGGTTTAAGTCTATAAATAGAGGTGTAGTGGCTGTTTTTCAGATATTGCAAAATTTGGATGAAATTTTTGGATTCTTGCGGTCATTTCATGGTGCCGATTCCGTGGATCCTCGGTGTCGTAGCCAAGGCAACTACCTCCTCTTCCATATACTACTTATTAACTACTCATCCCCTTCAGAAGCATCCAAAATTACTTAAAATCAACACTAACCACTAATATCTATTGTCGTAACCGCATATGCTCCCATTCCAACAACAATTCCCCATAACTACTAGGTAACTATCCTTCCCACACACCCCACTAACAATAACTATCACCCCATCACTCAATAACCACCACTTAACCATCAAAACCACACTATTAACTATTGTTCTCCATGATTTTTGGCGTGATCATTCATTTTCCCTGCCCCAATGTGATGTAGGAGAAATCTACAGGTGACGGACACACGATGCCCTAACACTATATGAATGCGAGCAACCCCATCAAATGCAATGGAACCAAGGACAACCCTGAAAGAAGATGCTGAAGAATGCATGCACGCGCAATCCAATGATGAGATACATATGACGTATACCCTAATGCGATCGACATGCGAATAAATGATTCAATTATGCAAGTATTCTCAATGCGCAATTAATTAAATAATAAAATTCGTAGCTCGTCCAGTTGAATCACATTTGATCACACATGCTCTAAACTAAGTAAACAAGTGATGATTGTAATTTAGTGAGAGTGCACAAAAATTAAATACAAGTGATCAAGTATTGCACATGTACGGAGAAATAAAATAGCCAAATCATTTTGAGCAAAATAATACTAGCAATAAATGGGAATACACATACATCAAAGAAAATGAAACTAAGATGCAAACTCACCAAGTAATCAGTGATGACGGTGGAGGAGAAGATCAAGTGGTGGTTGTAGTTGTCCGGAAGGGAAAATGTTGTTGTGTAGGGGTTGTCGGAGAGGAGAACGTGCTTTTGTGCATTGGTATTGGTTGGGAAGGGGCTTTGATGTGGGGATGATAGGGATGACTTGGGGCAACCGTTGGAGGAGGTAGAAGGTGCTAGCCTGTTGTTGACGAACTAAATGTGGGCTGGAAGAGGGATGGAGGAGGGAGAGAGGCGGCAATCGGGTATGGTTGGATCGTCAGAGGTAGCTGGAGGTTCTGGAGAGATCACTGGAGGTACTTAGGGTGGAGGCGAAGGCACATGTGGCTGGGAAGAGGTGTTACGGGCAGTTCCAGACGACTAAAGGCGATTCCATGCGGCAGGAATGCGTCGGACGAGCTGTACCAGGAGAAGTCGTGGATGGTTGAGGTTGGGGACTGTGTTATCAATGCGCGAGTCTGAGGCGCCGTGCGCACCCCGTTGCGCCCCAACAAGGCTTAGGCGGGCGATGTGCCTGAGGCGCGCCTAGGCGCACCTAGGCGCCCAATTGCTGAATTTCAGCGAATTGGGCGCCCATTTCGCAGAAATTCAGCGAATTGGACGCCCATTTCGCAGAAATTCAACAAATTGGACGCCAAATTCGCAGAAATTCAGCGAATTTGGCGCTCAATTGCCTGAATTTTAGCGAATTGGGCGCCCAATTGCTGAATTTCAGCGAACGCCCAATTCGCTGAATTTCAGCCTGTAGAGAAATGGTATAAACCTTGCATATACTTCTTGAATAAATAATTACATGTATGAGTACAAATATATAGGAAGAGAAGGAGGCAAGTCATTCCAATCTCAAGATGTGGGACTAAACAAGAAATAAAGAAAAGCTACACAATGGGCCCCTAAATGGGCTATTCACATGGGCTTTTTACATCTCTTCTCTAACACTCCCCCGCAAGCTGGAGCATACAAATCGTAGGCACCCAACTTGGATAAGAACTGGAGATACAGTGGCCGAGGAAGTGCTTTTGTCAGGATGTCAGCAGTCTGTCTAGCAGCAGGAACATGCTCCAACTCTATCTTCTTTGATTGTACCTTTTCCCTGATGAATGACAGTCAACCTCAATATGCTTTGTTCGCTCATGGAAAACAGGATTATGGGCGATATGGATTGCAGCCTGACTGTCACACCGAAGAGTTGCCGGAGAAGAAAGTCTAACACCCAAGTCACCTAGAAGACTCTCGAGCCAGGTTAATTCTGACACAACAGCAGTCATAGCCCTGTATTCTGACTCAGCCGAGGAGCGAGCAACCACAGACTGTTTCTTTCTCCGCCAGGTTATGAGGTGTCCACCAAAGTAAGTGCAAAAGTCAGTCATGGAACGCCTATCAGCAGGAGACCCGGCATAGTCAGCGTCCGAGTAGGCAAGAAGAGATGGTGAGTTGGATGGTTTGTAGACGAGGCATTGTCCCGGAGCAGTCTTTAGATATCGGAGAATATGCTCAACAGCTTGAAGGTGAGAAGTGCGCGGAGCATGCATGAAGCGACTTAAAACACCAACAGCAAACGAGATATCAGGTCTAGTAACCGTTAGGTAGATCAGCTTCCCAACCAATCGTCGGTAGTATTCTGGATTCTCAAGTAGTTGATCAGAATCAGAACCAACAGCACATAACTTTTGATTAGCATCCATAGGAGTATCCGCAGGTTTGCACCCGGAGTATCCTGCTTCATGAAGTAAGTCAATGCAGTATTTCCGTTGGGACATAACCAACCCATCGGGTCGTCGAGCAACTTCAATCCCAAGGAAGTATCTAAGATTGCCAAGGTCCTTGGTCTGGAAAGCCGAGCTCAGATGTTTCTTGAGTTGTTGTATCCCAGAGAGATCATCGCCGGTGATTAGGATATCATCAACGTACACAAGAAGGATCACAGTGCCAGTTGGGCCATGCTTGGTGAATAGAGAGAAGTCGGCGGAGCTCCGAGTAAAGCCGAGAGCCAAGAGAACCTTGCAGAACTTATCAAACCAAGCTCGCGGAGATTGTTTGAGACCATAAAGAGCCCTGAGAAGGCGGCAGACACGAACTGTACGAGACTCCCCCGTGGTCTCAAACCCGGGAGGTTGGATCATATAGACAAGTTCCTTCAGATCACCGTTGAGAAATGCATTCTTAATATCCAGCTGAATAAGAGGCCAGCGCCGGTGCACAGTGACGGAGATAACAACACGAACAGTGTTTAGTTTGGCTACTGGAGAGAAGGTTTCCTCATAATCCAACCCTTGTTACTGAGTGAAGCCCCGGGCCACGAGACGAGCCTTGAGGCGATCGACCGTCCCGTCGACATTCTGCTTGACTGTGAAGACCCATTTGCAACTAACACAATGTTGACCAGGAGGAAGCGGGACCAGTTCCCAAGTCTGATTAGCCCAGAGGGCATGCATCTCCTCTTCCATAGCCGCCCGCCACCCTGGGTGCTGAAGCGCCTCCTGCACAGAGTTAGGAATGGAAATGGAGGAAAGAGAAGTAGCAAATTGGCGAAGATCCGGATAGAGGCGGTGAAGAGAGACAGAGTGTGCCATTGGATGTGCAGTAGAGGAAGAAGTCGGATCAGCAGGCCGCGAGTCATCATCAGAGGAGGGCACCTCCCGTAGGGCAGTGGAGGACAGAGGACGACGAGCGTACACACGAGTGATAGGTGGTTTCTGGGTGGGAGGTAGAAGAGGGATGGGAGAGACTGGTATGGAGGAGACGGGCTGGGAGGAAACGGGCATTGGAGATAGCGGAGGAGGGGGTGAAGTAACCGGAATAACAGGCCGCGGAAGAGGAGGCAGCGGAAGAGGACAGTCCGCTGGTTGGGAAAAATAGGGTTGATCTTCGAGGAAGGTAACATCAGCAGTCGTAAGGAGCTTGCGATCCTGGGGAGAGAAGCAGAGATAGCCCTTCTGAGTCCGGGAGTAACCAACAAACATATATTTGGTGGCACGTGGAGCAAGTTTGTCAGAGGACGGACCAAGGCGATGAGCGTAGCATACGCAGCCAAACACGCGAGGAGCGATGGAGAATGGAGTCGTAGAAGGAAAAAAGAGACTGAAGGGGGATGCAAAGTCGAGACGAGAAGAAGGCATGCGGTTGATGAGAGTGCAGACGGTAGAGACCGCGAAATTCCAATATTGTTTGGGGACGTTCATTTGGAGCATGAGAGAGCGGGTGACCTCAAGCAGATGACGATTCTTGCGTTCAGCAACGCCATTCTGTTGGGGGGTATATGGACAAGAGGTTTGATGAATTATCCCAAACTCAGCACATAGGTGAGTGACTGTATGACCAGTATATTCGCGGGCATTGTCGGTACGGAGAGTTTTAAGAGTAGTAGAAAATTGGTTGCGAGTTTCGATGATGAAGTTCCGAAGAACACCGGGCAATTCAGAGCGGTCACGAAGGAGGTACAACCATGTCACCCGTGAGTAGTCATCAACGAAGGTAACAAAGTAACGATAGCCAAAAACACTGGCCATTTTGTAGGGACCCCAAATATCAGAGTGAACCAAATCAAGGGGAGCAGCACTTCGAGTGGGATGGGGGGTGAACGTAGAACGATGATGTTTGGCATAGATACACGACTCACAGGTAAACTCATGGAGAGAGACGTCGGGAAGAGCTTTGCGGAGTATTTGTAGAGGAGCGTGACCAAGACGGCGGTGCCACTCAATAGTGCTGATAGAGGAGAGAAGAACGATGAGAGAGGTGTCGAGGAGATAGAGTCCGTTCGAGAGATGCCCTTTGCAGATGATGCGCCGCGTCTGTCGATCCTGCACAATACATGAAGTAGAGGTGAACGAGATACAACAATCCAAATCTTGGGTGAGACGGCTAATAGATAAGTGATTGAAGGAGGAGCCCGGAACATGAAGAACCGAACGAAGAGTAAGTGAGGGTGACAGAGTGAGATCGGCAGAGCCAGCAACAGGAGTAGAAGCACCATTTGCCACAGTAATGAACGGAGGATGTTCGGAGGCCAAGTATTGTGAAGGTGCTTGCGAAGTAATGTGGTGGCTGGCCCCGGAATCCAGAATCCACGGAGAGCTATGAAGGAGGCAGGAGATGCTACCACCAGAAATAGACACAACCGAGCCTGGGGACCGGGAAGGAGACAAAGCCATGGAGAAACAAGCACCAGGGAGAAACCAGCAGAGCAGAGGGCTCGGCGACCAGAAAGCAGCAGCCCGCACGGTCCGGCGGACTGAAGAGAAGCAAAGGGCGGACTGCAGGGAAGAGAGCAAGCCGGCAGGAAGGAGAGCTAGACCGCACGGTCACGGTGATCACACCAACAACCACGAAAAAGGGGCCACGACCAGGAGCGGTGACAGCGGACAGAGTAGCCAGACCGCACGGTCAAGGTGCGGACACCAACGGTCAGAGAAGACCACAACCAAGTGCGGGAAGAGCGAAGAGCAGAAGAGCAGAGCAGGCCACACGAGGTGGTGAACAGACTCGCGGCAAGAGGAGATCGCGACCAAGAGGCAGCCCGCAGCGAGCAAGAGAGACCCGCGGGGAAGATCGCCGTGAGCAGGAAGAAACCGAGAAGAGAAGGCACACCAGCGGCAAAACAGCTACGACCAGGCGGGAGTCCGCGGTCACGGTGTGATCGCGCGAGTAGAGAGGAAGAGGAGACCGGCAGCGAGAAGGAAAGGCTCGCTGCGAGAAGTAGAGGTAACGGGCAGAGAGAGAGCTCGCGCGAGAAGAGAAGAGGTCGCACGAGCCGAGAAAGAGAGCTCCGCCGAGAAAGATTGAGTAGAGATAACGGGCAGAGCGCAACGGAATGAGACAGAGGTCGCTGTGAGAAGGAGAGGGAAGCGATCACCAGAGGGAAGGTCGCAGCGGTCAGCCGAGGAGGTCGCGGCGGACAAGAAGTGGGGCGGGACCCACTTGGCAGACATGAAAGACTATAAAAACAGCCAGAGAGGCGTAGAATAGACGGCGGAAGCCACGGGAAGAAGGACGCGGGCGGAAAAGGTTGAGCCCGCGCGAGCTGAGGACACTGCGAGCTGGCGTTCTCGAAGGTGGAGACCGCGCGAGAAGAGAAAGGAGCAGCTCGCAGACAGTCACAATAAGGTAGACCGCAGGAGTCGGATCGAAGCCTCTGATACCATGTAGAGAAATGGTATAAACCTTGCATATACTTCTTGAATAAATAATTACATGTATGAGTACAAATATATAGGAAGAGGAGGCAAGTCATTCCAATCTCAAGATGTAGGACTAAACAAGAAATAAAGAAAAACTACACAATGGGCCCCTAAATGGGCTATTCACATGGGCTTTTTACATCTCTTCTCTAACACAGCCAATTGGGCACACAATTTGCTGAATTTTCATGAATTGGGCGTCCAATTCGCTGATTTTCCATGATTTGGGCGCCCAATTCATTGATTTTATTTTTTCCACATTTTTGCGTCTCACGTGCCTCAGGCGCGCTCCTGCGCCTAGGCTCCAGGGCTCCTTTGCGCCTCGGTGCGCCTTGCTCCTTTAATAACATGGGTTGAGGAGCCCGGAAGGTGTTCCGACGAGTTTAATGGAGGTCGTAGATGCAGAGGGAAGCGCGTAAATAGAGAGAGGTCGTACCTCCCGTGGGCATCGCCACCCACAACGACCGAGCAGCTCAATGATAGAAGTCAAACTCTCGATCGCCTCTCATGTAACCTAATGGGGATATAAATTGAGGGAGTTTTAGGTTAAGTGTATCTGCTGCCCTAATCGTTCGATCATATAACTTAACCTGACTCTCGAAATAAAACTCAGAAAAATAAAGGAAAACATATAAATATAGAAAAATTGAGCGAGTCACAATCGCGTGCTCCGATCATCCACCCGACAATCCAATTATGTCAAAACTGAAAAATCACCCAAATGAAGCACGGTCAATCTCCATCACAAGACATATAACTGCATTTCTCAGGTTTCAGTTACCCGCCCCTAACTTGAATCCCACTCACTGACTTCCCCAATTTCATCTACTACACATAATTCTTGCAAATTTAGCCTATAGAAGGACTCACCCGGGGGTAATTCCCTTTCCAGATGCTGTTTTGCACATTGAAGCCCCCAATGTACTACCCCACCAACTTATTAGAACACACCCAAGCCAGCCATTAATTACCTCCCACAACCTACCCCCTCCCATCAGCACAATATTCCTCTCCCCCACTCCATCAACCCCACACACCACAGTTGAGTCTTTCCATTATAGAAAAATCCTACTCAACATCCTGAAATCAGTGTGGAACTGCAGCGAGTCCATCCTCCAGCACCCAAATCAGCCACATTCCACTTCCGAGACTCATATCACTTGTGTAAGTTCTTATATGAAGTCTTTACTAGTTATTGAATATTTGGGTGAACAATCATGTTATTTTGGATATTAATTCATATTTGTTTGTTCAATACTTGTTCTATTTGCGGAATTTATTTGTTACGACCCTTTCCCTTAGACCTCGTGAGAGGAGGAGGAGCTATGGTCGGCACCCGTGGTTGCGCGAGGGAAGGGGAGGCGGCGTCGATCGAGCGCGGTAGCGAGGAGGGGAAAATAAGAGAGAGAGAGAATTTTAAGTTCTAATTTCTTGCTTCCTAACAAAGCCCAACCGGGCACTATTTAAGTTCACGCGACGCCCCCAATTTGGGCTTACGACAATGGGCCAAAACGCTAGAATTAACACCACAAAATAACATAACATAAAAATTGAAGATACGAAGATAACTGGCGTCGTCACGCCCATAACATCGCCGCCCTCGCCGGAAGACAGCTTGTCCTCAAGCTGGATCAAATGGTATTGCGGTGCGTTCGTCCCTTGCCTCGTCGTCACTAGGAGGATCATCTACTTCGAGCCAGAATAAGCGTTTGCAACGATGTCCCGGTGTAAATTGTTCATCACAATTGTAGCACAAGCCTTTCTCACGACGCGCGGCCATTTCCGAGCTGGACAAACGGCGGCGGACAGTAGGTCGCAGAGGATCATCCCGGAGTGGAGCCTTGGCGGGTAAATTGGCTGGAGGGTGAGCGCCCTGATAGTCCCGACGTCCCAAAGGTGGACGATCTAATAGCAGTCGCCGTTCACAAGCCCTGTCGAGGCTCATAGCCGTGTTGAGATCACGTGGCAGCAGAAATTCCACATCCCAACGTAAACGCTCATGGAGGCCGGCAGTGAAGAGGTGCACTTGTTGTTCCAGTAGGACTGACGTCGCCCTAGAGAGAAGAAGTTGAAATTGTTCAAGATAGGTGTCAATGGAGCCGTCCTGTTTGAGGTTCACCAGATCGCCGAGTGGGTTGCCCTGTAGAGGAGGACCAAATCTTAAGGTGCAGGCTGCACTGAAGTCCGCCCATGAAGTGTGGGGGTGTTCGCGCATAAGTTGGGTGAACCACAATTGCGCTGGCCCAAGTAAGTGGAAGGAGGCGATGCGGATGCGTTCTGCCTCCGGCGTGCAGTGGTTTGCGAAGAAAATATCGCAGCGTGTGAGCCAAGGAAGAGGGTCTTCACGGCCCTCATAAATCGGGAAGTCCATCCGGAGAGATCGAACGTTGGCGGGGTAGTCCGCTCCTGGAGGCGCGGCGGAGTCCACACGGCTTGTCGAAGGGTGATCGGCCGCGCTCAGGGGCGGAGGAGAAGCCACCCCTTGTAGGGCATCCAGACGTGCGTTGAGGGCGTCCATTTTGGCGTTCTGAGTCGCAAACATGGTTTGGAAGAGTGCCATGACTTCCGCGAGCGAGGGAGTACTGTCCCCCATCTGTACTAGGGCTGGACCGACAGTCGGTGGGGTAGGGAGTAGGACGACGGAGGAGGAGAAGCGCGGGGCTGTTGTTGTGGGGCTGGGAATGGGAGCAGACGCCGTGGGAGCGGAGGAAGAAGAAGCCGGGGCTGTTGCTGAGGGGCTGTGGGGCTCGGAGATGGCCGGAAGACAGTCGTTCGAGGAGCTAGCGGGCGCGCAGGAAGGGCGGCGCTGGTTTGGGCGGGCGGAGGAAACGCCGGAAGAAGAGCCGGCGGCGGGCTCTGATACCAAGCTGTTACGACCCTTTCCCTTAGACCTCGTGAGAGGAGGAGCTATGGTCGGCACCCGTGGTCGCGCGAGGGAAGGGGAGGCGGCGTCGATCGAGCGCGGTAGCGAGGAGGGGCGGCTAGGGCGACTCACGGGTTTTTCCCGTGGGTTAGAGAGAGAGAGAGAGGGAGGAGGGGAAAATAAGAGAAAGAGAGAGAGAGAATTTTAAGTTCTAATTTCTTGCTTCCTAACAAAGCCCAACCGGGCACTATTTAAGTTCACGCGACGCCCCCCATTTGGGCTTACGACAATGGGCCAAAACGCTAGAATTAACACCACAAAATAACATAACATAAAAATTGAAGATACGAAGATAACTGGCGTCGTCACGCCCATAACATTATTCTCCTAGTATTTAATGGAAGAATTCTCTTCTTTAATTTAACTAGATCTTATTTGTTTTTCTAACGTCTAATCTCAGGCGTGAATGATTGTGATCTCTATTAATAAATTCAGCACTTATTATAATTGTTGTCGGACAATTGTTTGTGCATTACATCATTATTAGGTTTTTCCCACAACACGCACACATATTCATTAGAGCTCCCGTAGGGACGATTACACACTCAGTATATTCGTCTTGCATCAGTTTGGTATCAGAGCCTCGGGTTCAGGCTTAGTCTAAGATACGCGAGACTAGAGTATATTGATTATTCATGACATATCATAGTAGTCGTAGCACGATGTGCTTATGATCGGGACAAGCATCTTCTAGCTTTTCGTATTTACTTTTCACCTCTATTTGAGGATTCAACGATTGTCTATTCTCAACCCCAAGGAATTCATCAAGAGAGACCTTCGTACTATCGCATGGATTGTCATTGTTACTCTCTTATATTTAAGGATCCCAAACCTACTTACGTTCAACCTCAGTGGGCGCCTCATAAAGGTCACTCTCTTGAGTTGACACTAATACGAAGATGCTGATTGATGTCTTAAATTTTTTATATTAGCTTGGTTTGATTGTGAGGACACACACTTGATCACATTAGGAATGACTTGAAGCACATGAATGCTGATGTAAATTGCATAAACGCGAGCTTTGACAGGATACAACTTAAATGTTTGGGTTAAGTCCATCCTTCCATAACCTCATACCCTGCAAGGAGGCCTCCCTTAGTGAGTGAGAACAAGACACCATGTGATTTTGTAGTGTTTTGTCCTTTCCCCACTCCGTACACAAACCTAGCAGCCATTGCATTGTTACTTATGAGGACACTACCGCTATTGACGATACTCATTTGGAGGATCATTGCACTATTGATAAATTCTTTCATGAACTGTCGAATGAGCCTTCACCTTTTCTTGATGAGGATAAGATTCTGCTGATCGATTCATTTACGGGTCAAGATCCCTGAAGTTTCTTTAAGTTATATCTCCGACTCATCTCACATGTGAGGTTCTCGAGCCTAGTGTTGCATACATAGTGATTGCTCTTCTTATTCTCGAGGGCACTCGATATTTCGATACTTTTTCTGGCACTCGTCGCATTTTTGATGAATTTTATTCTACCCCTCCCAGTGAGCCACCTGACGAATTTTCCCATCATTGCATACGATACATCCTCGAGTGGTATCCTAGTGTCGATGTCTCAGACATTCTTTAGGTGATTGTCTCCTTCATGATGAATTTTCCTATAGACTGCTTGGTGAGCCTCATGGGGAGTCACATCCCTTGAGAGAACATTTGAAACTTCATCGACTCTTACTTTACTGTTGATACATCATGTAAGTATATGAGTGTTCATCGCATACTCGACGAGTACTTCGACACTCCACCTGGAGAACATTTTGACAAGCTACCTCTCGTTAGGGACCTACCTATCACTAGTGAGTTAATCAAGATTGAGAGTGCTCTCGATGGCTCGTTACCTATCACTAGTGAGTCAGTCAAGGTTGAGAGTGCTCTTGATGGCTCGAGACCTATTTTATCATTATCAGCACTCCATGAGACATTCGACATATTATATGATCATATCTAATTCTCAATGTCACGTGTGATTATTTGAGTGATCATTGCACTCATGATGAAATTTTCTACATCCCGCCACCTGAGCCTCATGATCAAGTACTCATTTTAGGAGTTCCTTCTAGCACATCATAAAACATCATAGTAAAAAGTTGATCATGTCTATTGTTCATCATATGCATCGATTGTATGATCATTTGCATATATTGCGTGACTCGTCTTTGTTGCGTGATTCACACTCACTGTATGTTTTGCATCATTTGCATGATGTATATGAATTTGTCTGACGTAAACTTGCAATGAGTGATGAAAGTTATGAGTTTATGTAGACATTCATAGGAGAGAGAAGAGTGTTAGAGATGACGAACAAGTGATGGTTAAAATTAATGCGGAGAGGTTCCCTCACATGTCAGGAAAATGGGTTTTTATGTAGTAGTACGAAAAATTGGGTCGAATCCTTATGAATTAATCGTCCTTAAGAGTATGGAAATTCATCATGTATTCAACATTGAAGATTTGACTTAATTATATGAGCCCCCATGAGTATTTGACCTCATTCTCTGATACTACCCCTAAGTCTCATCAATCACCTATGTTTGACACTCCCTAGTTTCTTCCTCAGCCTACTACCCAACTACCAACAAACTCTTCAGTTTGGTACCAGTTCGTGTTTCGGCACCTGAGAGCATACAACCTTCCATCGAGAGCAATGCAGACATTGTGAGCGATGAAATTTCTGTGACACCAGATGGCTCCATAGTACGATACCTGATTCATTGGAGGAAGCGACCCACTATCTATGATACTTGGATGGTGCTAGAAGAGCTCGACTTACCTCTAGGATTCATAGAGAGTATGATCATCTTCATTCATTGGAGATGAATGCTCTCAAGCCGAGGGGAATTGATGTGGATCATGAATCGAGGGCGGACACTTATCAAAGCCCGCACGAGATTACATACCCAGGTTACAAAGATAAGATTGTTGGATAGACGATCTGAACCAGTAGTTGAGTTTAGAGGGCCAACGACATATTTTTATGTACTTTCATTTATTTTATGTATTTTTTATTTCATGTAAATGTAGTCATTTTATGTACCGGGCTACCTTGGGTTTACGTATTGGGTTCTAAGTTTATAGATATGGGACTAGGGGATGATTTGCAGACATTGCAGAATTTGGTTAGAAATCTCAGGGTCTTGTGATCGTCCCGTGGTGTTGTTTCTATGGATTCTTCGTGTCGAACTGAAGGTAGCTACCTATTTTCCATATTACCCAATAACTACACATTCCCTTAATAACCACCAAAAATCATCGCTAACTATTGATATCTATTGTTATAACCGCTTATTCTCCCATTCCAACAATTATTCCTCCATAACTACCCGAAAATTATTCTTGCCACTCACCCCTGACCCCACTAACAATTACTACTACCCTTTCACTCAATAACCACCACTTAACCATCAAAACCCCACTGCTGCCTATTGTCCATCCGGTTTTCTATCGTAATCATTCATTTTCCCTGCCCCAAAGCCTATTACCGTACTTCACTGACTTCATTTACCCGCTTCTAACCTGAATCACACTCACTGACTTCCCAATTTCAGCCGACATAATTCTTGTCGATCCAGCCCCCAGAAGGACTTCATTTACCCGCTTCTAGCGGGTTTTTTACACATAAAACCCCACAATCTTCTATCTCACCTAGGGGTGCAAGTTGAGTTGAGCCGGCTCGTGAGCTTGATGAGCCCGCTTGAAAAACTTCAACTCGAGCTCGAGTCCGTGGAGCTTGAGTTCACGTGTTCTTGTTCATCAACTCGTGAACCGGCTCGTGAGCCTTTTCCTTGAACGTTTTATAAAAAAATTACATAAAGAAAATACTACTCATGAGCAGAAAAGCTCGTGAGCAGATCGAGCTCGAACCATGCAAAATGAGCTCGTCGAGCTCGAAATGATTATCTCGAGCTTGAGCTTGGGAATTTCCCAAGCTCGCTCGAGCTAGACTCGTTTGCACCCCTACTGCATCTCTCCTTGCCTCTTGCCAAAACACACCCAAAGCAACCATAAATTATCTCCACCAACCTCCATTTACCCCTCCTATCAGCCCAATACTCCTCCCACTATATCAACCCACCATACCATGTTTGAGCCCTTCCATTAGAGCAAAGATTGTCTATTGCGTTGTAGGTTTGGGAAATGGTGTACGGGACGAGTGAGGCGCTGGATATGCGCCCCTCACTCGGGAAAAAGCAGGAAGCCTATTAGAGCACGAGGGGCAGGTGTCGAAGTGGAGATCCGCTTGGGTGTAGAAACGAGAGTAAAGAAGTGGCTGGGATGCGGTTGATCATCAAGACGTGAGCAGCGGCGATTGGGCTCTGTGTCTGCATGTTGCTAGAGGGAGTAGCTGGTGAGGTACGCTTGGCATTGAAGCAGCAGCTTGGCTAATCGCTTGGAGGCAAACAGAAGAAGCACGGTGATTCGCTTGTAGGAAAGCGGAAGTAGCTCAGAAGCGGAGACAATAGAATTGTTGGAGCTAGTTGAGCATAAGACACCTCTTCTCGGAAGCCACGGGACTATGCTGATGGGGGATCTTAGTAGCTAGTCAAGATGTGCATGTCGAACCAATTGATATGGAACGGGATCTGAATAATTGCACTAGAGCATAAAATACAAGGGATCAATCATAATATATGCTTGTGGCTACTCTTGCAAGTTGCCCCCCCCCCCCCCACACACACACACAAAGAGCTCCTGTCCAAAAGTGTGACCATCTAAGACTCCAAATGATAATATGAGACTCTACTTCACTCTCTTAGACGAGAGTGGACAAAAACATGATATTGCCAAAAATATCACTAGGGCTACACATGCAATTAGACAATAAAGTGTAATACTAAAAGAAGAGGCTCGACGAGGTAGTTGATTGTCCGAGACATTATAATTGCTATAAGTTGCTACGCGTGGTTGATGATGGACACCTCACTCTCTGCACTCATTCTGACAATGTGTTGGCAAAAAAAACATTTTTTGTATCATTCAAACGCTAAGAAAAAAAAAATTAACTTTCAAAAGTAATACACGTATTTTTGTACTATACTATCGTATTTATTAGAAATATTCATTCATATTTCTAATCTTGAGAGACATATAATGCATCCAATTCTTATAAATTTAGTAATTAAATTACTATTCATTAATCTTATTTTTTTATCGAATTCGAAAACAAAATTCATATAATAGTTGACATGTATGCATGTTTGTTTATTATCCTTCCTTTGTTTTTACAAAGCTGGCATGTCTATTGGTAAAGCATGAATATTTGACAGGTATTGGTTAGCACATTATCTTTATAATTTTTATCTCATGCTGACGTATGGATTAGAATTAGGCCTATACTTCTTTGGCAGTTGCAAGAAAAAACTATTTTATCCCTTGATCTGTATATCATGACATATTGCAATAAACATTTGCAGCTTCAAGCGAATGAAAACTCCAGTTAAAGGTCACCTTTGCAAGCACCACCAGGTCAAAATTGTAACCTATTTTCATTGATTACTTTATTTCGTCAGAATCAAAGTCTTTATGATTCCACATTTTAATTGCAGTGTTTTGATTATGATAACTTCTTGGAAATGAACTTAAGGAAGCCAAACTGGCGCTGTCCTCATTGTAACCAGCCTGTCTGCATCCTTGACCTACGTATTGACCGAAATATGGTTAAGGTAAGTGATGCACTTAGCGAATATGGAGTGTGGTTTCAAAATAACCAAGTGTACCTTGTATTGCAGATACTGGAGGAGTCAGGAGAAGATGTTGCTGAGGTTGTTATTCATGCTGACGGGTCATGGAATGTAGTTGCTGAACAAGGGAGATGTACTGATCACGATATTACTCAAATTCATGATCAAACTCACAGCATGGAAACTGAAATGAACAGATCTAAGGTTTCAATGCCGGATATTGTGGATCTAACAATGGGAGAAGACGACATTTGTGGCATAACACAGAATTTAAGGCAAGCGGCATCATTGGATGGTTATGGAAACCAGAATGGTAACCTTATGATGGAAACAGAAGATAGGAAGCCTTTCATTGATGTTGGAGGTATTCCGCCTCTGTTTTTTACCAATCCACTGCTTGCCAACCATAACTCCAGTGCGTCTCAGATGCAAGTTTATCCGCTAGGAAACAATATACATCCAACATTCATGCCAACTTATGCCACTAATGGATCTGTGGCTTCTGGATCTGCTCACATGCTTAATATGGTGGGAAATTTTGGTCTTTTGGATACTGTTTCTACTGGACATGATCAAATCCAATTATCGGGTCATGGTCTTCAAGCTATGAGGTGTGAAACTGATAGCATAAGGTCTATGGCCAGACCTGTTGATAGAATCCCTGTTGCGGTTCAGGCTCTTGCAGTGCCACCACAGACACACAGTACATCTCGAAGAATACATGCTAATGTATCTCCAAGGCAATATCTGACAGTTAATCCGTCAACAACAAACCTGGAGAACTTTAATGGAGGAATTGGCAACATGGATATGCAACAAGTCACAAGAACTGCAGCAGATACTTCAGGAGTTCAGGTTTTACTTTTGAACCATAAGAAATATTGTATTTCACAATGCAACTTTTTATATTTTTGTAGTTTGTGCAACTATCGCGCAAGTTAGTGGTGTCATCCTCATCATCATAATCATTGAGTCATGTAGTAATAGATCAATATTAGGAGAGTCCCGCACACTCGCATGTTCCAAGCAATGTGGACTAAGGAAAGAAGAGAAAATTAATACAAGCACTTGCTACATTCATCATAAGCACTCAGGTCTTTGAGGTTTGGGTCGCACTTTACTTAGGTCCATATTCTTAAAACTCTTCATGATACAAGATTCTTTCTATGAAGGTTCTTTGATTAACAAAAACCTATAAATGTGTGAAAAGATAAATGTATCTGTATAATTTCCTCCATTTCTATTTTTTCATTTTGATGTAGAAGCCACTTCTATCCTTCCTAATGCCCCACTACGGATATTTTTGGTTGAACCATCTTCCTTCTTGATGGCATATCTTGCACTCCTGTGACCATATTTTTGGTATTGACTTTTTTGACTCCAACATCTCTAGTTGCATCTCGACCGACATGGTTGAACTCATTTCACTAACTTTCCTCTTCTCGAAGATTACGAAGTCAATTTCAACCGGCTTAAACTTCGAACCATTAATTTTGAAATCAGCAGACCACTTAAGACTGATTATTTGTTGGATGAAAATCTTGACCTAAAACATGACTAGGAGTTGGGTATTTTGGACATAATAATTAATATTATTTAAATTTATGTAATATAACTCCACCACACAAGCTAAGTTAATGGAACATTTGGTGCCTTTAGCAAAAACAAGAACCTCTTTAACAATCAGAAATCAAGCTTGGGTACTCTGTGAAATCTCAAAGATGCTAGAACTTAAGCAGGAGTGAATGGGTTCTGAAAGTGTGGGCCTATATGAAGAGTGGTTCAAGTCTCGTGGACCTAGGCGGTATTTAGTTTTACTTTTTGATACTTCATTGGATTTTCTTATGCTTTCCAGTTTTCAGAACACATCAATGTTGGATAACTTCTATTTTTAACATGTTTTGTTTGCCATACTTCAATTTCACTACGATGCCCTAAATGTAGCTAAAGCTGTATGTTTATTCCAAGACTGTAGCTGTCATCCTTCTTTCTCTGAACGATTTTTATGGCCCTTTAATATAAGTACTGCAACAAGCACCCTTACAAAATAAAAAAAGCATTTAGGTCAGTTTATTTTGTGGAAAATGTTTAGATTGTTCCGAATACGAGTCCAATTGAACTTGTAGTAATATTTGTTTAGTAGAAACGTTTTTGTTTATTTTGGTTGCAATTAAACTGACATGTAGTAATATTTGTTAATATTCTAATCCATCATTTCATCAATTTAACATTTTTATTATTAAAATATTTAAGTTGCAAGAACAAAGCATTCAATCTAAAACCAATTGGTTTGTGAAAGTGATTTGTTGGACCTAATGAGCCTGGTATTCCAGCATACATCCTGCATAAATCAATTTGTTGTAAGTGGAGGAACCTAAGAATCTATTAAGTGCACGAGGTACATGAGTTTCTTGATGTGGGACAATATTATCAACATATCCATCACATGTTATTTGGCCTCTAACGTGATTTTTTTTTAATTGGGCTATATGGGAGTTTGAGCTTATCCTGCTCTAATATAATATTAAGCTTTAGTACAAAACATCCAACCTAAAACCAATTGGGTCATGGTAGTGATCTGGTAGCTCTAACTTGCTCCAATTCCATATTAGACATATTCATCCAACCTAAAATCAACTGGTTGTAGGTGGAAGGGCGCATGATCTATAATAAGTGCATATGGCTATATAAATTTCCCAATGTTGGAGATATTCTCAATTTTGTTATAAATCTAATAGACTGTTAAACTGGCATACTGCTTTTAAGGACTGGGTTTTAAATTTGTTGTGATGCCCGTTTCTAGTTTTTGGTTTAGTTCTACATCTAAAATATAGTGACATCTTACAACATTTTTTATTACCTCTCATAATTGTATGATTTGATTTGTCAGATATTAAAGTGAGGTCCATTTTGAGTGTCCTAGTTGTTGATCTCATTGTGGGATGGTAGAGGATGTCATTGAATGAGACAACCCTAGGTTTCTCCTTTCTTCCTTTTGAGTCCTTGATATTACCTATGATGATAGAAGCTAGATAGAAGAAGCTAAGGGAAGGAAGAGAACTAATCCTTACGATGGTTTCTGGGAGCCCGTCGGGTAGTCGTTGGGTTAGAGGAGAGAGGGAGGGAGAGAAATACACTTATTGCTTACTCTCGTTTATTTCAAAACAGGTTAAATAGAAGAAAACCTTCTTTTGGAAAAAAAAGTCCCTTCATAAGTTAAAATTGCATAAATTAAAATTGTTGAAACTCAGAAATTAAAAATTAAAATGCAACTCCCCAGAGTACGGCTCCTATCTAACAACCTTCTTCATCTGAAAGGTATGTCCCTAGAATTCGTAGATAATATCTCCTTCGTCTTCTAAGCGAGTTTGTTCTCAAGCTCGAATGATGGATATGCTTCTATGAATGTGTCAAGCGGCTTGCGTATGACCTCCCATTCTGATGCACCCTCCCACTGAATTAAGAATCGTTCGTGTGCCACAATTCATGTGGAATCATCATTTGATGGGTACTATGCGGTCTTCAACCGTTATGGGAGTACTTATGATATTTAAGCTGGCTCTCCTTTGAAAGGTTTTAGTAGAGAGACAGAAATACTGCATATATCTTGGTATCCATAGAAAGGTTCAATTTATACACCAGTTATCATGCTCGACCCATCACCTGAAAGGCACCATAGAATTTTGAAGAGAGTTTATATGCGGTCATGTGTGACAATTGACTGTGGGGTCATAACTTCAACCATACTCAATCCTCCATTTCAAAGTGAACGTCATGACGGTTCGTATTGTTGTATTTCTTTGTACGTTCCTGAGCCTGTAAAATATGGCCATGATTTTGATACGGTGCTCGAAGCATCCCGTGTGTCCGTCTAGTTTGGAACGGTCTACACGTTGCTCCCAGCAGAGGTATTTATAGGGCGAAACCTTAAATCCCTGACAACCCGTTATGGACCCGTTACCTTTATAAATATATACGTTAACATTCTTCTCCTATATTTATATGAAAGGTATCACATAACAGATTAAACTTGAATAAGCAGATAACGACAAGATTGAGTTTTTCAGAAACATAAATATGAGTTTTAGAAAATTCTAAACTCAAGCCAGAGTTTCAAATCATGAAAGAATAGAACTGAAAACTCAAAACAGGTAACTGATCTTCAGTCTATTCAAACATCAGATCATCATTGTCAGGGTCGAAATCAACTTTATTTCCTCCATACTCCTTTTGATCTGTAGACAATTACAAATAAGAATGTCATGAGATTAAACTCTATGAATTCAGACATTTACTATCAAAGTAAAATGATTAGTTCTAACAAATAAGAACGTAATACTCTAACCAGGAAGAAAGAATTACAAAACATCTCTATCTAATTTACACAATTAGAATATTTGATTTTATAAAATCAAAAATCTGTTCCTTCGATTATTTGGATTATTATTAACCATTTCACAATTGTGTTATACCATCAAATTTGGAATGATACAACAAGCTGTGACCACTATATCATCAAGTTTGAAATGATATGATTAAAAATCCTAATATCAGGACACAAACAACAACCTTAGTATTCCTTTTTGGAATGATACCCAATTCAACCTTTGAATAAAATAATTGTGTAAATCATCAATTTTGGAATAACTGACAATTATTCAATCTCAGGTTTTCATCGGGTAGCATCTGAAATTCTTTAGTGTACTCAATCTAGATGCTTAAATGTATGCAGATTTCGATTCTAAAATCTTAAACATAAGACAGGTATTAAGTCCTATGAGATAGACTTTAATCTCATCTCCCTCGATGTTTTAGATGTAAGAATTTTACATAAGCCCTTAGTAAGGACATCTGCTACATTATGCTTTGATCTCACGTCTAGTAGAGAAATTATTCTCTAACTAGTGAGACAGGTCAACCAGACATGTTTCATCCGTAGTTGCCTTCGCTTTCCATTAAATAGAGTATTAGTTGCAATGGTTTTTGTGGCTTGATTATCACAGAATATCGATATAGAGTTCATTTTCAGACTCGTCATTGGAATGTCCATTATAGATCCTTAATCCACTCTGTTTCTTCTGCAGCTGAAGCGAGAGCATAGAGTTCTGATTTCATAGAGGATAGTGCAATGTACGTCTGCCTTTTAGACTTCCAAGCTATGACAGCTCCTCCTAGTGTAAACACAAAACCACTAGTGGATCTACTATCACCAATGTCTGAGCACCACTGCATCAGGAGGCATCAGAATACCCTTCAATCACAGGAGGATGTCCACTGTAACATAAAACATACTTTTCAGTGTACTTTAAGTATCTCATTATCCTTTCTAAGCCATCTCAGTGGTCCTTTCCAGGATTACTAGTGAATCTACTTAACATGCCAACCGTAAAGGTTATGTCAGGTCTACTGCAGGTAATAGTATACATGAGACTTCCTATGAGTTTGGAGTAATCCAACTGTTCAATAGATTAATCGTCATTAAGTTTCAGTCTATTATTATAATCGTATGGAGTCTCAATTTTTTTGCTTTTATCATAACCCCATTTTTCCAGTAGATTTCTGATATAGTGACTCTGACTTAGGGTAATACCCTTCTCAATGAAGTTCACTTCCATTACTAGGATGATTTTCACCACGCCTAAGTCTGTCATGCTAAATTGTTCCTTCAAGATAACATTGACGTCTTCCACCTCAGACTTATCAGTACACAGAATTAGCATGTCATCAACGTATAAGCATATAATGGTCACTGCATTTGAACTCGTTCTTATATACAAACATTTATCTGATAGGTTTGATTGAAAATCAATGTCTTTAACACAAATGTCAAATTTCTCGTGTCACAACTTTGGTGTTTGCTTCAATCCGTAGAGTGACTTAATCAACTTACAGACCTTGTTTTCTAAACCTTCTATGACAAACCCTTCAGGTTGGTGCATGTAGATCTCCCCAGTCAGATCTTCATTTAGAAATGCAGTCTTGACATCCATCTGATGAACTGTAAGATGTTCAATATATGCTATAGCGAGAAGTATCATAATTGTCGCAATGTGACAAACAGGTGAGTATATATCAAAATAGTCTATACCGCTCACTTGAGTGTAGCCTTTGACAACAAGACGTGTTTTGTATTTAGCGATACTCTCATCAGGATTGAGTTTCTTCTTCAGAACCCACTTGTTCTCTATGGTTCTAGCCCCTTTGGGCAAGTCAACTAAAGTCCAAGTGTGGTTTTGCATGAGAGAGTTCATCTCATCATCGATGACTTCTTTTCATAATAGAGAATTCATAGATCGCATCACTTACTTATAGGTAAATGGATCAGTTTCAACTTGGTAAGTCATAAAGTCTGTACCGAAGCTTTTATGCACTATTTCTCTATTAGATAACCTTATTGGTTTCAAAACCCTAGTGTTTATCGGCTCAGTGTCAGAGAATCTTGGTTCAGTCTCAACAAAAGTTTCAGTACTGGTGGCTGACAGACCTGGAAGAGTCAGGTTTTTATCTTTAAGGAACTTATACTCAAAGAAAATAGCATCTCTAGATTCTATGACAGTATTAGTTGAGAGATCTAGAAATCTGTCTGCAACACTATCCTCTGCACATCCTAGCTAAACATAAGTGTTTGTTCTAGATCCAACTTTGCATGAGGAACTTTATTAAGAATGTGATTTGATGTGAGGACAACTTCACCCAAATAAGTCGCAGGCATGCCAGCAGTCAACAACATGGAGTTTAACATTTCTGTTAAAGTCCTATTTTTTCGCTCAGCGATACCGTTGGATTGAGGTGAATACGGGGCGATAGTTTCAGGGATAATGTCATTATTGGCAAGAAAATCTCTAAATTCACCTAATAAATATTCTCCTCTTCTATCACTTCTTAGTCTTTTAATTTTCATGTCAAGTTGATTTTCTACCCTTTCTTTGAAAATACGAAATTTTTCAAAGGCTGCATCTTTGGATTTAAGGAGATGAATGTGACTGAATCTAGAGTGATCGTCGATAAAAGTTATCAAATACTTCTGACCTCCTCGGGTGGTAAAACTTTTATAGTCACAAATATCGGAATGTATTATCTCTAATAATTGTGTGCTCCTAGAAACCTGACTAAAAGGTGTTCTAGTTATCTTGGTTTGAGCACAAATTTCATATTTGTCAAATTTGTTTTTTGTGTTTAAAGGGATATTGTGAGTTTTAGCTAGCAGAAGTAGTTTTTTATAGTTCGCATGTCCTAGTCTTGCATGTAAAGTCTTAGGATCTATCAAGTTTAAACTAACTGCATGTACTACTTCATTTGCTAGACTCAGTCTATACATTCCATTTAAGACATATGCACAACCATTATAATGAGACTTAACCATTAAAGTTACTCTACCGCCACTAATGTTAAACGAAATACCAGCATTGCATAACAAACTAATTGAAACTAAATTAACAGCTAATGATGGTATATATTTAACATTTTCCAAAATTAAAAGCGTACCTGAAGAAAGTAACAGATTTGCAGTCCCGGTCTGGAGAACCTCTGTAGTGGCTCCATTTGCAACAGTGACGGTCTCATCCGCGGTAGTGAGATCCTTCAGAAGAGCTTGGATTGTTGCAGACATGACAAGTAGCACCTGAATCTAGCCACCACTATGTACTGACCTTACCTTTCCCCACCATGGCAATAAAGTGGGTAGGCGCAGTCTGATGAAGTATATTTGTTTTGTTTTCAATCCTGGGTGTACTAGATTCACCCTTGATTTTCTGCACTCGGAAACAGAATGACCCCACTTATTGCAGTTGTAGCACTTGCCTTTAAACTTCTTGATTTTCTTGCTGGTGTCAGCAACTGCGGGTGCACTGATCGACGGTTTAGGCTTTCCAGGCTTAGGCTTGCGCTTAGGATTCGTGATCATGTTAGCAACAGAGTTCTGATTGCTAACGGTCTCTAAGGCGTGCCTAGTCCGGTTCTCGTCCTCAATACAGATAAACCGCTTCAGGTCTTTGAGACTGACCTGAGACTTCTTCTAATACATCTCAGTCTTGAAAGAATACCACGCTGAGGGGAGCTTGAAAATAATTGTTCCTGCAACGAACCCATCTTACAGAGAGACGTTCTCACTGTTCAGCTTTGCCACCAGATTCTCAAGATCTACAACTTGTGGCAGAATCTCCCTTTCTTCAGAGAAGGTGAACGCCATAAATTTGTCCACCAGGTGCGTCTTGGACAAGTTCTCTTCATCCTTGAACTGTTCTTCCACCCAGATCTCTTGTGCAGTCTTCAGTTTGTCATAGGTCTCTGCCAGAGGGTTGAAGAGACAGTTGAGGAGGTAATCACGACAAAAGTCTTCGTCGCTGATCCACTTAGCCTCATCGTCTCCTCCTTTAAAATCTGCAAAATCGGACTGGCAGTGTATAGAAAATATTCAAATATTTCATACCAAACAGCGTGTTCCGTTTCCAGGTGCTGAATTCAGAATTTGAGATCTTCTCCAGTTTGATCATCGACACAGGAGAGGACAGATTGTTTCCCTTTAACATCTTGTCTCTCCGACGATTACGGATAGATCTGGAGTTGCCGTTGACACCTCCCAAAGAAAAAGAACGTCCTTTCTGTCTCGCGAACGGCGGCTAACGCCCAGCGTTAGAAGTTAGCGTCGGCGGTAGCCCGTCTTCTTCCTGTGCGGGTTGCGGCAGGCAGCCAGCGGCGGCTTCTCCAAATACAGCGGTGGATCCTACTTCGACCCCGTCGGAAATTAGATCCGAGCGGGAGAGGAAGGCTCGTGCGGATCGGTGGAGGCGACGACTTCTCGTGCGAGAGGAAGGAGCGGCGGTGGCGCTCCTCGTACACACGAGAAGGAGAGGCGGCAGAGCGTGACTCCTTGTACGCGAGAAGAGGCGAGCGAGAGGGAGAGGGGCGGCACTGGTGCTTTCTTGCCACGAGAGCAACGCCTCCTTGCCGCGAGAGCAGCGCACGAGCGAGAGGGAGACAAACGGGAGAGGGGGGCGGCTAGGGCACCGAGAGAAAAAATCTGCTTCGAGAATGATACGGTGCTCGAAGCATCCAGTGTGACCGTCTAGTTTGGAACAGTCTACACGTTGCCCCTAGCAGGGGTATTTATAGGGCGAAACCATAAATCCCCGACGTCCCGTTATGGACCCGTTACCTTTATAAATATGTACTTTAACAGATTTGTCGTTAGAATCATGTTGCACTTCTAGAGTGTTTAACCAAGTGTGATAGCAATATTCAGCCCAACTAATCCATTTTAGCCATTTATTGGGTTTGTCTTTTATGAAGCATGGCTAGAAGCAGCTGGTGATAACCTTGTTCCTGTCCAACATTATGCTCAAAAGAATTTTAGGTCACATTGATAGTTATGTAGTGGGTGAGATAATAAAATGAAATGAGCACCCTTCAAGAAGCAATCTGGTCACCGAACTCACGGACTGTGGAGGATGGGATCGAATGAGACAACCCTAGCTTTCTCCCTCCTCCCTCTTGAGCCCTTTGTTGCTGCATATGATGATAAAAGAACTATGAGTAAGAAGTTGTGGAAGGAGAATTGGAACTAAGAGTAAGAAATTGTGGAAGGAGAACTGAGCCTCGCAAAGAGCGAGAGGGAATACAAGATTAGGAATGCAAGAAAAAACTCTTTCGCAAAAAAAAATCTCTTCGTAAACTGAAATTGCAAGAATTAATAATGCCTTGAGCTTTCTTCTGAGAGGTGTGTCCCCGGAACTTGTTGATAGCATTCACAACTATACTCGGGGCTCATTCGATTTCTTATACATCTAAATCATATTTTAGAAAATGATCATTTCATTTTTCGCGTATGCTAATGTAAAAAAGCTATCTCTTTGAGGATTTCAAATGCTTTTGCATGATTTACTCTAACAAATTTTTCGTTTTTTGAACACTCGGAATTTCAAGCAGCCAATGTTCTCTTAGAAACTGCTTAAGCTCTCTCCTTTACCGACTCATCTCAAATTATTGCTGGCATCTGTCTGGAGATTGTATGATTTACATCAAGTCGCTGTTTCTTTTTGTTGGCTTCTGGCTTCAGATCTTTGCACTAATCATCTACTCACGTTTTTAATTTCTCTTGTTCTGCAACTAAATTTTCTGCACTTTTTTTTCCTTCTGCTCATAGGATTATACTCCGCAGAACCCGCCGTACCTTCCGAACAACGACGGTTCGTTACAGCACATGGTCGGGCTACCATCAACGGGCGCATTAAACAGCAGATCGCCAGCGGCCCATCGAAGGGGACTGAGCGATTTAGACTCCTTCCGATCCTTAATCCAATCCTCGCCCTTCTCGCGACATTCCGCCCCAACGCCGCCAGGTTTCCGGCACCATCCCGTGAACCAACCGACGATTTCCCCCTCGCAATCTCCCGCCCCTCCGCCGGCAGTTCGGCAGGCCTCGCAAAATGCGTTCGCACTTCCATCCGGCAATTTCAATATTCACAACAGCCTAACTCAATCTCCTGTGCCGCCGCACCTTTTGAGAGCACAGCCGACGCCATCCCCCAATTCGCTTCCGTCCCGGGACAACGCGAGGGTGCTCGGAGCTGATCGGTGGAGGAGCATGACGAGCGGCACGCCTTCTCCTCTCTCGAGGGCAGACAGCCTTCCCGAGCTTCCATCGGAGCAGAGTTGGAGGCCGACCGGCAGAATGAGGGGAAGCTTGACCGGCAGCGATTATTCGGCGGTCATTCGAAACTACATGCCTCCTTCGAACCAGTTGGCGGCAGCTAGGGCGCCGTTGTCGTCGCAGCCTCCCTCTGCGCCCGATCAGGTTTCGGGATTAATGGCGAACAATTTCATGGCTCATGGAGCAGGGAATCACCAGGCTAATTTTAGTCAGGATAATTTAGGTACTCAGCAAGGAGATGCAAGGATATAGCTGCAAATATATAGTGAATGTGATCAAATATGCAGAAGAGTGCTGTTCAAGTTCATGATCTTCATGGCTGCTGCATCTGTTACTTGGCTCTATCTACATCATTTTTACTTAGTTTTTTTTTTTCGGCTTCCCACATAAAAAGCCTCTCCGCCATGAAAGTAGCATAGCTGCCTCCTGTTCAGCCACATTTGAGTTGCCAGGTGGCTTTAGTAATCACGTGATTCGGAAATTCCTGTAAAGAAATAGTCTTAATGATGATGGGTTTCTAAAATTTCTCAAAAATATGTGTATAAATGCCCCAAGTATATGCGATTATTTTAGCCCATTTATTGGGTGGGATTGCTCCACCAAATTTCAGCTTGGTTTTTGTGATGAAGGCAAGAACATCGTTAAGTGTTTTTATTTATATAGTTTTAATGAAGTAAAATACCCCCGCTACGATAAATCATATATATATATAAGTAATAGTACATTGGGGGCTTCTGTGTGGCCGCGACAGTATCCCGGTCACAATAGTGTTATGATGTGACGACATGCATGCAGAGCGTCACGCATGACACCCCCTCTCAAGGTGCAGCTTTGTCCCACCATAAGGGTGAAATGTAGGCAAATCTTATCATGCATTTTTGCAAGTCTGCTTTCGGGACTTAAATATGTGACCTCAAGGTTGCACGACAACGCCTTAACCAGTGCGTCAAGGCTCACATTTATCCTTGTACAATCAAAATAAAAAAATTCTTTGAGTTTATAATAACATCATACAAATAATTAACAAGCTATAGTATATAGATATTGACGAGTGACTTAACCATATTTTGCTAGCAACACAAAATGATATTAAAAAAATTCTGAGTTATTTATATAGCTTCACAGAGCCCTCAGTAGACTAAAATTATATTAAGTGAATATCGGTAGCCATTGAAATCAATAAAAAATAAATGTGTGGCATTTGTAAATCTTGAAACCGCGTTAAGAAAATGTATGTCTCATTGTTCGGCAGCCTCTTTGTGATATTTTGTTCAACCAGGAAATACTTGTGTAGTGGACATACTTCGCTCAACCTCAAAAGTATGTGATGATTCCAATTTATAAAGTCAAATGTAAATAAGCTTTCAAGTCGCATGGGGAGCCGAATGCAGCAGAAGAAATGCAAATGATTGCTAATTTGAGAAATGCATAGATTGGACGTTGTAGCAAGATGCAACTACTAGACTCATGTCTGACATCGACATCCACTTATCAACTGGTGCGGAACCATTTGACAATCAAGGAATTTCAACAATTCTACTTTTCTAGTCGTCCCAAAGATTTCATTGTACAATTACTCTAGTTAATATAGCTCTTGAGAAAGATTGTATTGAATCCAATCATCATTCATATGCACTACAACGCGAATGAACACTTTCCGCAATGGCAATCGTCCATTAGATCAATGACATCTATGATATACGAAAAAAATGTAATAAGTTTTGAACTTTCTCTATAAAGTTGTCTCTGCTATAAGAAATATTTTGATTTAAAATCGTAAACTTGAAAATCTATGAGCAAATAAAAAACCTGTGTAAAATAGTCGTTTAGGAATCCTAATGATCAAGGAAAATCAAGAGAGTAAATATTTCAATTGTTAAAGAAGGTAAGAAACAATCAATGGGGGGGCTAAGGTTTAACTAAGAGATGTGAAATCATGGGAAAAATCGTACCCAAAAATCTCCCCTTTAGGGCTTCTACCAGGCGGATGCAAGCAAGGGGCAGCATCTTCAGGCGGTTTACGGGGGAGGAGGGTTGGCGGAGGGCGGCGCAAAAGGGGCTACTTGCAAACTAAGGGCGGTGTACAGGCTTGGGCGAAATGCAAAGGTGGGGGCTGTGATTAGAGAGGGGAATCATGACTTAGGTTTTATTTTAACTTTTCATGGGCTGTGAATATCGCATCATGGACTACTAATATAAATCCCCTAAATTTATAAGAAAAATCATTACAACAAAATATAAATGTCTATCAGTTAATCAAAGGCTTTGGCTTCCAATACATTCTTTACACTACATATTGCATTTCCAAATTCTCCTGTTTCACATCATAACTCAGAAAGGATTTCAACTCCAAAGTTTCTTCTTCTTTGAAGTAGCTAATCAAAGTACAAATCTTTTAAACTCAACAAGCATGACATCAGTAACCCAAGGTCGTCTTAAAGTCATTATATCGATATCGAGCTCACATACGTCTGGTTCTAACATTAGATTCGAAACATAAACCTGATCATTTTGATTAATTCTATATATCCTCAAAAACAAATTCCTAGCCCATACATACATGTACTAATAGATATATAATTCTCATATGTAAATGTAAGCAAATGCGCATACACTAATGTACATTTCATCCACAATCTAGCTCGATTATATCCAAACTCGGTTCAATTCAAGTTCGAACCATACCTGAATTCTATGCCTGGTATGCATTAGGTGCCAAAGACAACAAAAAGAAAGATCACCAGTTAACTTTGAACAGAAGAGCAACATTGTAAAGTGATACCCTAAACAATCCAAAAATCAAATTGAGTTGTTTGGCATCATCTACATAATGTTTGTCATTAGCATATGTCGCCGTTGATCATACCGAAGGCTCCGTTTGGCGCAGTGTTTTTGCTCCGGTGAGTTTGGACAAAAACACCACCGTCATAGAATGCATGTTTGGCAAGACAATGATTATGACCGCCACCAAGAAAATAAAACTAGTTTTGAACATAAAAGTGGATGAAGTTCCTTAGGTGAGGTCAGGCGTTCACGAACGACTGTTCATAGCCGCCGCGTTCATGACCGCCACCGCCGTGCCTAACAGAGCCGAAGTAAAAGCATATACACAGTACTCTACTATACTTAATAGAGAATATTATTGCCCACATTACATTATTACCTAAACCTATATCCCTTTCAAATATATATGCATAAATACCTTTTAAATAGTAGTCACATTCAAACCTACATGAGAATGTGAAAAAAATGGGATAAATCAGAGTTAAGCAGAAACAAATCTCACAAAACTTCCAGATTTCACCAATAGATACCAGTAGCAATTCAAGTATTGTTTTATGATTACACTATGAGGTCTAATGATGCATACTTCACCATGGAGCAGCCGAATCCTGCCTCGCAGAAGGAGACCTCGATAACAAGCTCCCGTCTCTTGAAAACCTAGACAAACTCCGCTCCTTCGGAGTAGCAGCTGCTGGGCTCGCCCTCCGATAGCTAGCACGAAGAGTCTCATCAACTGCCTGAGAAGATTTCGCAATTGCATTCCTCACGAACTTCTGGGCGGCGGGTGAAAGATTTCTTACGCTGGGGCTCGCGCTGCCGCCCCTAGATGGAGAAGGCAAAGGAGGCTTCTGATACATCTTAGACCTCTCCCTCAACCTCCGGGTGGCTTCCCGGGAAAGAGAATGCGCCTTGGCATCCCTCGTAGGTGGGAATGGAATGCTGAAATGTGGCCCATTGCTACTCCCGCCATTAATGAGCGACGACTCTTCGAAATCCAGTCTCAATGGTGTTCCCTCTATGGCACCCCAGGTCATAAATGGCGATTCTCCCACGCCGGGAGCAGGAGAAGGCGTCTTCACAAAGTTATAACCTTTCACTGATTCCTTTGCGGATTCAGCGTAGAATTGATCTGGAGTTTTTCTCAGATCCTCCAAGTCATATTTTTTGGACTTCTCTGAATTCCGATCGGCGAAGGGCCAAGAGGCGCCGGCCGGTGTGGTGCCTGGGACTGGAGTGTAGAGAAAAGAGGCTGCTTCTTCATCCTTTGTGGGCTTTGAATCTGCAATTGACTTTCCATGGAATCTAGTGTTAGACCTGTCGATCTCCTTCGTCAAACCCTTCAGCCTCTCAGCCATCTCCTCCGCAGTCAGGGGAACCTCCCCGCGGTCAACGGGATTATACATCAAGAGATTCTTCGCTGTGTATTTCCACCCGTCAAGTGTGGCCAGCGGCTGTCCTGATGTGCCATAGCCGTCTGTGATCCGATCCCTCTTCTCATCCACTATGGTTTTGGAAGGAAAATCTTCGTTCTCTCCCTGCAATAGATGAGCATATTGCTCCCTCCTCTTCCTGTTCACCTTCTCCATGATCTTGGAAAAGCTCTCATTGTCCTCGCTGGTGTACTTCCAGCAGAACTTATCGAGGGAGAGGGAGGTGTCGGCGATGGAAGAAGGGTCGATTTCATCAGCAGCCTGATTGGTGGAGGAGGAAAGTAAGGTCGGCGTTTTATCAGATCCAAAGGGCGTGGATGAAGAGAAGGGAACGAAGGGAGCCGAGGCGGGGGTGCGGGTGCGGCCGTCGGTATCCGCGGCGACGGTGACGGTGGAGGGCGTCTTTCCGGATGCAGCGGCGGCGCGTCGCTCGAGGATCTTGAGTTGGGCGTCGCGGATCATGACAGGGTCGCGGGTGCGGACTGCCTCGAGCCAGTCGAGGCGGTCGCGGAGCTTGGGGATGTCGGGGAAGAAGTCCCGCTCGATGATCTTCTCGATGGAGGCGATGTAAGTTTCCTCGTCCAGGACAGCGGGTCGGCGCTTCCTAGGGTTCGGTGCGGTGGGCGAGAAAGAGGAGGATGTGGTTGGGGTTGTTAGGGCTAGGGTTTTCTCGGCGGAGGAGGGCGTTGAGACGGCGGCGGAAGGGGTGAGCGAGATGTGGCGCGGGGAGTGCCCGGGAGAGAGGAGCATCGTCGGCGGAGAGGTAGATCGGGAGGAATTTGCGTGAGGATGCCCAAGGAGATTGAAGGCAGGAATAAAACCCTCGAGAATAATTTGTTCAGTTTATATAAGGACATTGTTAATAGCAAATCTAGTTTCGCTAGTAGCAAACAAAAAAAATCGGGTTCAATAACTCTTATTTTTCAAGGGCGCTGCTATTAGTACCGTAGTTTTGGCTAATTGTATCGCATTTTTTTTTTCTAATTTTTTGCACCTTTTGTAAATACGTCTTGTACATGCATTTTTAGGAAAATTGTCCAACACAAAAGTTGTAGATTTCGACGAGATCTACAACTTTCGTGTTGCAACACTTTTCTTAAAAATGCATGTACAAGACGTACTTTGGAAATACGCTCAGATTTCGCGTCATTTGGAAATACGCCTTGTACATGCATTTTTAGGAAATGTGTTCGACACGAAAGTTGTAGATCTCGTCGAAATCTACAACTTTCGTGTTGGACAATTTTCCTTAAAATACATGTACAAGGCGTCCATGCCCTAAAGCCAAAACTGCGGCGCTAATAGCAGCGCCCTTTTTCAATACTAATAAGGATCTATTATTAGCAAACCTTGTTCTCCTTTCCGCGTCTCCCATCGCTCAGTCTTTCTTCTCACTCGTGAAAACCCCCCTCCGCTCCCGTCGAACCCTGTGATTTAGAGTTTTCCTCGCCCGCTTGCGCCGCAGCCTCCCTTCTTCGACTCCGTTCACGACGTCCATGCCCTAAAGCCCTGTCGGCACCTCTTCGTTCCTCTCTCAATCCAGCCAACTCAGCTCCTCGCCGTCCCTCCAACGCTTTAAGGCCAGCATCACTGGTAAGGCTCTCCTACCCACTTCTTCTCCATCTCCCCGACCTTCTTTTTTAATTTCCCTTCTTCTTTGCTACAGGTACCTAGGATTCTTGTGCACGACGTCCATGCCCTAAATCCCTGCCGGTACGTGGTAATAATCTGCTACTATGTCTTATTCCTCATTCACTTTCTACCTCCATTTCTTCTACAACCCGTGCCACCCGTTGCTTTTCAAAAAACTGTGGAAGAAGACGAAGCAGCAATTATTGAAGGCACGGTAAGTGAAGGGAATTAGGTGTTCTAGTAACTAGGGGTGAAATAATTTCTACAGTTTTGTAATGGATGATTGAGTTATTTTATGTCTTCTATATTTCATTATTTTGGTTGTGTTCTTCTAGTCAATTTCATTAAATAGTTCGTAATCAAATAATAAAGCATGAATTAGTTTTTCTCTGTTCTTCTTTCCCATAGCAATCAGTCAGCATTTTCTTGGTACTTCTTTCCCAGCCCGATCCATTCTAGCATATGAACATGAAGATGAGCACTAGTAAATAGTCTACTATTTATTGACTGTTTTTCTACCAGATAAACAGGAAGAAAGCCCCAAACGAAGAAGCATTCACCAAATCCATACAGGAATTTTGTAGCATCAACAATCCATTTTTTGCCCATCTAGACATTCAGCATTCAAAATTTTACATGCAGGAATCCATACAGGAATTTTGTATACCCCATACTGATTGCATGTCAAAATGTGTCAAATGTTAAAGTCTAGTTATCAATTATCATACATGAATCCAGATCAAATACCATGACTTATATTGATTATGTTCTGAGGAATTTGAAGTCTTTAATGCCTGTAATTGATTTTCCTGGTATCTCACAATGCAGATCAAATACTTCATCTTTGCTGGCTGGTTTCTTGCATCATGGCGGATGAGGAGGAATATGTAAAGTCTATCGGGTTTACAGGTACATTTAGGAGTTCACTTCCAAACTGATACCATTTTTCATCCCGAGATGAGTTAGTTGATTGGGTGCGGAATGTGTCCCGACGTCTTAGTTTTGCAATTACTATAAGGGGTCGTTCGTTTCACAGACATTGATATTGAAACATTGACTTTGAGAATATGAAAGTCATTTCTGTTGTTCGTACCAACAATTGTAGAATAGAATTGGTTTTCTGGTGGAAAGTCGATGATATTCACGATAACCTAAAAACTCATCAATCTAATGTCTATCTCCAGGGGTCGATATTGAGATCACCAACTCCGGCTTTCTAAAAGGAGAGCAAATTTTTTCGACCCGAATGCGATTTTTTGGCAAGTACGTGATTTTTCGCCCGTACGTTATTTTTCGGTCCAGACGGGACTTTTTCGCCAGGGCGCGAATATTTCGCCCAAACGCGTTTTTTCCGACCAGACGCGGTTTTTTCGGTCGGACGCGATCCCCCCCATTTGATTTTTTCAGCCGGAAGCGAATTTTCTGGCCAGACGCGATATATTTTGCCTGGACGCGATATTTTTTGCCCAAACGCAATTTTTTCACCCGGGCGCGTTTTTTTCGCCAAGGCGTAATTTTTTCGCTCGGTCGCGATTTTTTCTGCCGGGGCACGATTTTTCCCCCGGGCGTGATTTTTTCCGCCCGGACGAGATATTTTTTGCCTGAACGTAATTTTTTCACCCGGGCTCATTTTTTTTGCCCGGGCGAATTTTTTTCGCCCGGGCGCGTTTTTTTTCGCCCGGGCGTGATTTTTTCCGCTCGGGCCCGATTTTTCCCCCGGGGCGTGTTTTTTTTCCGCCCGGACGCGATTTTTTTGCCCGAGCTCGTTTTTTCGCTCAGGCGCGATTTTTTTCGCCTGGGCGTGTTTTTTTCCCCGAGCGCGCTTTTTTCGCCTAGCGCGCTTTTTTAGACCGGGCGTGCTTTTTTCACCAGGGCGCGATTTTTTTGCCCGAGCTTGATTTTTTCCCCGGGGCGCGAAGCGAAAAAATTGCGCCCTGGCGAAAAAAACGCGCTCGTGCGAAAAAACCGCGCCTGGGCGAAAAAATCGCGCCTGGGCGAAAAAAATCGCGCCTGGGGGGAAAAATCGCGCCTGGGCGAAAAAAGCGCGTCATGGCGTAAAAAACAAGCCTGGGCAAAAAAGGTGCGCGCCGAGCTAAAAAACGTGTTATTGCTTATGATAATTTGCAAGAATAAGCTTAGAAACTCAACATTGATCAATGTCAATTTCTATGACATAAAACTTTTCTGCAAACGAACAGTAAAGTAATGAATGTCAATTCATATGACAGAAAATCATCATACAGACGAACAAAAGAATTGGATTTAAACTTAATGTCATTTTCCATGTGTATTGATATTGGATTGAAAGCCAATACTTTAATATCAATGTCCGTGAAACGAACGTACCCTAAAGGATTCTGATAAATTGTGGTGCTAGAGCTAGACCACGTGTACAGTTGCGACAGAGCCGAATTTTATCGTGAAAACCAGTGAAAAAAGGTTGGGTCAAAAAGAATTTAAGGAAGACCACCTCCAAACAATGTGGTTGCCCATTCTTATTAATTGATTAAAAAGAAGCCTTCAGCGATTGATGGAAACTTGTAGTAAATTGTGGAGCACACAATCATGACGTGGTATACTTAGAAGCACATGCATTTATCGAAAGATAAGATAGCGAAGAACAAAAAATAGTCCAAGATATTTATGCTTTTAACGTGAAACCAAAGAAAAAATTGTCAACCCTCAAAAAGAGAAATGTTGAAAACAAAACGGTCATTAGAACTATATGCAACGAGAGGTTCAAATTTCACAAGAATGAATTACAAAGTGGTACACCTATACAATTTCTATATAAATGGATAGCTGAAAGTAGATATGTTAGTTTCAGTAGGGTGAATGGTGGAAAACAAAATTTGGTGAGTTTTTTATTTGCACATCCAACATCGATTAGATTATGCAAAATATTTTACAATGTTTTCTTGCTTGATTGCGCATACAAAATAAATAGATATAAAATGCCGCTATTATCCATTGTTGGTATTGTAAGACCCCATTTTTTTCTTTCAAAAACCCGGGTCTTATGCCCATAACCGCCGTTTTGCGGTGGCACCATCACTCGGAAAGGTCGCCACTAAAAAACGCCGATTCTGCCGGTCATATTGTTCACAAAAGAAATAAGCATAAACAAACTTAAAGAAGTTCAAGTCCACATCACATAGTAAATAAACTCATCATAAAGAGATGTCCACATGAAATAACTGAATAAAGGATAGTAGTAGAAGGGCTCATGCCCTGTACATCAATTCCTCACTACATTTTTACTCGCGGAAGCATAATCTACTAAAGCTAATAAGACACTCACGGATCCTGTCATCGGTGCTCCCGTGCTAGACTGCCCCGCCTCCATCTGCACCGGCCTCTGGTGCTGCAATATTTCTTCGGTCCCCTGAAATGATAAGGTCTACCGACCGTTAGTCAAAAGACTAAGCCAATCCCCCACCCCTCCCCCGGTGACTCCTAGGCACCGAGCGGGAAGGATGAAGCGGAGGACATCAAGGGGTATAATCAAAAGCAGGTGACAACGAGTCTAACTACGGAAGGGTCTATTGGTAAGCAATATATAATACAATGAGTAAAGCAGTAGGAAGTAAAACAGTAGCAAGTAAGCAGTAGTAATAAGTAAAGCAATAGTAAAGAAAGACACTAAGAAAAACAGTAATAAGAACAAGTAACCTTAATTTATAGGAATGCTCACACAAACCTATAGACCAAGGGGTCGTTTAGCAGGGCCTATCGTATAAAAAGTCTCATAACCAATTTATACGATAGGGGTAAGGGTTGAAATGCAATGTTTATGTTATGTCATGCAGGTGTGGAGTTTAATGTTATGTTCATACAAGTGCAACTCACACACTACGACTCTATGCGCACAGACCTTTAGTTCCCCTTTTTGGAGCTAGCAAAACACTCAGGATACTTCCGTAGTGGCAAACGGAAGCGGTGGGATGGGCATCGCCCACCTCTAGATTGGTGATACGCGTGAAGTGTAAATATACGCAAGTGCACGTGTCGGTTCAAGTAATAAAGTGTAAGTAAAGATCGTTCCCACGAGGAAGTGTAAAATCTATTGTTGCAAATACTAGTTTAACCTTTTCTTTAAATTCAAGTTGATTGATCAGGGTAATTTTTGTTGAAAACTAATAAAATTACAACAAATTAGAACTAAGAATACTTAAAAATACTTTTGAACAATTGAGACAAATAGTCGTGTACACTGCTTTCCTTTGCTCTTTGTGATATGTTTTTAAGGTGACTCTTTTATGAATGATTAGTCATCTATCTTGCAACGATTTAAAGATGGACTACGTTATCTCTCGATATCTGAAATCCATTTATTCCATATTTTCCTAGTTATCTCTAACTTAGGTAAAAACAAAGAATAACTTAACACACTTAAATCAATGTTGCTACCGAGAAGACGAAATCTCTTTCTCCCTTCTACGATATATTGAAATTATGATAAACTTATGTTACTCCTCTCTCGAATCTCGCAACGTAGTATAAAGACGGAAATTTTGGTGAAATACTTACGCAACTCCTCTCTCGAATCTCGCTGCGCAGAATAAAACATTCATCTAGCCTGACTCCTCTCTCGAATCTTGCCAAGCAAATTTAAAGATGAAAATTTAACCCAAAATTTCCAAGAACAACTTCATAAATTCAATAAAGATAGTATTTCAAACATCCACAAAAAAATTAAAATCAAAACATCACAACAAACAAAGTACTTTCAACATACAAGACAAAGAAAATTAGTTCATAACGGAAAAAGAAGAACACATAATTGTCAAGATCTTACTAGACATGATTAAAAAGAAGAAAAAAGATGCAAGAGTTTCTTCCCCAAAACGCTGCAGGAAACTCCACCTCCTTCTTCCCTTGGCCGAAAAATCTGTCTTTTCTTCCTTTTTGCGTGAACAGTAAAACCGCCCCGGAATAAAATCTGTCTAGGAATTCTTCTTTGGCGTGAAAGATAACTCCCCACTTTTTCTCCCTCCTCTTCCAATAACTACCTTAAGTGTTTTCCCACTAATATTTTGAAAATCCTCTGAAAAAGACGCACTCTCTCCATATTTTTAACCGCCGCAATCATAAATGCGGAATTAAAATCTGTAATTTCGGATCCAGACTTGTTGCAACAACTTTTTTAACCCAATAAAAGTTGTTGCAACAATTTTACTTGGACAAAAAAACTGCTTTTTTTTCTTCATTTCTTTGGGATGGCTCCTTCAGCATTTTTCTTAGGGATGATACCTCTATCATTTCTACAATGAAAATATAGCAACGTAATGAATATATCCATACTTAAATTAATAATGGAAATATCGAAGTATTAAGCTTTTTAAATACATGATCCATGAATAAATGTGTTATAAAATCATATTTAATAGTGATAATAACTTCTTTTCAAGAAGTTATCAGTTGGTATCTGCACTACCTAACCTAGACCTATCGTACGCCTCAACGCTAAGAACACAACAACGGAGCTCCTGCGTACTCTTACTGGCTAGTCCACCAGACTTTTGTTTGGTAAAATGTTAACCACACTTACCGAGCCAAAGTATCGACGTCGATGCGACCACCGTCAACACTAATGACCACCACCTTTATGCACATACAATATGTTACCATCTATATCCGAGCCCTAAGCTCCTCAGACTAACCTGTCCGACACAATAACCTTCCGAGCCACCGGCTCGCTGGACTAACCTGTCTGTGCCAACAACCACCGAGCCTACCGCTCGTAAGACCAAACCTAACTAGCCTTCTTAACCATGGAGTGTGGGTGTGTGCATTATTAAGTTAATCTTGCACTGCCATTTATTCCTACACTTTAGGGTTAACCATGGACTTCCCGAGGACTACCCTGTGAAGGGCTCGCTACGGTACTAGGAACTATAATGGGATGACACCCCAAAGCTCCTTTTCCAAGGCACTTAATGTTATTAGTGACTACCCATAAGTATACCCATCTTATCATTACACTTGGATTACCCTACGTATTATATGACCTTCTAAGGGAAAAGACAATCTTTCGTTAGTCTCGAACACGACCTCACCCTTTAGCTTATCGTGTACACCCAACATATAGACCCCTAATGGTGACCTCACATCCTCTCTAACAGATTAGGAACACCATCTAACTTCCAGTCCCACCTAATGATCCATAAATTACTCAAGTTTTATAGTTTTATTATTCGCAGACCAAATGAGTAATATGAGTTGCATAAGGGGAGGTACCCCAAATATTCATCAAACTGACTCAAGATTATTACTGGGATTCCATCATGATATTCTAAGACTAAATCCAGAGGATCATATTTTTCCTTATTTAATTGTCATTTATTATAATTTTCCTTAACATTGACCTAATATGAAATTGAACATGAAGTATAAAATCCCCTTATGATATGGCCTCCAAAAAATTATGAAAAATCTATGAAGTCAAAATAACAGTAAATACATAATATCACAATTTTGCAGTAAGGGGTTGGCCTCTAAATATAATATTGAATAATTTTCCCAAATTAGAATTTAAAGAAGGAACCACCAAAAATACTTGTCCAAAAATATGGCAAAATTACCAGACCTTTATATTAATCAGAAAAGTCTACTGGCCAAATTTCAAAATTTATCAGAACAAATTAGTCACATAAATAAATATTCCAAGTAAACTCATACTAGGGAAAATTGTGAAGTAACCTACTGATATATAATTCCAAAAAATTATACAAAAATTCACAGAGATCTCTAATGCCCTAAATTATCCTAACACCAAGTTTCATAATTTTCCAGAGGATATTTAGCCCTCATTTATTTAACATATTCCTAAGATAAAATAGATGACTTGTGAATAAAGTGCTAATTTAATTAATTCAATAATTACACAAACATTACCAGAGGTATATATCATGATTTTATGTAATCTGCCAAACTTTTATCAACATCCAAGATAATTTGAGCATGGAAATTTCTCATATAAGAAGGTTCCCTAAAATGGTTATAACCTAAATCAGAGGGGATAACTGTTCATAAAATTCTCATAACATTTCCTAGGGAATATTTACACCCCATGAATTTATCTACCAAGTTTCATGACCATTCAAGGACATATGCTCCTATGTCCTTCACAAGGCTTAAAGTGGAACCCTAATGTTAGAACTAGGTTTCTATGGCATATCCACCCCAAATCACCCCAAATTACTCATGGGGGTGTCTTGTGTGATCCTAAACCAGTGGCCAAAGTTTCACACTACTTTGATGAGATTTGGCCACCTAATTCCATCATGTGCACTTTTGACCTAGTTTGACATAGTTTGACCAAACTTGGGTTAACAAATTACCCAGCCAGATCAGTCCCAATTGGGCTGAAATTTTTACCAAGGTCATATAATAACCCTAAAGGTCACCCACCGAAATTTTGAGGGGATTGGAGGTCATTAGACCCTATAATTAAATAATATATGAATTATAAAATTATTACAAAAACTTTAAAAAATTGTTTTCCAAAAATTCCCATCTTTGGATATGTTAAGGGTGTAGGTACAAATAGCCTATGTTTCAATTTTCAAGTCAATATCATTTCTCAATCAAAAGTTATTCAAGAAATAGTGGTTGTCCTACCCTAGGGACCAGTCCCACCAAAATGGGCATACAGAGAGCTACAATGCTCCTTTTGGGCTGAAACAAATTTTAAAATAAGGTACACACCAAGGGCTACAACTTTGATGTTGGCTACTTTTTCATCAGAGCGTCCTAAGTACTTTTAATAAATTAATTTAGGTACTGCAAAAAGTGTGACATAAATACAAATCATAACATAACATATTTATTTGATCTTCAGCACAGATCTTGGCGCAGATCGTGCGGCTCCTAGTTGTCTTCTACCTCCAGCCAAGGACTGAGATTGCCCACGCCTGGGCCTACTTACACTCCATTTTCCCGGCCACCTGAGCGTCGCCCCGGCCGGCCAATGCCACCACCACCTCCGTCGAGGTGGTGGCCGGCGATTAGGGGTGCTTGGCCGGCCGGAGGTGGCCGGAACGAGGGTTTCTAGCGGGGGGAAGAGGGCTCAAAACAAGCCCTTTCGGGAGCTTGATTCGAGCCCGATTTGGCTCGAATCAAGCCCCAAATCAGATGAGGATCTAGCACTAGGGGAGGAGAGGAGGATCGGACCTGTATGGTGGCCTGAGGTCGTGGATTCCGGCGGGTTGCCATGGACGGAGCTTGAGCTTTTTGTGCCATGTAGATTAGCACTTGGGGAGCTCGGTTTCTTCAGAAAGGTGGGGGTTTTCACTTCTCTTCGACCTCTGAAGGTGTTAAAGGCCTCAACTGGAGGCAAGAGGGGGGTTTCACATGGTGGTCATTAATGGCCTTGATGGAGAATTTCGGTTTCATATGGGGGAGGTGAATTGGGCATCAATGTGGCCGGGAGAAGGCTGGAAACTCCTCCTCTCCCCAAGAGGAGATGAATGGTGTCATCAATGAGGGAAATTGGAGGTTTCTTCTTCCTCCCCATTAACTCCCCCTTCTCTCTCTTTCAAATTGGGCTTTCTCTCTCCTGGCCGAATTTTCTGAAATTGAATGGCCAATTCAGTAGCACCCAACCCCATTTGGTTGTGGACCACCTTAATTGAGTCTAGCCCAAGTGGATTGGGCTTCATTAGGTCAAAATAGGTCATTTTGACCTAAATTTAGGATAGAGTTGACTTTGGTCAATTTGACCATTTGGGTTGACCCCAGTGGGTGGCTAGTCGTCCATTGGCCTCTCTTAAGGTCTAGGAAGGTCTAGGCAGGGTCAATTTGACAAGGTGATGGTCAATTGACCCTTAATATGCCACCTTGACCAAAATAGGGCTAGGGTTGATTTTTGTAAAATTGGCCAAATTGGAGGCCCCATGATGGGGCTTTTTGGTCCATTGGGTCCCTAATATCCTTATAAGTGTAGGGGTAAGGTCATTTGTCATGGTGGAGGCCAATTGGCCCTAATTAAGCTACTTTGACCAATTTAGGGTTAGGGTTGACTTTGGTCAATTTGGCCTCTTTGGTTGACCCCAATGGGACCCTGGTGCTCTAAGGGGACCCCTAATGGGTTAGGGATGTTATGGTGGGGTCAAAGGGTCAAGGTGAGGCCCTAAAGTCCAACCCTAGGCTTGATATCTGAAAATTGCTATTTGCAGACCACTTGGGTTTTGTCCTTCTTACCTAAGTTCACATGTACTTAAGCTCTTCCTATAGTTTTGTCATGACCTAGTTATGAAAAAACCAACTTTGGGGTCTAGTTATTTGGGGGATGTTACAGGTATGACATCAACTCAGCAAGTCTCACTATGGAGTCATATATATCGAGCAAATCAAAGGGAAGACTAAAAGGAAGTACAAAGAAGTTTAAAGAAGATTTAAAGAGTACAAAACGTGAGTCTTCACACTTTGAGCATGTTTTTTTGGATGCTCCATATATGTTGAAAAACTTGAAGAAGTCGTATAGGGGTCAAACAACACAAACAAACAAATTTTTTGACTAGGTATGCCGTCAATTACCATAACAAATAGCAACTAATATGGTAGATGTTTTCAATGCGGCCTCCGATAGACATTGTGGATATCATATTATTGCAGTGGCTTTGAACATTTTGGAAGGATGGATTAAAGTAAGAAGATATCTTTCTAATGAGATGAGTAAAAAAGAGCTTCTTTATGGTCACATTTTGGGCAACTCAAGGTGTAAAAAATTAATCTATTCCCTTGATTGTGTCACCTTACCTGCACCATTAGAAAAGTGGATGTTCATGTCTGACACGGGTTTGATTATATCATCATGCTACAATGTTGGAGTTGTTCTAGTATCAAAGACTCAAAGCATAACTTTTTCCCATTGGATTCACCGATTCCTCCAATGCATAAGATAATTTGCATCGGATTTATTAATAAAAATCACTTTGTCGGGCTACACATTCATAGTCAATTAATGACTAGTTCCAATGATATTAATTTATCAGTAAAGTGCATGGAATTAATTACTCATCATTAACTGATTTAATTTCATGGTTAAATCAAACCTAAAGCCTTAACCATAGGACATGAATGGACGTGATAGCACTGTAGGAAAAAAATATCTCATAAAATTCATCAAATTTACAGTTAGGGTGGGCCTATATATAGAGCGTAGAAATTAGGAAAAACCTCGGCAAAAAATATGATTTAAAAGACAAGAATATTCAAGCCATAAAATACCCTTAATTAAAATGACTAGTTCCAATGTTTTGTGTCTACAGGAAATTACAAAACTCCCTAAAAAATGATGCGGAGCAGAGACGAGGACGAGTTTTGGGCTCATTCGGGGCTGATTTGGCAACTTACCATATATGGCGTGCCCGGATCGACGATCGGACTCCACGGATGTGTCCGGATTCGCGTTGCAAATCAATTTAATATATTATTTTACTGTGTTTGCATTTATTTTGATGTATTTGGGTAGCCCCACCTCTGGCAAATCATAGTCGTTGATGGGGGATGCCCTAATCTTTGTTTTATTATAAATAGATGTGATATGGGGCTGGTCTAGGCATTGCAGAGTTTGGAGAATTGTATTCCCGGATTCCCGCGATCCCACCACGGTGCCGACTCCGTGGAACCCTAGGTGATGACTCCTAGGCAACGTTTTAAATGTCGGATGTCGGGTACATATCGGATTGGGTTTTTAAATGTCGGATGTCGGAGACATGCCGGAGACATTTGAAAATGTCGGGTTCTTAAAACTACAATATATAAATATTAAAGGCTAATTTTATAAGCTAGTATAAGAATCAAAAATTTTGTATGCTACTATGAGAATTAAAAGCATAACTATGTATAAGAATCAAAAAATTTATAAGCTAGACATAAACTAAAACCAAGCTTCTCATAATAAAATATAGAACTCTATAGTTTTGATTGTAACATTAATGCCATCCTACAGGTAATCATGAACTAAGGTTATGAAAATTGGACCAGACCATCCTGTTGAAAGGCGGGGGCACCCACACATCTTGACTGCATTGGGATCATTTTCTGAATGTTCATAAGCACTGCATTGGGATCTTTTTGTAACAAAGCACAAGCACACCAAGTTTATACTACAAGCTTTAAACAGGGGCAAAAAAGGTCCAGCAGCCAACCACCACCACAATAGCAGCCAACAGCTGGAGTAGTAGCCAACCACCACCACAACTCACCCAAAAAAGGTCCAGCAGCTGGTGTTGCAGCCAAACACTGCCACAACACACCCAAAGTCATAAAAATTAAATCAAAAGGAGTTCTTACGGTCTTACCAGAGAAAATCGTGTAAATTCGACGCAGAAGGTTGACGAAGGATCGACGTTGAGGGAGGATCGACGCCTCCTGGATGAGGGAGAAACGCCGCCGCCTGGATGAGGGAGGATGGACGCCAGCTGGATGAGGGAGAAACGACGCCGCCTGGATGAGGGAGGATGGACGCCGGCTGGATGAGGGAGAAACGACGCCGCCTGGATGAGGGAGGATGGACGCCGGCTAGATGTGAGAGAAACGACGCCGACTGGATGAGGGAGGATGGACACCGACTGGATGAGGGAAGATCGGCGAGAGAGAAGACAAGCAACGAGGGAGCCGGGAGGAGGGAGAACACTCGCGCCGCGCTGCGCACTAGATCCAGCGATAGATTAGGTTTAGAAGAAAATTTTCGGATCGAGCAATATATAAAACCGGAAATCCAACAGACATTTTCGGCGACATTCAGTTAAATCGGATCGGCCGATTAATCTGAAATGAACCGATTAATCGGCAGATATTATTAAAAATGATTTTTTTTAACATTTGTAAGTTCTATATCGCTTTCCTCTTCAAGCCGACGTGTCGGACATGTCGGACGACATTTAAAACATTGCTCCTAGGTGCTCGTTCTCCCCCCCCCCCCCCCCCCCCCCCAAGGTACCCCTTATCCATCCCCTCTTCTTCCCCTTCCCCTAGCCACCGCCGGCCACCCTAAAACTCCTCCCAATCTGCCACCTTCCCTTTGTCCAGCAAGCCTCCCAGCCGCCCCTTTTCCTCCAAGCAATCCACACCCCTAGCCGACCACTCCTCTCCTCCCTGCCAGCCCGCTGCCTGCAATAGCCTTTTCCAAACCCGCCGCCCATCAGCCACTCCTCCATGCTGCCAACTTCCAGCAATCCCCCTCCCTGTCGTCTGCCAACAACAACCTCCTCCCTGCTGCCAACTTCCAGCAATCCCCCTCCATGCCGTCTTGCCAACAACAACCTCCTCCCTGCCGCCAACTTCCAGCTAACTCACCTCCCAGCCGCCAGTCCCATCTCCCTTCCAACAGCCCCCCTTCACGTGATCCACCTCCTTTCCCCTCTGTATTCCTAGATCAGCCCAGATCTAGGTTTTTCCACCCCCGATCCGTTATTTACACCATCATACATCTTTCTGTAGCCCAGACCCGCTATCAAACATCAGATATACTCACACCTTACCCGGACCTACTTCCTAGTGGCCGGATCTATCCATTTTCAGCCCGATCTCCCCATTTTCCGCCAAGGACAGTCACCTCCGCCATTTCCACGCCAACGATTCCACCTCGGATCGCCGTTCACGCATCTCCGGCTCCGGATTCTTCAGTGCCTTGGTCAGCCCACTATTTGGTGAGATTTCGTTGTATTGGACTTACTATTTTCAGCATTTTTATTTATTGGGTTGGACATTTATATTTGCTTAGAGACACATTATTGTGGAATTTTGCCCTAGATTATTATTGTGATTTGCAGGGTTTATTCACCGCGCGCTCTAACTTTGGCCCTCCACGCGGAGGAAAGCTTAAGCTTATTTTCGTCCAAATAAAATACTCTGCCTTGCTGTGAATTTATTTTGCGTGGGATGTTTTAAATTTATTATCTAATTTGGATTCACGCCGTCGGATTTGCATAGCATGTAGGGTTAGGTCGTCGATTATCTTGCCGCCTATAGATTCATCATGCGTCAACTGGTATCAGAGCTAGGTTACCCGCTCTTTTTTATACGCAGTCGTAGAGTCTATAGGTTTTTCATTATGTCTAGGTGTCACAATTATTCTTCTCCTCACTTTTGAGGTCTCGAATCTACTTGCACCCGCCCTCATCGATCCACCGACACGACTCCACTATGCTAGAGACGATCAGTATGATGATTATCATCGTTCTTATCCATACTCACGAGCGGATCGTGTTGATCATTCGACGCGACTCGGTTACCTGATGGATGATTGTTATGAGGATCGTCGTTCTGAGAGAGATCTTGAGAGTCAGTTTCGTACTGTTGCCCATTCCTTTAACGACTCAACGAGTCCCGAGTCTTTCAGTTATTGGATCGTGGACATGGAGTATTACCATGACCATTTTGAGGTATTCGGTGAGCATCGCGTCAAGTTCGCAAAACTTAGACTTTTAGATCAGGCGAGGGCTTACTGGTTTAGCATTGAGAGGGATCGTGAGCGAGATCGTCAACATCGCATCACTAGTTGGGTGGACATGAAGCGTAAATTGTGTCAGAGGTATCTTCCGTCGTCGTATCAGACTCGCTTGCTCGACCAATTATTCTCCCTTCAGCAAGGACCCATGTCCGTCGCTGAGTACAGAGATCGCTTTGATCAGTTAGTTGTGAGGAGCGATGTCCGAGAGGATCCAACTTTGACCTCTTGCAGATTTCGGTCTGGCCTTCGATCAGACATTCGTACTAAGGTGGTTTATCATAGCTCAAAGTCCCTCGAGTAGACGTATCGGCTTGCCCTTCGTTACGAACAGTCTTTGGGATCCGCAAGAGCTGGTCGGTTGGATCCTCACTTTGACCCCTGCAGTACGAGCTCCTCCCACAACGAGAACACCAATCTGCCAACAATAGTTCCGGCCGACACGACAGAAGTGATACCTGATGCAGATTGATCTCATCCTAGTGAGGTGCTTAGCCCAGTGAGTGACTTATCTCTTGTTTCTGACCCTTCTTTTGTGACCCCGATTGAGAGTGAGCTTGAGCGACCTCTTGAGCTTATAGTGTCGTGCCCCTCACCCACACCACCACCTATGGCATGTCATGGGTTGATTAGCACCCCTACCCTGGACTCACGTCTTGACACCGCACCCACAGACCCATTATTAGGCGTAGATCTATGTCGCTCTCCCATTGTCATTACCCTGAGTCACATCACGACCGAGAGACCAGAGTCTAGTGTTGATCTCGTAGTGGTTATGTCATCCATTCACGGGGGCACTACCCCTCACGTTGGTACTCATCTGGAGGACCATGACCCTAGTGTCGAGTTCTACGATGAGCCCCCTGTTGAGCCTCCTGATGAGCCACCACATCATGGTGAGGATGCGATTCAGGTGAGCCCCGTATGTATGAGTATTGATTTATGGAAGCCTCTTCCATTATCATCCCTGACCCCGCCCCAGAGGATGGATATTATGAGGGGCATCCAATATTTAGGGCACTACCTGCCGACACATCGCACTCTCGCTGAGTTTTGGGATGCACCACCTGCTGACCCACCAGAAGAGCTCTTAAATTTCGGGGACACTCACTACACTATAGAGTCGCGTCTTTTAGTCGGTATACACGATTCTCATTCAGGTGGCCGTCGCATTCGTGATGACTTTTCTTACACACCTCCTGAGCCCCCTGATGTGTTACGCTCCCTGAGAGACATGTTGTTCTTCATGAGCTCGCCCTTGAGTGTAGCTGTTTCGCACGGTCACCTGAGCACTCGGCACACACGAGGTGAGTTTTTTTACACCTCCGAGAGAGCCTCCTGATAGGCCACCTCCTTTTGTAGTTTTTCAAGTGGTTATTAGCCTTTCCCGTAGCACGTATGTTGTGCCTGTCGTGTCTCATTTACATCATTTGCATAAGTATGATGAGTCATTTCTTCATCATCTGCATGAATCAGTTGTGTTGTATGTTCATCATTTGTATGTGTGTCATGAGTCGGTCCGACGAATAATCCATATTGATAGTAAATCTTGTAAATCACATGCGGATATTCACCGGCAAGTGCAGGTACTTCATGAAGGCGAGCAAGTGATGGTGAGAATCTGCGTTGTGAGGCTCTGTGCGAGGCTTGCTAAAAGCTTGAGCGTTAGGCGAATGGATCCCTATATAATCATGAGACAGATCGAAGCAAACATCTATGATCTTGATATCCCTGCAAGTATGGGTATCCACTTGGTATTTAATGTTGAAAATATGATGTCGGTATGTGGACCCAAGCAGTGGGGACTTCCAGCCGCCCGCACCTCCACTCTCGTTGTCTTACAACCCTCATAGCCCACCCACGTTTGATGGCCACCACTACTCACCCACTTTTGACACCCACCCACCTGGGGACTCGTCTTCTTTGATTCTACCTACGGCGCCACTGATCGCATCGGGATCCACCACTTGTTAGTTGAGCGTTGAGAGCTTCATGGAGACCAGATTCCAACAGTGCATGCCTACTATAGACGTTGGTGACACCTGGGTACTTGCAGTAGAGCGTGATCGATTCACCCCTGGACTTCGACGTCAGTACGGTTGTCTCCATTTACTGGAGATGACAGCTTTTCAGTCGGGGAGAGTCAATCGGCGAGGACACTCTTCCATCGACGACACTTGGACGACCTCCGGTGGACCTCTTCGAGTTGTACCTAGCATTCATTGAGAGAATTCTGATCCCAATTCATCAGGAGATGAATTCTTTCAAGCCAGGGAGATTGATGCGGAGCAGAGATGAGGACGATTTTTGGGCCCATTCGGGGCTGATTTGGCAACTTACCATATATGGCGTGCCCGGATCGACGATCGTACTCCACGGATGTGTCCGGATTCGCGTTGCGAATCAATTTAATATATTATTTTACTATATTTGCATTTATTTTGATGTATTTGGGTAGCCTCACCTCCGGCCAATCATAGTCGTTGATGGGGGGTGCCCTAATCCTTGTTTTATTATAAATAGATATGATATGGGGCTGGTCAAGACATTGTAGAGTTTGGAGAATTGTATTCCCGGATTTCCGCGATCCCACCACAGTGCCGACTCTGTGGAACCCTAGGTGATGACTCCTAGGTGCTATTTCTTCCCCCCCCCCCCCCCCACAAGGTACCCCCAATCCATCCCCTCTTCTTCCCCTTCACCTAGCCACCGCCGACCACCCTAAAACCCCACCCAAGTCGCCACCTTCCCTCTGTCCAGCAAGCCTCCCAGTCGCCCCTTTTCCTCCAGGCAATCCACACCCCTAGCTGACCACTCCTCTCCTCCCTGCCAGCCCGCTGCCTGCATCAGCCCTTTCCAAACCCGCCTCCCATCAACCACTCCTCCCTGCTGCCAACTTCCAGCAAACCCCCTCCCTGTCGCCTACCAACAACATCCTCCTCTCTACAGCCAACTTCCAGCCAACTCACCTCCCAGCCGCCAGCCCCATCTTCCTTCCAACAACCCCCCTTCACGTAGATCCACCTCCTTTCCCTTCTATATTCCTAGATCAGTTCAGATCTAGGTTTTTCCACCCCCGATCCGTTATTTCCACCGTCATTCATCTTTCTGTAGCTGGATCCGCTATCAAACATCGGATCTACTCACACCTTACCTGAATCTACTTCCTAGTGGCCGGATCTATCCATTTCCGGCCCGATCTCCCCATTTTCCGCCAAGGACAGACACCTCCGCCATTTCCACACCAACGGTTCCACCTCGGATCATCGTTCACGCATCTCCGGCTCCGGATTCTTTAGTGATGACTCCTAGGTGATGACTCCTAGGTGCTATTTCTTCCCCCCCCCCCCCCCCCCCCCCCCGCAAGGTACCCCCAATCCATCCCCTCTTCTTCCCCTTCCCCTAGCCACCGCCGACCACCCTAAAACCCCACCCAAGTCGCCACCTTCCCTCTGTCCAGCAAGCCTCCCAGTCGCCCCTTTTCCTCCAGGCAATCCACACCCCTAGCTGACCACTCCTCTCCTCCCTGCCAGCCCGCTGCCTGCATCAGCCCTTTCCAAACCCGCCTCCCATCAACCACTCCTCCCTGCTGCCAACTTCCAGCAAACCCCCTCCCTGTCGCCTACCAACAACATCCTCCTCTCTACAGCCAACTTCCAGCCAACTCACCTCCCAGCCGCCAGCCCCATCTTCCTTCCAACAACCCCCCTTCACGTAGATCCACCTCCTTTCCCTTCTATATTCCTAGATCAGTTCAGATCTAGGTTTTTCCACCCCCGATCCGTTATTTCCACCGTCATTCATCTTTCTGTAGCTGGATCCGCTATCAAACATCGGATCTACTCACACCTTACCTGAATCTACTTCCTAGTGGCCGGATCTATCCATTTCCGGCCCGATCTCCCCATTTTCCGCCAAGGACAGACACCTCCGCCATTTCCACACCAACGGTTCCACCTCGGATCATCGTTCACGCATCTCCGGCTCCGGATTCTTTAGTGATGACTCCTAGGTGATGACTCCTAGGTGCTATTTCTTCCCCCCCCCCCCCCCCCCCCCCCGCAAGGTACCCCCAATCCATCCCCTCTTCTTCCCCTTCACCTAGCCACCGCCGACCACCCTAAAACCCCACCCAAGTCGCCACCTTCCCTCTGTCCAGCAAGCCTCCCAGTCGCCCCTTTTCCTCCAGGCAATCCACACCCCTAGCTGACCACTCCTCTCCTCCCTGCCAGCCCGCTGCCTGCATCAGCCCTTTCCAAACCCGCCTCCCATCAACCACTCCTCCCTGCTGCCAACTTCCAGCAAACCCCCTCCCTGTCGCCTACCAACAACATCCTCCTCTCTACAGCCAACTTCCAGCCAACTCACCTCCCAGCCGCCAGCCCCATCTTCCTTCCAACAACCCCCCTTCACGTAGATCCACCTCCTTTCCCTTCTATATTCCTAGATCAGTTCAGATCTAGGTTTTTCCACCCCCGATCCGTTATTTCCACCGTCATTCATCTTTCTGTAGCTGGATCCGCTCTCAAACATCGGATCTACTCACACCTTACCTGAATCTACTTCCTAGTGGCCGGATCTATCCATTTCCGGCCCGATCTCCCCATTTTCCGCCAAGGACAGACACCTCCGCCATTTCCACACCAACGGTTCCACCTCGGATCGTCGTTCACGCATCTCCGGCTCCGGATTCTTTAGTGCCTTGGTCATCCCACTATTTGGTGAGATTTCATTGTATTGGACTTATTATTTTCAGCATTTTTATTTATTGGGTTAGACATTTTATATTTGCTTGGAGACACATTACCGTGGAATTTTGCCCTAGATTATTATTGTGATTTGCTCTAGCTTTGGCCCTCCACGCGGAGGAAAGTCTAAGCTTGTTTTCGTCCTAATAAAATACTTTGTCTTGCTGTGAATTTATTTTGTGTGGGATGTTTTAAATTTATTATCTAATTTGGATTCACGCCGTCGGATTTGTATAGCATGTAGGGTTAGGTCGTCGATTATCTCGCCGCCTATAGATTCGTCCTGCGTCAAAAAATCTCCACACCAATTTGGAAAGAGGGGAAGACATCTTACAACCTTCATGTTGGACACTTTTCAACATTTGGCCATGAAGGTGCTCAAAAATCCAGTGGAAGGTCTCTGGTTCATTAGTGTTATTGGCAAACCACTATAATTAAATGGTAAAATATCTATTTCAGTCTCTAACATTCATCCCCTTTAAGATTTCAGTCCTAAACTTTTTGTTTTTAAGATTGTAGTCCCCAACCTTTCAAAACTTTAGAATTTAGTCCTTTACTTAACCTTTTCCATTAAATCTAACGGGTTTTCATTAAATCTAACAGAAATTATATTTCATCTTTCTGGCAGCTGACCATAGTCTTGCCACTCATAAAAATTCAGTCATTTACGTTGGTATCAGCACCTTCTGTTAAACTTGAATCTAGTTCTTCTCGATTTCCAATCTTCTCAATTAAGGAACAAATGATATCAGAAAATGAAACACACGTGTCGATCATCTTCAGACTTTGATCTTTCTTGTTTGCACACACGTCCTTGTAAAACACATCGTCGGTCAAAAACTATTGCGTTACAACGAAGTAGTGAGGATGAACAGATACTAGAAAATGAAACGATACAGGCTTGGCCTCAAGGAGAAGAAATAAACCTGCAGGTTTTTCTTCCACCCGAAGGAGAAGAAATAAACCTTGTTTTGTCGTGGAACTCAAGGGTTGGTTTGCCGTGAAACTCAAACCCTGCCAGGGAAAATGCCCGAACGAGAAGAAACATCTTTCCCTAAACATAAGAGAAAGGACGTCGCGGTAAGCTCACAAAGAATACCGCTCACGATGGGAGAGAACGCCACTCGTGAATGGGGAGAACGATGCTCCCGATGGGGGTTTTCTTCCACCTATGCGGAGAACTAGGACTGGAGTTTTGGTTTTCCTATAACGGAAAGTTAACGGGAATCACTTTTGGGGACTTAAATCAAAAGTTTTGAAAGGTTGGGGACTGAAATCTTCAAAATAAAATGTTTAGGACTGAAATCTTAAAAGGTATAAACGTTAGGGACTAAAATATGTGTTTTTGCCTAATTAAATGTCATTTCATTTAGTTATCAGTCGTATGCAACTGGAAATCCAACAACTCTGGATCAAGAAGCGTGTTGCGCCATCCTTCCCACACAGCGGATCAAACAGTGGATCTGTTGTGGGGATTCCAATCATTATTCAGATATCTTAAGGTGATCTGGCGGTCTCCGTGCCTTCTTCCTCCTCAAATCTACAGTTGTTGTAGCTCGCCGATGAAATCGTGCGGGGCCTCTTTTTGTCCTATCCCCGTGCTGTTTCGGTGAACTCCAGACAGCGCCACCACCATCAAATGAAATGTGCAAATCTTCAGAGTGGAGGCATGGCCAGAGCTAAAGAAGAAAGAGTGATTGGGGTGGCTCTGGTCGCCGTCAGCGAGGTCTCCAAGGGTTCTGGAGTTTCATTTGGAGTCGCATCGAGGCAAGCAGCTGAATGGGATCAGTTTCAGGCCAATAAATCAAGAGGGGAAATTCTAGAAGTTCCTCCCCCCTAAACTGATGCCTCCACCATCGGTTTGGCTTCCATGTCGTGGACTAGCCTCCAATCGCTTCATGAATCATGAGCAGTAAAAGTTCTTTAGGGTAAAACGTGTGATCATTGCCCTAAAGAACTTTAATATTATTATGTTTTAGGGCGAGAAATTTCATAAAGTTCTTTAGGGCAATGATCACACGTCTTACTCATAACTCCTATGACGTTTCAAAGCATCTTCTGACTTTACTTCCCGTTTAAATGCAAGGAGGTGGTCGTCCAAGCTTGAGTGGGATCAGGTTTGACCAATTCAGCCATGGTTGACCTCTTTGCTGAGGTGGCAGCCAAAGTGGAGGTGAAAGGACAAATGAAACTTGTATGAGTCTAAACACCTATAAACTCTAGGTTTGATGACTTAACCAAGTCACCATGGTGAGATGGACATCTTGTAGTCGGTTACCTTGGGTCCACCTAAGCCCTACTAAGGCTGGTCAGGGCTAATCGAAGTTAAGTTAGACCAATGAGTTGGGTATGACCAATTCACCACCCCGGGCCCTCCCCCTGGGCTAGCCTGGCCTTGTGGCCTAGGTGGGGTTAACCCCATATGGACCATGTTCGCTCAAATGAAATTAAGTGGGTCATGTTAGGTACGTCAATTCACAGTGTAGGGTTAGCCTTATGTCGGTCTAGTCGATTCGAAGCCTAAGGAGGCTAAGGGTCTCAGGAGAGCCCACTCATAGTCTCATGAGTGTGATATACATCCCCCTGGGCCCGCAAGCTCAGCTAATTGGGTCCCTAGGCACCTAGAGGGCAGAGGCCCAATTAAAGGTGAAACGTTACGAAGGTAGTTAAATAGGCATGAAGATCTACCGGAAAAAGATCATCCTCCACCGTTGTCAAGAGAAATATTGCTGCCCAATACCTTTTTGGATTTTTCGTATATTTAAATATTTAATTTTTAAACTATAAGGAAATTTTGTAATCTTATCATATTGTAGTGTGTCATCCCATATAACATTTATTTTAAAATAATTGATATAATTTCTCATTAAATTTTATCTTTACATTTTTTTTATTAAAATAAAAGATAAAATAAAAGCAAAAAAAATAATTTATTTAACCTGATGAGAGAGAGAGAAATAATCTGGAATTATAGGTTATCCCAACAGGAGAAAAAAATTAATTCAAACCTTGGTCAAATTGGATAAGGATAGAGTAAAAAGTCAAACTTTATCATCCAACCTGGTCAAACGATTCTCTTTGGTTCCTCTCGCCGGCCGCCGCGTTGAACAAAAGTGTCGTTCTTAAATTTGAGCCATTCATAATTAAATGAGTAATTCTTCTTAGAATTATTTTACTTTCATAATTATACAAAATAATTTATCATAGTTGACGAGAACTCTGTTTGGGACAGCTCTAAAGGATGGAAAAGCTGTTAATCGAATATAGCTTTTAGAAAAGAATTTTCAGAAAAATTCTGATAAGAGAGTTGCAAACTGTTTGGAGAGTCTGTGCAAAAGTAGAGATCGAATAGAGCTTTTTTTGTTTAAGCTGTTCGGTAGAACAACTATTTGAAAATTATTTTTTAAACAAAAAAATTGAAATATAATAATTGTGAAAACTCGCACCAACGCAAACACGCGTGTCCGGGAAAAAAATGTCGCTCGTGCGAAAAATGACCGCCCGGACAGAAAACGAACGTCTGGGTGAAAAACGGCAACCCGGTCAAAAAACTGCAAGATGGGCGAAAATCCGGCGCCCGGGTGAAAAAATGCGCTCCCGGACGAAAAATGGCCGCAAGGCTGAAAAATGCGCACACTGCCGAAAATGTCTGCCTGGGCGAAAAACCGTCGCTCGGGCGAAAAAACCGCCGCCCGAGCAAAAACCGCACGCCCGGGCGAAAGCGCGTTCCCAGGAGAAAAACGCGCGCCAGGGAGAAATACGGCCGCCCGGGCGAAAAAAGTGCGCCCGGGCGAAAAACAACACCCCCCCCCCCGGCAGAGAAACAGCTGCCCGGGCCAAAAACGCGCGCCCGGGAGAAAAACGCGCGAGCGAGCGAAAAAAACGGCCTCCCGAGTGAAAAACGTGCGCCCGGGCCAAAAATGGCCTCCCAAGCGAAAAAATTATCGTCCGGGGGAAAAAAGAGTACTCGGGCGACAAAATGGCCGCCGACCGAAAAATGGCCATCCGGGCGAAAAACCCGCGCCCAAGTGAAAAATAGCCGTCCGGGCGAAATATGCGTGCCCGGGTGAAAAAACTGCCGCCCAAGCGAAAAACGCGCACCCGGGCGAAAAATAGTCGACTGGGCGACAATCGGGCGCCCTGGCAAAAAATGCACGTTCGAGCGAAAATCGGATGGCCGGACAAAAAATGCGCGCCCGGGCGAAAATAACGAGCGCCCGGGCCGAAAATGACCTCTCTGGCGAAAAATGAGTACCCGACCGAAAACGAGTGTCCGGCCGAAAATGCGCACTCAGACGAAAATGTTAGAGTGGTATGTAGCGAGATGAAGTTAATAAAGAGAAAATGCCAAAAACAGAAAAAAACGATTTTTAGAAAGCTACGCTGGACTTACTTCTCAAAAAGCCTCAAAAACAGCTTATTTGAAGCCCTTTTCAAAAAGTTGTTCATTCAAACAACTAAAAAATAACTTTAGCTGTTCGAATAGAACTCTTTGAATAGAAAAAGTTGCCCAAACAGAGCTGAGATTAGAGTTGCGGTTCTGATCAAATGAATTTGGACAAAAATGTTTGTTGCTGGTCACTCGGTTTTCCCCCGGTCCAGACAATCGGACCGTCTTAGCTTGAGAGTTAGCCGAGCGCGCAAACGGTCAAATGAAAACCAAGCAGCAATAACACGAGGTGTTTTAGCGTGAAAAACCCGAAAATGGTGAAAAATCATGTGTTCGGATCTGTGTCGGCCGAAATCCACTAGTTCTTTTGAGGCTACAAAAGATCTCAATTCCAGAAGGGTGACAGGTCACCTCTCCATTTACAAGGTTTGAAAGTAATGAAAAGAGGAAAAAATGACTAAATCCACAGAGCGTCTTCGGGAACGTTCTTCCGCTCCTTTGCTGATGCTTGCGAGAGTGTCCACTGGAGCCTTGAGCGTGAGCAAACTTGAGAGCGCGGAGGGAATCCAGAGCGAATGAACGATCCAAGTCTCACGCCCTCGCCGGAAATGTTGGAAATTTCCCGTAAGGTGGACTCGATTCATCGAGACGTCCCGGTGAAGCCGTACGCGAATATTTGAGTCTATTCGGACTCCTACGAGCGTGCGTTAATTTAGTCGCGCGAACGATCGACGCACGTGATAGGTGGGCTAGATCGTCTCGTAATTTCAGGATGCGAACCCGGTCTCACCCTTGACATATGATTAGGCATGATAATTAGATCTCAATTAATTTTGTGAGATTTAATTAATTTGGTTTTAATTGGGGAGTTAAAGGGATTAATATACCCCATTTTGTAACCCTCATTAGAGCTTCCCTATTAAGCTCAAAGACCATCTTTATTGTTGCCTATGGTAATGAACCAGGGCGATTCTAGGGTTGGCTTTTGCGATCTGCGATTTCCTCCATCTTCTCTATTGAAACTGCCGAAACCTGTCGCCATCTTCCTCGCCAGGCTATGTTCTGCTCTCCTCCAGATCTCGAGAGAAAAGTGAAGGGCACAACCTCTTCATCCTTCGGCGCAAGAAAGAGGCAAAAAATTATCTTCAAAGCCTTGGATCGCCATCATCTACTTGCTTCGTTTTGGTTTTCCTGTAGGCGATCAGATCGGAGCAACCACTGTGTATTTGCAGCATTTCCAAAGGAATCCAGTCCAGGTAGTGTTTCTTTGTCACGGGGCCTTTTTCTTCTTCTTGTTTGTCGGCAAGCAGGAAGAAGTTGTTGGATTTATCTGGACTCTATCTAAAGCCGTGGGCCACATTTGTTGGATCTGAGATTGACCTCTCCATACAAATCTTCAGTCATTTACTTCAGGTGATAAAACCTACAGATAGTATTCAATAAGTTTTATGATAGTTCCATGTGAATGTTCTCAAGCCCTTGAGCTTATTCTTTGGATCCAGTTTCTAACATCGCAACCTTTAATTTAAAATCTATTTCTATTTAAATTAAGAGATCTAGACTCACACAATTTATTCGCTATAAATTCATATTAAGGTGGTTGATTCATATGTGTGCATGATCTGTACTAATTCTCATTCATTTCAGAGATTCAACTTTAGATACTTTTATATGCTAGCCGCTTCTTCAAACGCCGCGGATTACATAAGAAACAACACGTCTCAACTGTTGCGTATATCCGCCATCATGAAGCACGAGACTGAATCTAAGAACGGTATACATTAAGCTTCCGCACTTCAGTTATATAGCCGTTCATTTCAGTCTTATATTCTGTGTGTTCTCTAAATAAAAACTTAATTAGAAAATTATATTATGCTTTAATGCTCTCATTGAGACCGGTAGTATTTGAATAAGAACGATCCTGAAGTCGTAGCGTCACCACTTTAGCTTTATTTTGTGCTGCGTTTAATTTTTCCGATAGCACAATTTGGTGGCGCACGCACTCTTAATTCCAACAGGAAAACCTCAGAGTTCTCTCCTGTCTCTTAGATTGCTCCTTCTCAAATGAAGGTACGAGGGCCTTTTTATAGCTCCTTGAAGGGACGTGCTGGTAATTACGTTTGGCTGGATCTTGAGTTGACGAATAACGTTGCTCCATTCTGATCACCTGGATCACCAATTTTACGAAAATGACGAACTTGCCCTCCAGGCTATCCGGGCGGCCCGGGCAAGTTACACGGCAACGGTGGCGGCCGGAGGCGGCGGAAGTGGCAGCGGTGCATCGGAGGCCGGCGCGGCACGCGGGTTGGTGGCGTGCACGCTGGCCGCTTACGCGAGTGCGGCCTAGCGCGCGTGCGGCGCGCGGCCTCGCGGTTCCGTACGCGTGCTTTGTTCGCGTGCTTTGTTCGTGCGCTTGGTCGGGTTACTCGCGTGGCTCGCTTGGCCGGGTTGCCACGCTTAAGCGCTTCGGTCGAAGTCCTACCGATTTGCCGCAAAAATCTTTAGGGGGAACCCCACCAACGTTTACAATCACAACAAAGAAAATAAAATTTGGTTTGAACATAACAAATGGATGAAGTTCCTTAGGTGAGGTCGGACGTTCACAAACGACAGCGAGTTTAACTCTAACAGTACACCTGTGGTCGTGGCTTATAGCAAACTTTGCTTTCCTTCGTTAAGAAATGTACATAAAAATTCATTTCAGGCTGCATACTCATCAAACAAGAGTAACAACCAGCTCATTCAGAGCCGTTTTCTTCGTTTTAGAAGAGAAACGCTTTATTGAATCAACAAATGCAAAAAAAATACAGGAATTATGTGAGAAAAAGAAAAAGAACCAGGGCCAGAAGACCCTGCTATCACGGTTTAGTTCAAGCTAATCTTGACTTTCCCGCTAAGGTTCATACAGGCAGAGGTTATCAAACCCCATGTATTCACTTCCATGGATCTTCTGAATCATGTTCGAAATGCCAACTCCACCTGCCGGAAAACTCTGACGAGTAAAGCGTGAGAAGAAACCGATAAAAACAGCTGATTTTTAAGATAAAAATCCAAGTTTTGAAAGATTACCCAGTGAGATTGCACTAACGAAGATGGTGAAAGCCAGGATGAAGATGATGAGAGATGCCCTGCCCAGTATGTTGATCAGCTTCCTCACTGCGTGTTGCCCGATGAAGGCGGCCGCCGTGGCCACTGAAACAAAGTAGAGGGCTGCCAGAATGAAGAAGGAATCAGTCCGGCGGCAGAACTTTTAAGCAGACCAAAGGCGCTTTTGGCGGGGCATATCCGCGCGGATTCGAAGGAATGCCGCCGCAGCTCCGCGGCCGTTTGACGGCGCTGGAGTCGGGCATTCCGCGGAGCCCGACAAACAAAGCCAGAGTTGATTGTGCATGAGAGGAATTGTGGTTAACCGGTGGCGGAAATTAGAATTAAATGAGTTCAATACCATAAGGGACTGGGAATCTCTTGAGGAGATAGTATTCTATGACGGACATGGAGGATGAGAATGTCATGGCGAAGGTTGCTGTGGCACTTGAGACCTGCACAAAATTTCAACTATGAAGACAAACATTTATAATATTTTTACACTTACAATGAAATCTTCACTCTCCCACTTAGTTTTAGGTGAGAGAAACAATGCACTTGTACGATCCGGTATCCTACGGCGGAGTTGTTTTCCAGGAATACTGCAGTATTCTAAAAATACTGTCAGTATTCATGTTGTTTTTGCAGAAACCAACGGTTTGATGAACGCGAGCACTGTGACCTTAGGTGGGAGAACGCACCTAAAAATATCTAAGCTAAGAGGGGGTGTCTTATAACTTTGCGAACTCGGTGGGGAAGGTTTTTTTTTTTATTTCAAAAACTAGAAGGGAAACCCTTGTAATTATGTGAAGTCTCAGGGGTGGTCCCTGTAATTAACTCTTGTTTATTATTGAGAATATATATAGTCTTGTGTAGTAGATATAGATCTTGAAGAACTTCACCTATAGCTAATTGGTTGTAGGTTGGAAGTAAAGGTTTTAACATGAAATATTAGGCCCAACGGCCTCCGCTTAGGTTACTCATTAAGGGTCTATTTGTCTCGGCGCTTTTGCTCCATTTCCATTGGTGGGAAAATGTCACCGCTAAAAAAACTGTTTGGTAACCCTCCAATTCTCACCGCCACACTCTAAAACGCCAATTTTTACTTTTTTTTTTAGAATGCAGTCACCCTCCTCCATTCCCCGCCGCTCCAGTGTCAACGCTCCAACTCTCACCGCCGAAACAAATAGACCCTAAAAAGTAGTTTGTGTATTAGAGGTCAAAGACTCTAAGAGCAAGAGGGCATTTTGATATAAGCCCACACCGAGAAACTCATACATATAGTCGTGTACACTTAATATTAATGTTGTGCGCCTCCACCTGTAGCCAATTAGTTTCAAGTTGGATGCATGGATTCTAATCTGTTAACACTGTCCATTGAGCGAAATCGTTTTGACGTCGCCAAATAATCAACTCAACTACACACATCCAGCATGAAAGAACCAATGCATCCACAAACCACAAAAACAAACGCTTCGTTTGGAAGGGCGGCGAGCCACCAGTGTGGGAGCAGACGCCTCCGGAAGGCGGAAAAACAAACGCGGGGGGCGCTCGGGCGACGACATTTACACCCCTTTTTGCGTGCAAAACGGAGAAAAAACTATGTTCCGGAACCCAGCCCCTCCCTCCAGTCCCGAGTGCCGATGGCGTTTGCTCCCTTCCTTGCCGCCGCCGGAGAGCCAAACTAAGCCTTCATATCATTTGTTCCTAAAGATTACTCCTATGAACTATTACCAATATATATTCTAGTTGCTGGAAGTGAGACTACGGCTCCGTTTGGCTTGGCACGGGGGTAGCGGTCGTGAACACGGTGGTTATTGAGAGTGGTATTGCTCGAAGCATTCGGAGGCACATCAAAGTGGAATGAACTCTTTGTTGCCTCTAGGCGGGAATAAATAGGCAAACTTTATGAGTGTTTATGGGTATCGGATATCCGTGTACTCAACCGACCCGTTAAGCCTCCGAACACGTTATATGTTCAAATATACATTAACAGTTATGAACCATCGTTCGTGAACGTCCTACCTCACCTAAGGAACTTCATTCCCTTTTTATGTTCAAAACTAGTTTTCTTTTCTTGGTAGCGGACATAACCGTTGTCATTATCAAACATGCATTCTATGGCTATGGCATTTTTGTCCAAACACACCGGAGCAGAAACGTCGTGCCAAACGGAGCCTACTTCAAAAACTCATGATGAAATTGGGTGCAGTTAAAGCTCAACCACTATATTTCATCTCAATTTTGTATTATTGAAAAGGGTTAATTACTGGGAACTTCCCTACAACTTTTGCATAATTGCATGGAGCTCTCCTCTACTTTTTGAAATTACAAAAACCTCCCACTTTGAGCTTGCAATGCTACAAGAGACCCCGGGGCAAGGTTTTGGTACTCAGGGGCGGATCCAGAGGGGGGCCCGAAGGACACTTGCACCCCCACCCCATTATTTTTCAAAATTGTTAGTGGATTTGGATTCCTCTTGTCGAGACAATGAATTTTGACTACTTATATGTCAAAAAACGGTTGCCAGATGAGGGAGAAATAGCTCCGATAAGATGGAAGCGTTCTCACGTCACGTAACTAGTTTGTTTTGGGACAAATATTGGCTATTCGCGGACCAAAGTTGACTATTTGCAGACCAAATTTGGCTATTCGCAGACCAAGTTCAGCTATGTGCACCCCCATTTATAATTTTCTGGATCCGCCACTGTTGGTACTTTGAACAAATAGAGGAGAGGTATGTGTAATTATGCGGAGTCCTAAGGGAGGTCATGATAATTAACCCTCACTGAAATTATGGAAGCAAAATATGATGCGTATATGCACTTCACGAACTTATTAGTATGCTAGTCTACAATTAATTAAGTCGTACATGTGGCACATGGTATCTTGTACGGTTGTACCCCTACTATATAAAGGGGAGTAGAGCTAGTTATTTGAAATCTTAGAAGTCCTATCATAGAAATTCTCTCGGAGAGGACTCTTATAGAGAACCAACCCTCAACAGCTTCACACGAGTATATCTCGGTATTATATCCAGCTTATGTTTTATTGATATCTAATTCGGTGCGTATCATAATAACCCCAGAACGAGATTACGATTTGTTGTAACATGGGCCGCGCCGCTCTCCGCAAGAGCTTACCGGGCCGGCTCATGTCAGGACTGCAGTCCATACACCCCAACCTACTCTCCACTCAGTGACCCGCAATTTGAGTGGTAGGTTGTTGAGGCCAGGTCTCGAACCTGCAACCTCCTTTATCATGGTGTTTACCACAGTCCTGATAAAGGAGGTTGCAGGTTCGAGACCTGGCCTCAACAACCTACAACTCAAACTATGGGTCACTGGGTGGAGAGTAGGTTGGGGTGTACGGACTGCAGTCCTGACATGGGCCGGCCCGGTAAGCTCTTGCGGAGAGCGGCGCGGCCCATGTTACAACACGATTTGATTCACATGCTAGGCAATGAAGAAATATGAATCATGAGTTTATAGCATCAATGGAAATGTAAATCATATTATTGAAATCCAAAGCAATTCCAAATCACAAATCTTAGTTGAAGAATTTACATGTGAATAAGAAGAGAAACACACCTGAGGAGGAATCCCAAGTTCTAGGAAGAGAGGGCCAAGAATGAATCCTCCACCAAGACCAAGAAGTCCACCAACCATGCCAGCAAGAACACCAACCAGACAGTACATGAGGAGCTTGAACGCCTTCCAATCCGCACCGTCTGCCCCTTTTGATGCGATCACCCTCTTTCCCTTGTACAAGCTAATGGCTTCGTATAAAGTTACAGACACGGATACTGGGATCTGCACAAATTGCGCAGCTCCTCCATTTCAAAGAACGGAATTGACAAATCCTCGAAATCCAATACAAAATAAACATAGACACATCACCTGCAGCAAATTCAAGATCCAGTACCAATTGGAGCAAGTCGCAGTGTATTCCTGCACATAATTTTAACAGATTCGTAAAATCGTTCAATTGTCATTACTAATCAAGCTCCTCGTAGCCTGGCGCTTGAACAATGCTTCTTATATGGAGTTGGATATGCATGGAAGAGGGTCTATTTTTCCTAAGATAAAAACACGAAAAAAGGTTGCACTGACACTTCCCCGAGAAGTTCGCATAATTACAAGTTGCACCACTCTTGCTTTTGAAATTATAAAAACCTCCCCCTGTAAGTTTACATTTCATAACATCAATGCACAAAAACACTCCCTTGGAGTAAATTTTCAGGGGGGTCTTTTTGTGCGTGGATGTTATGAAATGTAATCTTACAGAAGAGTTTTTCCCCGGGAAGTTCGCATAATTACAGGTTGCACCACTCTTGTTACTTTTGAAATTATAAAATCCTCCTCCTGTAAGTTTACATTTCATAACATCAATGCACAAAAACACTCCCTTGGAGTAAATTTTCAGGGGGTCTTTTTGTGCGTGGATGTTGAAATATAATCTTACAGAAGAGTTTTTTGTAATTTCAAAAGTAAGAGGGATACAAACTGTAATTTAGCAAACTTAGAGGGGAGCTCACGGTAAATGGAACCCAAATCAATTGAAAAAAGCACAGCTACGCCGATGAAATGAATATAATAAAAGCGAAGAAGCCTCTCGGGCTTATAATTGAACTCACTTTACCTTATTAAAAAGAGTACATGTAAGGGTATACCAGAAATAATAACTAAATTCCATCATTTTCAAATGAAACAAAACACTTACATCCTCGTACCTTTGCAATTTGCAGCACAAGAAATGCGACCCAGACAAATACTAGAAGGCCAAGCTCCTTCCAGCAGACATTTTCTATGGCTGAAACCTGAATAGAACATTCATGTTAAGGCGAATATTTCAAATCATATACAGCTAGTCTTATATTTCTGAGATCACCTCTTCTTTTCTGGTCTCCTTTATCAATATCTTGGAAGCAGCACTGGTTGGTCCGCCGAGTAGTGGCCTGCAATCTGCTCCTTCGTTCCCTGCATACGATCAAAATCAAAGCATAAACAGACATTTCAACACGGAACTACACCGATCAAAGATTACCGACAGTTATTACCAATTGCATTAGCTTGCTTGGAATTCTCCTGGATTAGAATTTAGAGAATAATGTTAACTTGCAATTTTAGAAACCAAAAGAATTGCAAGATTGAGTATGTTGAAGTAATCAAACCTTCTTCATTATCGTCTCCTTCTTCCAAGTTTCGACGCCTTTCATGAAAGCCTTGGTCGACGTTCCTGCAAGAAAAGATTACTGAAATGATTACTCTGCTTGTGTGTGCATTTTAACTCCATTTCGATGGGATAAACACATCAATGGAGATATTTGTGTTTGATAAATCTCTATTTTGAAGCTCCGGTGCGGTGAGGAAGACTAAAACCTTGATTTTTTTTCTCACCGGAGCTCCATTTTCTACCGCAGACACCGCGCCGCTCCCCTAAATGGAGCCCTCGACAAACCTTAATCGAGAGCATTGTTTCGCTTTTGAGAAGAAAGGCTTAATCACCTATGAACAAGATGATTAGGAGCACAGTGACCATCCAATCAGCAAAGAGTACATTGAAGGCAACTCCGACGCTGATTCCGAGCATGAGCATTGGCTGAAACAGCAAGGCCAAATCATAGTCGATGATGGGCATGTCCAAGGTCGGATGGCGAAGCTTGAGATTATAGTAGACCGTTGATCCTGCTGCTCCCATGATCATAACTGTCCAAATATCATCCCAATTATCAGCATATTTGGACTTCATAAATGAAGAAGAAAAAGATGAAGAACCAACATTTCAGAATTACTAATATTTTTTTAGAAACAGGAAAGATGGTGAAGAAGTACTTCAACGGCTCTATTAGTTCATGATTCTGCTCTTCAGAAAATATATATTGGTTATGAAGAAAAGTTTCGATTTTACCCACGACCATTTAACTTTGGGTGTTGTTATAAATAAACCACGTAGTTATTAGCAACTCAAAATAAATCTGATTTTTTCGAATAGTCTATTTTATTATTTCTCTATTAATTGTAGAGCGATCTTAAACGCAGGCCGTTTTGGCTATATGCATGCCACCGTTTTTTTTAACGCAGGCCGGTTTTGGCTATATGCGTGCCACAGTTTTTTAAAAAAAGGTATCATTTTTTCTTTTCAACCTGCATTTTTTTCTTTTCAACCTGCAGCCGCCGGACGAGATCGAGCTTCCTCTCTGATCTCCTCTCCCTCCTCCGGCGACTCCGGTCGGTGATCCTCTCTGGCTGACCACCTCCTTCCCTTCTCCGGCCGACGAGCTCCTCTCTCTTCATCTATAACTTATTTTTCTATTTTCGAAAAGACTTAGATTTATCCAAAATATTGTAAATCGTGCTATGCATCTGAATTTAATTAAAGGATAGTATTTTGTGCATAAATAAAGTCTGGTATTTTATGATTTTACACGTCTTTTATTGATTGAAGCCTTGAAAGTGGTGATCACAAACATATTTTTGTGATATATAGAATCAAAATGATTATTATGTATTTTTTCTGATATTTATTTAACTTTTATGAATGCTATATTTTGATTGTGATTTATTTAAGAAAATATTAATTTGATTTTTTAATATGATCTATAAATATGAAATTTGGCCTACCTGAATAATTTTGGGCGCTGCTATAAGCACTGCACTTTTGTCTATTTGCACTCGCCGCTATTAGCAAGCGCTGTTTTAAGTGATTGACTATTCACACTCAACCTGTCTATTAGCAAAGCATTATTACTATTAACACTTTTTTGTCAATTTCTTTTTAACATAATAAAAATATCATTTTCACTATTGTAAAATAACACTTCAAAAGATAACACATTTTATAAAGTAAATGTCAAAAAATAGATTGTCAATTCTTTGCTCCGATTTTCTTGGATACCCAATAATGTTATTATAGGTCATATAAATATTGTTGCATACCCAATAATTTTACAATGCGTACAAGAAGTTTAAATATGTATATGCTCAAGCATGTTGGACTCTCGTCGCCGCCGCCAACGCCATCGTCGCCGCCGCCAACTCCAACGTCATCGTCGCCTCCGTCAACGCCATCATCGTCGCCGCCAACTCCAACGCCATCGTCGTCACCGCCAACGCCATCGTCGTCGCCGCCAACTCCAACGCCATCTCGTCGCCGCCAAATCCAACGCCATCGTCGCCGCCACCAACACCATCGTCGCTGCCGCCAACTCCATCGCCGTCGCGCCGCAAACTCCAACGCCATCTTCGCCTCCGCCAACGCTATCGCACCGCCGCCAACGCCATCGTCATCGCCGCCGACTCCAACGACATCGTTTCTGCGAGAGGAGATGTGTAGGGGCATGCATCTAAGGGGAAAGGGCTGCTTGCGGCTATTAAAAATAACACCCTAAAATTTTAAATTTTTGAGTGCTAATAGATAAAAGTGAGTGCTAATAAGCCCTAAAATTTTAAAATTTTGAGTGTTAATAGACAAAAACGCAGTGCTAATAGCAGCGCCCATAATTTTTTGACATGCATATATTCACGGCCTACATAAAGCCAAAAGGTGTCTGGGTATAACATTGCTCTAATTATATTAGCAAACCAGGCTTTCAATCTCTTTCTCTCTCGGAGTTTCAGTCTCTGTTTTCCCCTCTCCCCTGTCTCTCACGCTCCGTCTCTACCCCGTCTCTCTCTCTCTCTCTCTCTCTCTCTCTCTCTCTCTCTCTCTCTCTCTCCCTCTCAGATTTTCGGGGAGAAAAAGCTATGAACTTTAGCTGTTAAATATTTAAAAAAAAAATAACGAAGGTGAAAGAAAAGGGGGCAAACTCTGTTTCTCAGTTCTCACATTTCGAAATGGCCGTGGAAGATTTGGGATCAAACCCAATAATAAGAGTAAGCATGGGCACAAAAATTCCACCGCCGCCCACCCCTCCAACACTTCCAAATGCAGCTCCGAAGAACCCAATCAACGACCCAGCGATAATCCTCCATCCGAAGTCCATCGGCTTTGCAATGAGAGATCGAACACAAAAAGTCAATCTTTTTAGCATCGTATAATGCATTCAAATCTGTTACAGAAACAAAACAGAAATCCAAAACCATACCAAAATAATGCATTTCCACCTTTTTTCCACCTCTTACCGGCCAAACATGCTGATACGAAGACTCATCCGGCTGCCACAGGAAGTTCACTACTGCCTGCAGGTAATTCTGCCCCACCGCCGCCGCCGCCGCCATTGGCCGGAAAATATCTTCCCACCGTTGCTCGTCGCGTTGAAATAATAAAAGAAATTAATGAATAAAGAAGAAAATAAGCTTTCTCGAGTTTCACCTCGGGGCTCTCTGCTGCTTCGCGTTTTTATTCTGCCCGAGGGGCGGACTTGAACCGAGGAAGAAGGTTTGATTTGAAACGAAATGCCCGTGATATATTATGAAATTACAAAACGTGCCACTCCTTGGATACTTAGTGCAAATTAATTACACGAGATTTCGTGCTTTGTGGAGTTATGTAGGAACCAAGAGTCCGAGCCCCGTGCGAGAGACACGTGGCGTACGTGGCCAGCCGAAGCTTCCACCTATCAGCGTGCGTCCGTATAAAATTCATTCCTAAAGTAACTAAACTAGCCAGATTTGCAGGCAAAAAAAATCTAGGGAGTTGTTAAAGACACCACAGTTTTGGCTAGGTGCACCGTATTTTCTCTTAATTTTGTGTGTATTCTGAAAATAAGACTTTTACATGTATTTTTAAGAAAAGTGTTCAACACGAAAGTTGTAGATTTCGAAGAGATCTACAACTTTAGTGTTGAACATTTTTCCTAAAAATGCATGTATATGTCGTACTTTGGAAATACGCTCAGATTTCGTGCCTTTTGCAATTCCTAAAATTTTTATTTTTTTTTAAATCAGTCACAATATTTTGTAAGAATTCATTGTAATATTTTATTTCATGATATCAGTTCTTCTATTTATTTAGCCCATTATAAGCAAAATTTACATGATTAAAAGACTCCTCTTTGACTTATCTTTCAATCAGTGGCGGCGAAAATAAAATTTTAATTCAGTCCGGGCATAAACTAAAATTTAAAATGATACATTCTTATCTACATTCTCACGAGTCAGGACAATGAAAAATGGCTAGGCAACAGACTTCATTGTGCCGAAAAAATCTACTAAATTTAGGGTTGAGCAGCAGACTTTATTCTGTCACAAATTTTTGTCAAATCTAGAAGAAATTTTAGGGTTCGTGGCATTAAAATTTTTTGTCAGGTCTAAGGCAAACGATAGGTTTCATCAGTTGAAAATATTCATCAAGTTTAAGGTTGAGTTGTAAAATGTAATATGAAATTTTTCGCATACCCATTTTTCTAGAATTTTGAGTTTTATATGCTAGAACTTGTCGAGGTACGAATGCAAGTGAGTGGCGATTTGAAAATATTGTATAATTAATGATAGTGACGATTATCAATAAAATTATATAAATTATATTACATAGAACCTCAATATTATGAAGCAAAAAAAATTCCCTAATTAGAGGCATGACATGAGAAGGTGGTGGTAGTGACCGTCGAGCAAAAAATAAAAGATTTTTGATGAGCACTAAATTTTCATGAATTCTTTTAATTGTCTCCGCAAGTTCAATGGTGATGAAAATTCTTCAATTTGATCACTAGAGCTCAAGAAATAGGCTCATGAAGGTTTATTTGTATAAAATGAAGCATTATCAAAACTCTATGAAAACTTTAGATTGAGGACATTATTTTATGCGTTTTCCCGAGATGAGTCCAATGCAACTTTTAGATTTGATTTCGTCGAGCGGTTGAAGAGAAATCAACTTTAAAGTTTTATAATCTATATGAGCCAAAGAACCTAAGTTTTTTTCGCCGAAAATTGAACTCGAGCACATGCACGGGTATGCCAGTGAATAGTTTCACCCCTGCTTCCAGCGTCGGCCTGCTAATTCCTCCAACGAGAGAGGCGGGATAACATTGGCCACGAAGAGGATCTTCCGGTGATGCCTCCATGGAAGCGGCATAGTTGATGGGTCGAACAGGGCTTTGTTGACACTGTCGTGATGCATGTAGGCGTTTACCAACAAAATCTCTCTTTATTTCTGGCACTAGCCCTAAAGACGGAGGAGATTCTAGTGTCGAAGGCTAGCGATGATCGACAGTTTTGATAAGAACTCCGCCCTTCTCTGTGCCGCAGGGGCGTCAAAGCACTCTCGTTGAAGACAAGCGGAAAACAAAATCTAACGGGCAGAATCCATGAGGTGGAGAGAGAGAGACGGTTTGAGGCCGGAAGAACAAGAAGCCAAGACACGAAAAATGTCCACTGATCCTCCGTTATTATTTAATGCATATCCCTCACCAATTCTCCACCAAATATCTTAACCCATTCTATTGCACTGGTTCATTTTTAGCGAAAATGGTTAAAGATCTTTGTAAACAAAGACGAGTTCTTGTTGACAGAGAAGATGGTTAAAGATCTCTGTTAACAGATATAACATTTTGTATTATAAACAGAGTTTTGGCGTTTAATGTGTAATTAATGAAAAATGGTTGAGATAGGATGATTTCAATCAATTATTTAATAAAATTGAGGACTGAAATCCTCCAAAAAAATGAGGATTGATTTATATTAGAAATGGAGGAATCAAGAAGTCTTCATCTCATTCATTGAAGTTTAAAAGTTACAGACATGACATATATAGGCTAAACATCAAGACATTGACTTTAAACAAACTGTCATAACAAACACTGTTAAAAGTTAACAGAAATACAACTAACTATTAACAGTTACAACCAAAAATAACACGGATGCCAATTTGTAATATGCCCCCTCAAGATGGTGAGTAAACATCGAGAATTCCCATCTTGGAAATCAAAAATTGGAATTGTGTCTTGACAAGAGGCTTGGTCATCAAATCTGCAAGTTGATAATGAGTTTTAATGTGGACGATTTTCAAAAAACCTGACTGAACCAATTCACGAACAAAATGGCAATCGATATCAATATGCTTTGATCTCTCATGCAGAACATGATTTGATGCTAAATGAAGTGTGGACTGATTATCACAAAGTAACATTGTTGTTGGAAGAGTGATAGAAAAATGCGTCAACAACCGTTGCAACCAAATAACTTCACTAGCTAAGGATGTCAATGCACGATATTCTGCCTCTGTGGACGACTTTGATACAGTCGATTGTTTCTTTGATTTCCATGAAACTAGAGAGTCTACTAGAAATACACAAAATCCGGTGGTAGATCTTCTTGTGTCCAAGCAATTTCCCCAGTCGGCATCTGAATATGCTCTGAGACGCAAAGAAGTATTCACTGGGAAAAACAATCCTTGTCCTGGAGTACCCTTAAGAAAAATCATCGCGAATGCGACGACCGCCTAAGTGAAAATCGTGTGCACCGACTAGAAGACGTGACTCTATAGTGTAATGATTGTCCCCGAAAAGAAAGAGCTCGTCTGGTGGGTCAGCATATGGTGCATCCCAAAACTCAGCGAGAGTGTGATGTGTGAGCAGGTGGGGCCTTAAATATTGGATGCTCCTCACAATATCCATCATCTGGGTCAGGGACGATAATGGAAGAGGCTTCCATAAATCGATACTTAGATAAGCGGGGCTCACTTGAATCCTATACTCACCAGGACGTGGTGGCTTATCAGGAGGCTCAACAGGGGGGTCATCATAGAACTCGTCACTAGGGTCATGATCCTCCATATGAGTACCATCGTGAGGGATAGTGTCCCCGTGAATGGATGACATAGCCACTACGGGATCAACACCAGACTCTGAGCTCTCGGTCGTGATGTGACTCAGAGTAATGACAATGGGAGAGCGACATAGACCTACACTCAAGAATGGGTCTGTGGGTGCGGTGTCAAGACGTGAGTCCAGGGTAGAGGTGTTAATCAACCCATGACATGCCAGAGGTGGTGGTGTGGATGAGGGGCACGACACTATAGGCTCAAGAGGTCGCTTAGGCTCACTCTCAATCGGGGTCACGAGAGACGGGTCAGAATCAAGAGATAGGTCACTCACTGGGCTAAGCACCTCACTGGGGTGAGAGCAATCCGTATCAGGTATCACTTCTGCCATGTCTGACGGAACAATGGTAGGCAAAGTGGTGTCCTCGGTGTGGGAGGAGCTCGTACTGCGGAGGTCAAAGTGAGGATCCAACCGACCAGCTCTTAGGGATCTCAAAGACTGTTCGTAACGAAGGGCAAGATGATACGTCTGCTCGAGGGACTTCGAGCTATGATAAACCACCTCAGTACGAATGTCTGATCGAAGGCCAGACCGAAATCTGCAAGAGGTCATGGCTGGGTCCTCTCGGATATCGCTCCTCACAACTAACTCATCAAAACGATCCCTGTACTCAGCGACGGACATGGATCCTTGCTGAAGGGAAAATAATTGGTCGAGCAAGCGACTCCGATACGACGAAGGCAGATACCTCTGACACAATGTACGCTTCATGTCCACCCAACTAGTGACGCGATGTAGACGGTCTCGCTCGCGTGTCCTCTCAACGCTAGCCCAATATGCTCTCGTCTGATCTAAAAGTCTAAGTTTCGCAAACTTGACGCGACGCTCACCGAATACCTCAAAATGGTCAGGATAATACTCCATATTCACGAGCCAATAACTGAAAGACTCGGGACTCGATGATCCGTCAAAGGAAGGGGCAGCAGTACGAAACTGACTCTCAAGATCTCTCTCGGAACGATGATCCTCATAATAATCATTCCTAAGGTAACCGAGTCGTGTCGAAGGATCGACACGATCCACTCGCGTGTACGGATAAGAACGACGACAATCATCATACTGATCGTCTCTAGTGTAGTGGTCTCGTGTCGGTGGGTCAACACGATCTCTAAAAGTGGTGCGCTGCAATTGAGAATAATCGTCATAGTAACGTGAAGATCTCCCTGACGGGGCTCTGTGAGAGCGGGTGCTAGTGGACTCGAGACCTCCAAAGTGAGGGGAGGAATAATAGTGACACTTAGACATAATGAAAAACCTATAGACTCTACGACTGCGTATCAAAAAGAGCGCGTAACCTCGCTGTACAACCCCCATATCCATCGAGTGGGGCCCAGCGTGGAGGGCCGCAGAGACGTGTCGACTAGACCCAAGGGGTCTTAAGACCTTTGGGTATCGCCCGGCGAACCCCCGTAGCTCTCACCAGAAGAGGAGTAAGAGGCAAGAGGGGGAGGGGCGGGTGCCCCCCTCTCGCCCTCGCCCAGCTAGGGGCGAGAGGGGAGGGGCGGGTGCCCTCCCTCTCGCCCTCGCCCAGCTAGGGGCGAGAGGGGAGGGGCGGGTGCCCTCCCTCTCGCCCAGCTAGGGGCGAGAGGGGAGGGGCGGGTTCCCTCCCTCTCGCCCTCGCCCAGCTAGGGGCGAGAGGGGAGGGGCGGGTGCCCTCCCTCTCGCCCTCGCCCAGCTAGGGGCGAGAGGGGCGGGGCGGGTGCCTTCCCTCTCGCCCAGCTAGGGGCGAGAGGGGAGGGGCGGGTGCCCTCCCTCTCGCCCTCGCCCAGCTAGGGGCGAGAGGGGAGGGGCGGGTGCCCTCCCTCTCGCCCTCGCCCAACTAGGGGCGAGAGGAGGAGGGGCGGGTGTCCCCCCTCTCGCCTTCGCCCAGCAAGGGGGCTCGTCGAGTCCCGCGAGGTACTCCTCTCGCCCAAGGGAGGCCCCTTCTCGTCCAGTTTTGGCTATTTGCAGTCCAGCGGTCTGCGTTTAGCGCTTCAGAACAGCGGGATTTGGCTATTTGCAGTCCAGTTTTGGCTATTCGCAGTCCAGCGGTCTGCGTTTAGCGCTTCAGAACAGCGGGATTTGGCTATTTGCAGTCCAGTTTTGGCTATTCGCAGTCCAGATCCGAAAAACCTATAAATAGGACCAAGGGGGGGCACCATTGGGGGAATCTCATTCTAGGCTAGCTCTCTCCTCTTTCTCCCTCCCCACTAAGCCCTTGGTCCGTTTCCAAATCTAAGTGCTCTTGCCTAGAGAGTTGGCTCGAGGGAAGTAGGTGTGAGACCACCCCTTCTTAGGGACCCGGAACTCCACAGAGACCAAGTCTTGTTCGCAAGATTTCGGTTTCAACACTCGCTTTGATACCAATTGACGCAGTACGAATCTATAGGCGACGGATAAACCGTGACCTAACCCTACATGTTATGCAAAGCCCGACAGATTAGTCACAAATTAGATAATAAATAATAACAACATTCCACGCAGATAATTTAAGACAAGACAGAATATTTTATTAGGGCGAAAACAAGCTTAGGCTTTCCTCCACGTGGAGAGCCAAAGCACGAGCGCGCGGCGAATAAACCCTGCAAATCACAATAATAATCTAACAAACAACTATCATGCAAGATATTCAAAACAGGTACAAGATCCAATCCAATATTAATATGCTGAAAATAATAATCCAATACAAATAAGACTCACAAAGTAGTGGGCTGACTAAGGCAATGAAGAATCCGGGTCCGGGTATGTAGATCGGCGATCGAAGGTGGAACCGGCGGCGTGGGTAGAGATCCGGATGAGGGTGGATAGATCCGATGATTTGGGAGCAGATCCGGGCTGGTTTTGTCCAGATCTGGACTGATTTGGACAAGGAGGGGTGGAGGTGGTTCCACGTCGAGGAGAGGGCTGGGAGAAAGGGCTGTTGCGTACTGACGGCGGGGAGGAAGGCTGCTTGGGTTGGCGGCGGGAGAGGAGGGTTGTTGTGGGCTGGCGGCAAGGAGGAGGGCTGCTTGGGAAGGGGCGAGTGGAAGGTTGGCGGTGGGCTGCTGGGGTGCTGGACAGCAGAGTGGCGGCAGCTTGGGAGAGCAAGGTGGCTGGCGGCAGGTTGGCTGGGAGGCGGAGAAGGGGGCTGAGAGAACTATATTAAGGAATAGTAAATTTCATAAAGGAATAGTGACAAAAGGTAAATAGGGATTGAGGACTTGGGCAGCAAACGGTGGGATTTTGGGAGGTTGTAGAGGCTGCGACAAGGGGTTTTGGAAGGGGTAGAATGAGGTCTAGGGTTAAGGGGTACCTTGGGGAGGAAGATACAAGCCTAGGAGTCGTCACCTAGGGTTCCACGGCGTCGGCACCGCGGGTTGATCGCTGGAATCCGGGAATGATGTTCTCCAAATTCTGCAATGTCTCAAAACCATCCACTACATGTCTATTTATAATAAAACAAAAGTTAGGGCATCCCCCATCAACGGCTATGATTGGCCGGAGGTGAGGCTACCCAAATACATCAAAATAAATGCAAACATAGTAAAATAATATATCAAATCGATTCGCAACACCAATCCGGACACATCTGTGGAGTTCGATCATCGATCCGGGCACGCCATATATGGTAAGTCGCCAAATCAGCCCTGAATGGGCCCAAAACTCGTCCTCGTCTCTGTTCCGCATCATTTAGACTTCACATATTTGCATGAGAAACATTAATAGGAAAATTAATAGTCATAATAAGTAATTATTATGTATGACTAATAATAAGAAAATGTGTACACTTCATTATAAATCTGTCAAAATAATTATTTGCATCTTGCTCGTTGTCATTGAACTCTAACTCTTGAAATGTAAGTCGAGTCTTACTCTTATGCAACTGAAGCATGATATCTCGTTCACATAGAGATTATTTGCAGTAGTGGGTAATCGTCGCGTATCAACAAGTATATGAAGTGGTTATTATTCACAAATCTAATAAAGATAGTCTTCTGGCTCATCGTAGGGGAAAGTGCAAAAGTAGGAATGTAAACGACTAAAATTTTGAGTAATGAATCACTACCACATTATAACATGATGCGACCACTAATCTCATGGCTGGTATTGATATTCAATTATCGATTGGAGCTGGAATTGAAGTACATTCCAAATATAATAATAGCTCAACTTGTCTGACATTCCTAAACAAGTTGTTGTAAATTCATGACATTCCATTTCTTTTACAAGATCTCTCCGCAATCGCAACCAATTATCACTCATGTCTAGTGCTTTGCTAACCACTCGATAACCAATATGTTCATCACCAATTACATTTACCGCATCCAATAAATCTATGGAAGCTTTTTTTTATATTTGGAATGTATATATATGGAAGCATTTTTTTACTAATGCATTCAATAAATCTATTTCTATTTATATTTCTTCTTGAAATCAGTTTCTCAGATCTTTGCTGGACTTGTTGTTCTCCCATCAAAACATGCTCCAATAAGGAAAGTGTTGGGAATCTTGCCCACATGATTCCTGATTTGAAGAAGTCACCAAGTCAAGACTACTTCACTCTGTATTTGATTATTTCTCTAACTTAAAGTCTCAGGAAATTAAAGAAATGTCGTCGAGAAGAATATGAGACATCGTCGATAAAGTATGTTTGTCGTCGTGATGATGAGCAAAGCAACCGCCGAGAAGTAGCGTGTTCGTCGATTGCTGAGACATAGCAAGATCGTCGAACGAAGAATGTCGATCATCGAACGAAGGCTGGCAAGTTCGTCGATCGCAGAATGCAGTTCGTCGATCGCAGAAAGCTATTCGTCGAACGCAGAAGGAAGACCGTCGAGCTCAGAAGGAAGATCGACGACCACTGAGATTTGGCGTGTTCGTCGAACGCAGAAGCAAGATCGTCGAACGCAGAGAAGACGCAGTATCGTCGACTTCACCAAAGTGGCCGTGTCGTCGAGAAAGAACAAACATCGTAGTAAAGAACGCATGCCGTCGAGAGAACAATGTTATCACGACGACATGATGCAAGAAGGAAGATCGCGACGACATAGTCAGAGATAGCTTGTCGTTGTAATGATGCAAGTATCTTCAAGACAGAATTCAAATGTTGCGGACGCACTGTCAGCATTTAATGTCGTCGGCTGATTGTCCAATCAACGCGTGCACCTAAGGAATCGAGCCATCAGCACGTGCTCCTATAGGATGGGCATCTGACAGAAAAGGACATTGCATGTGACCGTTGTGCGATTCCTCTGTCCTATAAAAAGGAACGATGGGTGCCCTAGGAACTCTCTCGAACATCAGAGCAAGAAAGTATCCCGCCGCTACTCTTGAACAATATATTCTGCGGAGAAGAAGAAGGACGAGGAGGGAACAATAATCAAGTGTTCTCTGAAGAATCAGTTATCTTCATTGACTGGTGAGAAGTCGTTCGTCATCTGGCTAAGGGAGAAGTCTGAAGAAAGAGTCGTGTTGTAAAGCTCAGATCTGAAGCATCTTCTTCAACTCAAGAAGCCGATCTCCATCAGGCTAAGTTGTCAATCACCATAAGGCAGAAGAAGCAGGTTTATTTACTGTTATTTCTTGTAAGGCTTGCGGGCCAATTTGTCTAGCTTGAGGGTTGGAGAGCTGTGAGGCTTGAGGGTCAGGGCAGTGCACTTGCGGGTGCGATTTGTCGAGCTTGAGGGCTCGGGGGTAGTAGGGGCTTGCGGGCCTAGGTTGTTGGGACTTGCGGGTCCGCGTTGTAGGGTTTGAGGGCCTGAGTGTCGAGCTTGCGGGCTCGGGGGCAGTAGGGGCTTGCGGGCCTAGGCTGTTGGGACTTGCGGGTCCGTGTTGTAAGGCTTGAGGGCCTGAAGCTTTTGGCGGAGTTTGCCGAGTCTGGCATACTGCTGGGTAGGCGTAGAGGGAGAGAGGACTACTCAAGACACCCTGTCTTGAGGAACCTCTATAGATCGTTGTGTGCTTTTTGTGTTTTGCTCTTTATTTTATAGATCCATTAATCAGAAACCAACAGCATCATAAAGGGGAAGAAATAAATTTGAAAAACCTATTCACCCCCCATAGGTGATAAAGTAGACACCCCATAAACAACAGAAAGATCTCTTTTTGTGGATTTGAATTTGTTATTGATTATTTTTGTTACTTCTACATGGTATTCCTTTTAATCTTACATGTAGTAATAGTTCTTTTGTTTGGCGTCCCTACAAAGCCCCTAAATGAGAAATTCTAGCTGAAATAGAAAGCTTTCGTCCCAGGCAAAGGAGGGTGGGCGGAGTAAAGGGAGTTCTTACGGTTCTGGAAGAAGCTGTTGGCACCAAAAAATGGAGGTTGATGTTGTGAGTGAGGGGAGGGGGCAGACGGAGCGACTCCAACAGAAAATCCTAGCGCATCGAGAAGGGGACGGGTCACCAGATCTGGTAGTGTGCAGGTAAAGACGTTCATAAATTAGAAATATGAGATTTTAAGTATTTTTAGGTTATTTTATGGTGTACATAACTTAATGTCCCTATAACAACAGTTCAAATATTGCACCCTTTTGACACATTGCACCCCAATATTCAAACTCTGGCACTTTGCACCCTCCTTCAATTATTATCTTATTTTTAAATAAACTAGATTAATTTCAGAATATGAGTGAATGTATTTCAGGTATTACAAAATATTTTAAATAAATAAACTTAGGTTTCTCTCACATGAACTTCATTTTACTCTCCCGTGAGCTTAACTGCAGCAGCACTCTCATTTCTCATTCCCCCTCTTGCCGATCGTCCTTGCTTGAGGCCGCCGCTCGATCCATCTCCAGCCTGCCAAACTCCTTTCCAGGCCGCCGATATCTCTCCCCAGCACACTATTCTTGTCGAGATCTGCAGTTTCCAGGTCGCAAGCTCTTTTTCGCCCTTTCTAGGTCGGCGTTTCCCGAGATCTGAACTAAAATCAGGTATCATTCTTCATTTGTTTTCATCACCTTGCTGCTTAAGTCTGTTTGGGAGAGCTGCTGCGGATTTAAAAGCTGCCGATTTAACATAGCTCTTTAGACAGAGCTCTTTGAGAAGTTGTTTTGAAAAATTGCAGGTTGTTTGGAGAGTCTGTGTATAAGTGTTGATGGAACAGAGTTTTTTCAAATAAGACTGTTTGGTAGAACAACTTTTTGAGAGCTGTTTTTTTTAAACGAAAATATTGAAATATTAATTAGAATAAAAATATTACAACACACATACACACAAACATACACACATAATAAACACACATACGCACATACAAACAAAACACACACAAACATACACACACACACAACATACATACACACACAAACATACACACACAAACTTACATACACACATACAAACACACAAACATACAAACACACACACACACACACACAAACATACACACACACACACACAAACATACACGCATACAAACACACACACAAGCACACTCAAACAAACACACACACACAAAACAAACACACACCCAAACACACACACACACACACACACACACACACACACACACAAACACACACGCATACATAGCAATTTAAAGAAATTTATGCATTAGGTAGAGATACAATTTAAGCATAACCAAGCAAAAAGTCAAGCATAAACAAATCCATATGATCTGAACAAATCCATTAGGTATAGATACAATTTATGCAGTGACTTAGAACAAATCCATATCTAAGCAAATCCAAATCAATCGGAGGTGAAAAAATGATTAATCTCTGGTTTGAGGTCAAATTTTTGATCAATCTCATAAACAATACTCAATTGGAGAAGACATTGCATAATTGGAGCGGGAGAATGTTAAGTCTGGAAACGACAACAATGCACAGGGCTGGAAGAATGCGAGATATGGAGAATCGATTCAGAAAACCTCTAAACGACGACATACCTCGCCGGAGAAGGAGATTTGGAGTGGCTTGCGAGCGATGTTAGTGCTCGTCGAGCTCGCGCATCGAGGAGATGTCGATGCTGACTCGTCGTGTAAGAGGTGGCCGCTGTCGAGGAGAAGCCGATGTTAGGGCTCGTCGTGGAGAAGAGGCCGCTCGTCGAGGAGGAAGAAAACAGGAGCTGCGTCGAGGGAGTTAGGGCTCATCGAGGAGGAAGACGCGTCCAAGAGAAGGATCGTCGAGGAAGAAAATGCGAGCGATTTTGGGAGAGCCAAAAACAGGAGGTATGCGGCTTTCCAAAATAGGGTTAAAATGTGGCTCTTTCAAAATAAATTTTGAAAGAGTTGACCCGCCAAACAAACAGCTTCAGCGGTTGGAAAATAGCTTTTTCATCCGCTGGAGCTGTCCCAAACAGACCCTAAGAGTGGATTTAGATGTGGTAGTTTAGGTTGTTTATGATTTGTAATGTTCTAGTTTTATTCGCATATCTCCCGTTTATTCGCATGATGTGTAATTATTCGCATCTCTTCAGGTTGTTGATGATTTGCAATGTTCTAGTTTTATTTTTCTAAATATAGTAATTGCATCATTTTTGTGTGGTGATAGATATTAGGTGGATTGCTAAGAGCCAGTTTAGATGTGATAATTTTAGGGCAATGTTATAAGCAGTCCAATAACAGCTAAACGTAATCCATTGATATTCGCAGTCCAATGAAGTTAAGTATTTTTAGGACAACAAATAGCCATTTTAAGTATTTTAGGACTATGAATAGCCATCGTAGGACTGCTAATAACATCACCCTAATTTTATTGTTGTAATTTCCAGAAATATTTAGCTCTTTTACTAAATTGTTGCATATTGCTATAATAATTGGACGCTGTTAATAACAAACCACATTATGCTATTAGCAAATCATCTATTTTGAAAATGACTATTAGCAAAAAAAATTTGTTATTGACAAACCATAAAAAAAAAATCAGCATTGTTAGAAGCATTTGCAAAAGCATTGTTAAGAACTACAATGCAATATATGCGACCTAAAAAACCCTAGAATATTTTGATCACATAAATAACAAACATAATGATTTCCTTCATGTCTGATTTCAACAGAAATGTTCAACGGGAATTTATGAATTAAAGACTTAATCCTTAAGATTTCAATTCCTACTTCAGTTCAAATGCTTTATTAAACCGCAGTGAACCATTTATTGGTTAGTGCACAACCATACTCGAACAACAAGAGACACAACCATTTATTGATTTGACACAGAATGAGAGAATCTGTCCATACATTTGAGAAATGAAAACTGTGGATACCAGAACATCACACAACCATTTCATAAATGCAAGGTTACCTTACGATTGCAAGAGGCCAAGGTTTTGATGATCCCAGACCAGAACAACGCTCTCCGGCGGTCTCGCGGCAGGGTGGCGGCGGCGTCACGGCGAGCAGGAGGAGGGGTTGCGTCTGTTTCGGAGGGAACTACTGAGCACGTCGGCGTGGCCTTCTCCGAAGACGATATGATAATAGCGGGGAGTCAAGGGTTTCGAAGGTTTTGTAAGGCGGAATAGGGAAATAAGGGGGTTTGCTAATAGCCTACTTTAAGGATTGAAAAAATGGACTTAAAATATTTGAACCCGATTTATTTTGATTTGTTAAAAGCGAAATTCGATTTGTTAATAGCAAAATTCGATTTGTTAATAGCGAAATTCAATTTGCTAATAGCGAAATTCAATTTGCTAATAGCAAAATTCAATTTGCTAATAGCGAAATTCAATTTGCTAATAAGAACGACCTAATAATGTAGACATGTATTATTTTCTTTTGCATGATAAAAATGACGTGGATCATTAGAGCAAAGTGTGTCAAAAGGGTCGCCAAATATCTTTTTACTTTACCACCAACCCATGTTACCGTCCATTAGTCCGGCGCTTTCTCCACGACCACTCCAGCCTCAATAATGTCCGGTGAGCGGCGGCGACATCGACGGAGGGGGAGTCGGTGCCGGCGCCTTCAGGCGGAGAAATATTCTCTGAAACTTTAACACGATCCAGCTTCTTACCCTTTTCAAAATGGACCACCGAATACGGCCATTTTTTCTTTCATGCCTCGTCTGCCCGCTCCTAGCCATGATCTCCTTCTCCCTCCTCCGATTTCCTCCCACTTCCGATCCTACCTCTACCCAGATCCTTGTTCCTCCTCGGGTTCCCTGTAACGAAACCGTCACCAAGAACTACCTGGTGAGGTTCCGGGAGTACAGAATGGCGGAGGAACACCGAGCCTACCTTGTGGATAACCTCCGCCGGTTGTCTCACGACTGGCGATGGATCGATCGAAAGAACCCGGCCTCGTCGTTCCCCACTGACTTTGGTGTTCTGGAGATCGGGGACGAGTGGCGGTCGGTGGTGATCGGGGAGATTGAGAGATTGGCAAGGGTTAAAGACGTGTTCGTGGATTCGAGCTATCTGCGCAGCTTGTTCTTTAATGAAAGACAGAAAAACGACTTCCTGAATTTGAAGAAACGACCAGGGAAGATCTTCACGTCTCTGTCGTTTGAGGAAGAGGAGAAGCGAAGCCATAGTACGGCGGTTAATAATTCGTTTAGGTTGGAGCGGAAGCTCATGACGGAGGTTTGTTGTTTGGCATTGATTCATAAATTCCTGCTGCAGTTTTCTCGGTTTCATCGAGTTCGACTTCTCATCATTTTGCAGTATACAAATATATTTTCTTCTTTGATTCAATTTAATGAACTGGAAGATCAAGGAAAAATGGCAAATCTGATGGTCTCTGATTAATCTATAGTTTATAGTGTAGAAAAGATGATTTTAACCATCTAGAATACTATAGAAACATATAAAAGGAGATTTTTTCTCTCCATTAAGGCTTTATTTCATCAGGATCTATGGGGCTGGATTTGAATGAGCAATGAGGTCAATGGGACATGTAAGTAGCCCTAGTTCTTCTAGTGATTTTGACTTTTTTTGCTCAATCATTTGTAGCTAATAGATGCATTTTAAAATCCATATGGTGGGCAAGATGCCACAGGAGTTCTCATGCTCAAAGCATTTTGATTCTCTGTGTGTAGACCATCATTCAAATTGGTAAAAAGAGCATACCCATGATCTCTCAGCTTTAACAAAATTACTGGGTCCTCCTTTCTATGCTCCCATTTAAATTTTTTTGAAGTCAGTTCTAACTCTTATAATCAAAATAATATTGCTATGAATTTCTTGTTATAGAGATCCCAAGTGACATCGCTTTTTGGAGCCGAAAGATTATGGGCTAAAGGGTTCACAGGTGCTAAAGTCAAAATGGCAATTTTTGACACTGGCATTCGCGAAAATCACCCCCATTTTAGGAATATCAAGGTACATTGTTTTTTAAGAATATTTTTTCTTCCATTTTTCATTCTTGAACCATAGCTCTTCATTAGATTAATTTATAATGTTTCATGAAGATATTTTTGTTTCTTGACCATATATCGATTCATTATTGGAACCAAAACCATAGTTTAGATGAAGATTGTTTGTTTCCACATTATGGTTCTTTTAACCTATTCTATTATTTAAATATTCTCGGGGGTGCAGTTTAATGTGTACGCTTATGTAGGAGAGGACAAACTGGACAAATGAGGATACTTTAAATGACAACCTCGGGCATGGTACCTTTGTAGCTGGAGTTATTGCAGGTGAAGATGAGGAGTGCTTAGGATTTGCTCCAGATACCGAGATTTTTGCATTTCGCGTATTCACTGATGCTCAGGTTTGCTTTCTTTACTTTGTGTTAGTCTATCTTTTATTTGCTTATATCATTGATTCATGAATTTCAGAGTTCATACAGATAGGAAATTAAATGGTTCTGATTTTATTAGCATGTAAAACACATCCTTCTTTGCTTTATTGATAAAATTTTCTTAGAAGTTCTTCCATATATTGAACTCTACAATTTCTATGTATTGTGTTAATAAAGTTTGTGTTTTGAGACCCAATTATGTGTAAGTACGTTTTGATTAAGCATGGATTCCCCTTTGGGTCAACCCTAGTCAATCCTTTAGCCAAATGCTCAATAATACAAAACAGGCTATGCATAAAACCCAAAGCTTATGGGGCACAAATCTGCTCTTATAGATAAAGTAGAAGTTGTAGAGAATCATGTTAGCTCTCCGTAGATGAAAAAATCATTCATTTCTAGTAAGAAAATGAACGAGTTGCCAACATTGTAGGCGGTATCTAGCTTATGTAGTTATATGTCGTACAAGTCAAAATGTATACAACAACATTGTGGTAGAAATTGGAGCTCACTTTGTTCAAATTAGCGCTAATGATAAACATAAGTGTTTTAAAGATATGAGTTAGCTATATAAAAATCACCTCATACGAATGGGAAGGATGATGCACTTTAGAGACATGAAAATAAACAATTACATTAATTTTTGAGAGGCACACTCTCTCCAAAATACATTTGACATTGGTTATCTCTCGTAGCATTAGGCCAACTCCAAAGATAAGATACAAGATAACCCCTTCCAACAACAAATAAGTCTTTTTATATAGAAGGCTGGGCACACATAATAAAAGATGGACCCCACAATGCTAATGTGGCGACTCCAAGTTCTTCTCATGTCATGGGGGGATCCGTTGGAGCGTATGCATAGTAATATACCACCCATAAAAATCAACCATGTCCCCACGATCAAGCAAGAGAGATTGTGCAGGAAGCAATACACCAACATGGCTCAAGGGAAATGACATAGTTGATTCGTCATGAGTTGTTTGGATTGTAACTGCGTGTGAAACAAATTTATCTGGATCTTTAACAATTTCTGCAACATACATAATTTGGGCAATGAGCGGTGAGCGCGATCGGGGTGGAAGGTTGATGTCAATAGTGAATTGGGACCATCAAAATGGAGCCCTTGAAGGATGATTTAGCTGTAGCAGGAGGGCATAATGGCAGTGTTGGTCGTGGGAAGCAATAATTCCACTGATGTTGTGAGAAGTATGATTGTATCCATGAGTGCAAAGAGGGGGGTCGTTGCAGAATGGGTTATGTGTTGTGTCGATTGCGAGATGATGTTGTTTGCGAGGAAGATATTGAGTCAAAGGGAGAGGGTATAAAATAAAAGGTGGTTAGGCCATCAGATGTCATGCGTGAGGGGTTCAAATGGGTGGATTAGGCCTTAAACGTCTCTGTGTGTGTGGATTGAGGGGGGGGGGGGGGGGGGGGGTTGGAATGCCTAAATTGTGCCATTTGTATTTTCGTCTTCCTAATTGTTGCATGGGGTGTGGGAGGCATTGTCTTTTGCAGTGCAGGTGTTTAGATAGACACGTGTTAGGTCCTGTGTGAGATGTGATGTGTCCTTGGCATGGTTTGGAAAAGGGCAAAATCGTGCATGGTGCAGGACAAAGCTATATATATTGATTCTTACCTAACTACATAAGAAAATGCACACATGCAAGCAATGACTAGGGCTAACTGATGCAGCCTGCGTCACATCTTTGCGCATATTTATGTTATTGTTATTTTCCGCAATTTTTTTGTGTAGCGCATGTCTTCGCGCACAATTATTTATTTATCGTGCATGTATTGTTTACTTTGTATTGCACGCATTGCTCGCTCCCGATGTTACCGCTTATTGAGGTGATCGTCCAATAAGTCCATGAATAAAAAAGATCTATCAAATTAGGTAGTATGTTAATTAGGCAAGCAAAATAGAAATATTTAAGCATATTTAAAATAAGTCAATAATTTCAATTTTCGGAATTCTTTTATGATGGAAATTAATAAGAGGAGAAATCTTTGAAATCCCTATACTTTTGGTAACTTACCTAAAGTCCTAAAATTCCTATAAGCTATTTAAAGCCTTAACCCCTCCAAAGAAAGACAGCCGACCTCATTAGACAATTAATTCCTTCTACTTATAAAGGTCTGGTCTTTCCCTTTTTTATTTGAATAAATGTCTTGCCTTTAAAGGCCCTACCAATTAAACCCTTCTTTCCTTTATTATTTTCTGTCGGTGCATTAAAAAACAAGGTTGTCTCCTCCTTACTGGATAGCTTGGAAAAATTAGGAAAACGGAAAGAAAACTTTATTTTCCTGATAATCCAGCCCGCCACTGTCTTTTCCCCGCAAGTCGAGCGATTCCCCTTCAAATCTCTCGTCGTCGCCTCGTCGGGCACCGCCACCGTCGCCGCCGACTCCCCTGAGTTCCGGCGACCATTCCTCTGACGATCCCTATCGCCGACGACCCCTCCTGCCTCGACAAAATCAACCGGCCACTCCCAAGGCTCTGTCTCTTCCCGCAGCACCTCCAGAAGTCGAGACTGCCACCGTCGCCAGCTTCCGTGGGCTCCGACGACCAGACCTCTTCAACCTTCCACTGGAATCGACACACCCCAGTTCCACCTTCATTTCCTTCCTCTACCTGTCACCCGTATGCAGCAATCCGTTTGCCCTACCTCATGGGTCTGACTTTGCATTCTTGATCTAAGGTATACCCCTTCCGATCTCCTTGCTTGTGATGAGTTAGAATAATATTATGCTATGTTCATTTGACATTTAAGAAAATCAGAGTTTGCTTGCCCTAATTAATATAAAACACATTTGTCGTTAATTTGTAAACTTCTGTGTTCTTCTCATTCTTGGATAGACTTGTGGAAGGATTATTTCATGTTGTTAATAACGTTCGATTGTTTGGCTCATATGCGTGTTTGCGAGAGCGTAGTTGATTATCGATTATACTTGTGAAAATCTCTCTGGCAATGCATATTTAAAAACGAACTCGAAATTATTAATTTAAAATCGGAATCGAGAACTCCGGGTTACATCACTAACCCATGTCCCAATAATGATGTGATGCAACTGTATGATTCATTATACAATAATATTCATAATTTGATTGTATTAAAAATAGTTTCAAGTGGGAATTCTAGGTAGTATCTGCAATTTAATAAGAGTGCCATTAAATTAAACATATGACGATTGGTATTAGACGTTAAACGAAAGAACGACAGAAGTGCAAAAGTGGAATGTCTCTAAGTAATACAAGAGTGTTTGTACAATGTAGAGAAAGTTCAAACAACTACATAGACTCACAAAGTAATTTGGGTGGAGGCAAAGCGAGAAACGGAAGTAGCATGAAGAAGGGGAGTGGGTTCAAGTGATGGGTGAAATTAAGCTTAGGAATGGAAGGAGAGGAGTCCGAAGGGGGTTTATGGCGGGTCGTGTGCTAGGGAAAGGAGAAGGCGTTGCTTGGATGCTATCAAGGGGTGGAATATTATTAGTCAACAATAGTGGGGTGATTAGGTAGCAACGAGCTGAGGGAGCAAGCATTGCAATAGCTACTACATGTTAGGGAGGAAGCGGGGTGCAATGGAAGTTGCTGGATATGGAGGGAATGGGATAAGGTTGTTGATCTGCAGCTTCAACCCGAGGGAGTGAGGACGTTAGCAACTAGCGTCCGGGGGCTTCGATACCACCAGAAGGAGGAGTGCACAAAGTTGTCATTGTGCGCTTCTTCCCATGACCTAGTGGCTAAGTATTATAACGACAAACTCTCAATTCCTCCTTTAGAATAATAGAACCTAGTACTCTGCTTTAATAAAAATTAACATAGTTAGATGTCGTTGAAGGCCCAGATTGTCTGATCATGACATTGAAAACTCAAAGTACATCTCAGAAAAGCTACGCAATGGCGGGCTCTGATGGTCTAATGAGGCTCTTATAACTGATTACAATGGAAATAGACCCTAAGAAGACCCTGAGAGGCCCTTGATGATAGTGCTTTGCTTAATGTAGTTGATCTCCATCTACTCCCTCCGGCTTGGAAGAACTCATGTTCGATGAATGGAGACAATAATAGTCTCGGTTCATGCCAAATGTGTGCCTATCTAGCGCTTATGACGCTACATCAGTGAACAGGCATTCTATCCAATTTATCATCCATCTAATTTTAATTTTATATGGTGTCTCAATGATCTCGTGATCTAATATCTCTATGATGTCCTCGATGCTCACAGTCCTGCCAGAAGTGTAAGCCGCTACAAGGTGGAGGTTGAGGCTACGAATGAGGTTGATGTTGAGGCTGGTGTGGGTATCAGACTAAGGAACCAAATGATTAGGCATCTCATAATATAGAGTTAACCCCTCTACCATGAATATTAGGTGAATACATGTATCTTTTGGAATGTACAGCTCATATGCTTAGAATTGTGCAAGTACCCATTCACCTAACATTTAGCTTCTTAGCCTTCCCCCCACGAGAACCTCTCATAGGCTCAGGTCGAATGTGAATCATCATATAATTACCTTCTTTGATTCTTTGGTCTCTCATGTGACTCTGTTTAAATTTAAATGTTCCATTATCTAGTCTAATCCTACATTGTAATATATCATGCTAATCATTCAAATGATGCAAATGATGAGTAATTTAATGGATTACTAAAATGCGCCTCCATAGTGCAATGCATGTCTCTTAGGAAGATTAACTCACTCATCATGAGGCTCATCCTACGTTATCAAGGCGCGCGCCTGAGGCGTCGGGCGCACCGGGCGCAACCCACCGCGCCTTAGAAGGGCAGAGGCGGGCGACTTGCCTCAGGTGCAACTCAGGCGCGCCTAGGCTCTCGCCTCGCATGCCGTCCAGGCGCGCAATAGGCGCGCCTGGAATTCCCGTTAATTTTGTTACTTGGGCCGGCCGGTTTAATTAGGTTTAGGTTGGATTTTACGTAAGGTCGGCGTTTAGTCACTCTTTATTTATCTTTCACGAGGACTCATGCCTTTCTTCCTCTTCCATTATTCCCTCGATAGCTCGCCGGCCGCTCCTCTTTGCTCGATAGCTCGCCGGCCTCCTCTTCACGCCACCGTCCATCTTCCCAGTTAGGGGCTCGCAGCTCACCGACCGCTCCTCTTGGCTCGACAGCTCGCCGACCTCTTCACGCCACCGTCCATCTTCCCAATAAGGCTCGCCGGATCCACGACACAACCTCCTCTCCAAACGGTAACATCTACTCTCTATGTAAGATGAGATGCCTCTCTCATCCTTTTTAATGAATTGTAAATTTAGTGAACTGGTTCTTGGTTCACTGTTTTACATCTACTCGGCTCGACAGTTCACTGTTTTCGAAACGGTAACATCTACTTCAATCTTGGTGTGGTTCCAGTTCACTGTAAAACAATGAACTGAGGAAGCCCAGTTCGCTGTTTTACAACGATATTGCAGGTGCATTTGTCATAGTTGTTAGTTCAAGAGGGGTTGATGTTCAAAAATCAAAAGGTACACATGCCTAATGTTTTATATTACATGTTGTAGTTATTTTATTTGATTAATATTGGAAATTATATTTGGTAGCTTGCTTTGTTACTAAGTTTTTATTTGCCTTTAACATCTTGATCTAATAGTATTTTCAAATTTTCATTTTTGCGCCTGATGTAGCTCGGGCACGCGCCTGTGCTTTGCGCCTAGGCTCCAGGACCCATTTGCGCCTCCGTGCGCCTTGCGCCTTTCAAAACTATGGGCTCATCGGACATGATACAAAAGAATTGGTGGTGCACATGGTGAACACCCAAATGAATGATGCAGACAAGGCAACCACTAAACAATCAACTCCAGACTCTTAAATTTCACTAAAAAACTTGCTCTTCCTAGTAATGTGCAATGACTTTGAGACTCCAATACTAAAGATGAGTCAATCATTTTAATCTTATCATTGCCATTTCTTTTGGGTTGTTACGAAGATAACAATCTTACAACCCTCATCATAAAATGCTCACATGTTCGATCTCTTGTATCACGTGAAAGTACGATCGTAAAGCCATGACGTACCTAAAAGGAAGTGGGTATCATTCATGGGAAGAACGTTGCGACAAATACTAGTCTTAATCCATACAAGTTATCATTTTGTGACTTGTAGTATCGTTTGTCAATCCAAACTACCGCGATAGAGATGGAGGTGTTGTTCGATTTTCCATCGCATGCGCTTTAAACCCTTCAAAGCCACTACGTCGACACAACTCTTATTGGCAATGACACTAGGAAAGTAAGTGTACAATATCATAGTGCGTCTCTTGTCCTCATCTAAACAAGGTGTAGACAATAAACATCTAACAAAGCTCAACTCGAGGGCTCTATCCAGGTCACTCTCACAACCATTATCAATAATCATGATTATATCTCCCTCAGCTTGCACTACCTGATTAGGGTCAAACTCATTCTCACTCTGGACTAGTATATTCATCATTGGACTTTGGGACGCTACATGCTGATGGGTTTCCATCGGATCGTGCACACGAAGGAGCGGGACCCACGTTCATTTACTCCCGCCGGAAGACTTGATCGGATCGCCGATCCGACTCCGCGGTTGCGTCCGGCACGTCGCCGCGAGTCAAAATCATATATTTATGTATTGTTTCGGACATGTATTTATTTATTTAAGGGCTAAACCCACCGGCCAATCATAGCCGTTGATGGGGATGCCCTAATGTTAGTTTTCTCTTATAGATAGGTTTAGAGGGCTGGTTTAGAGGTCATTGTTGATTTTGGAGAAGTTCTTCCCGGAATCCAGCGATCAAGCCGCGGTGCCGATGCCGTGGAGCCCTAGGTGGTGACTCCTAGTGGTGGAAAATCATCCCCAAGGTAACCCTAACCCTTCCCCCCCTTTCTCCATCATCCCCCGTTGTTTTCCCCGCCCCTACAGCCGCTGAAACCCCTCTCCTTGCCGCCGACCTGCTGCTGGACAGCCCCCCTGCGGAGCCTTCCCTCTTCCACCGCCGACCACCGCCCCCCTCTTTCTACAGTGCCGCCGCACCCCCTCCTCCCTTCCCCGTCCAGCCACCACTCCTCCTACCCCACCGACCACTCCCCTTTGTCCCTACCTACAGCCGACTCCTCCATCTCCCTCTTCTTCGTGGAGCCACTCCCATATATTCCCCAAAAACCCAAGATCAATTCAGATCTAGGGTTTCCCCTCCCCGATCCGCTATTTCCTCCACCGTTTACCCCGTCGTTGCCCGGATCCGACCCCTAACGTCGGATCTACCACTCTTGTGCCCGGATCCACCCGTATTTGTCCGGATCTATCCGTTTTCAGCCCTCCCACCCCGTTTTCCACCGTGGACAGCCACCAACCACGTCCCCGGCCCGGATCTACTCCTCCAAATCCGCTATTTCCATTGCTCCAAACCAGCCCCTAGTTGTGAGTTACTTCATCGTGATTTGGTTGTATTATTTCTTGATATTGTTATTGGATAATCTAGTATTATGCTTGGATTTTGCTTGTGGTGTTTTGTGTCGATCGAGTACTAACTTGCAGGAGGATCTATTCGCCGCACGCTTTGCTTCGGCCCTCCGAGAGGAGGAGAGCCAACTAAAATCGCTCAATATTAAAATTATTCTCTCATTGCAATTATCTGTTTGTGGTGTTAAATTTTCATTGCTCAATTAATTGTTGGCGCGATTGACGGTTGTGTCGCATGTAGAGTCTAAGTGGTGCACCGCAAAACCTACCCTACATCACATGCCCTCTACTGGGGCATCTAAAGCATTGAATCTCACTAGGACAGGATGTTCCTGTGAGGCTGTGACTAGGGTTTTGTCGTTCATGTCTGTAGGAACATGACTATGCTCAATAGTGGTCCCTGATTGGGGAGGCTTCTTAAATGGAGGGTCATGGTGATCAGAAACTACGAATCTCATCAAACTACTCAAGAAGGGATCTAGTAAGGTCCCACCAAGGTGGGATTGCTTGAATCGAACCCCCTAGGTGTTAACATGTCGATGTTGGTGTTCAAAGATTGCAATTTGGTCCTCAAATCGTCAATGTGTGCTTGTGTATTGAACTAATCTAATGAGAATGTTTGAAATTCGACATTCAATATCTCTGTATTAGAGCTAGTCACTTGGGCAACATGGTTACTAGGACCTGCCATGAAATTCCTATAGATCTTACCACTATGTAGCATGAATTAAGCCCTAAACTCGGGGCCCTTATACCAAATATGTCGCAATACAAGACTATCAGGACAGACGCTTACCTAACTAAATAAGAAAATACGGTCATACATGTTATTGATGGCTTTAACTAACATGTAATTATTATGCGGTGCAACGGGATGATTCTGGTATAGGTCCCCACCATCTGTCGGCGGTTACGCATATTTCATTTACGTGTCTTTATGTATGTTATTTCAAGTGTTCAAATCGAGTTGTAGTTACGACTAATTAGAGTCGTTAGGTTTTAGTATTCATGCATCTACTTTTATTTTTGGGTATTTACATCCGTGCCACTTGTAAGTCTTTAAATAGACCCTTTGGGTCATTTTATGAGTTATGAATGAATGAAATCTCATATTATTTATCTCTGTCTAAGTTCCTCTCTCTCTAGTTCTCTTCTTCCTCTTCTACTCGCACTTTTCTCTTCCCTCTCTCTAGTTTCAATTTCTAGGGTTATGGTTGAGCACAAATCCCCTTCTTCCTCTTCTCCTCGCACTCTTCGCGGGTCGAGCTCGGCTCCCCTTATATCTCTGCCTCCACCGCCACCTCCGACGAAGCCCCGAAGTAGGCTCATAACACCTTGGTATCAGAACATTTCGATCCTCCTATTCCGCCTACAACACTTCCTCCTCATGCAAGCACGCACGCCAGTTGATCGACAATCGAAGCCAGCACATCATTTGTCGATCATATGCGCTTGTCCAACAGTCGTCTTCCCTGGCTGGATCCACGCGGACCGGCCTCTGCATGCACGCACGCGCTAGGACTTCGTCCTCAAGCTCGAGGACAGTCGGACATCAACGTCGGGCGGCACCTCGTCGGACGGCAGCTCATCGGACTATCGGACGGTCGGACGGCAGCTCGTCGGACGGTCGGACGACAGCTCGTCGGACGGTCGGATGGCACCTCGTCGGACGTTCGGATGGCACCTCGTCGGACGGTCGGACGACACCTCGTCAGACGGTCGGACGACACCTCGTCGGACAGTCGGCCGGCACCTCGTCGGACAATCGGACGACACCTCGTCGGACAATCGGACGACACCTCGTCGGACAGTCGGACGACACCTCATCGGAAATTCGGACGTCATCTGGTCGGACAGTAGTCGAACGTCACCTCGTCGGACATTCATACGTCACCTCGTCGGGCAGTCAGACAACATGTTGTCGCACAGTCGAACGACACATCGTTGTCAGACAGTCGGACGACATGTCTTCGTCTGTTGGTGGGACGGTGTTCGGACGACGTATTGTCAACGCATTGATAGCCGGACGGCATGCCATCGACCACTTTGTCGGTCGGAGGGCGTGTCGTCGCATAGTCGGGTTACGTGACATCATAGAGTCGGGCGGTGTGTCGTGGCATGTCAGACAGTCAGAGGACGTGCCTTCGGACAGTCTGAGGGTGTGCCACCGGACAGTTAGAGGTCGAACGGCATGCCATCGGACTGACGAACAGAATCACATGCACCCTTAAGCTCAAGGCAAGTAATGCTATATTTCGTAATTATGCAAGTTAAAAAAAAAATTATGACATTGTTAGTGTTGTTGATGAGAAAACAACTGAGTTGTGGCATAGTCATATACATGAAAAGGTGTTGGATTAACCAATAAGAACTTGTATATTGTCACAGTAGCTTGACATAGTTGATGATATTGAAAAATGTCATTTTAGGATCTCCCGGATGGAATTGTTTGTGAGGGGGCGGCTGTAAAAGCGTGAAGGAAAATGCATATTCGTTTGGATGGATTTAAGGCCCTGTAATTATAATTAGGGGTCCATTTTCATTGGAATTGGACCTCAATTCCAATTTTGATGCCCCAATTTAATCCAACCGAACGGACCCTAAAAGAAAAGTCAACGTCAAAGTGGAGTGCTTTTGTTTTTAATATTTAGGAAATTATTGTTTGTCAGAATCTGTTTAAGAAGCTGTCAAAACATCTACTTGCTTGGGCGGAGAAGGCTGGATTGCTTCTATGTTTCTACTTTTGGGACTTCAGCTAAAATTATATTCTCTTAAGGAATACTGCATGGTGTATTGATAAAATATATTTTCCTTTGTATGCAGCAACATGAAGGCTGCACTTTCATGCCCTTTCCACTATCTTGTATGAGATCTCATATTTTCTTTAAATGCCTACTAAACTCTTAAAACTCAATGCATTTCAAGGGTGTAAGAATGTCAATCCAGTAGGTTAATACAAGATTAATATTGCTATTCACAATGGATGTGCTATTTATCATCGAATTATAAGAGATGATAAATTATATTCTCTTAGGGGATATATAATAGATGTTAGAAGAGTAGGAATTATAAGAGTTTACCATCGAATTTTGATCAAATTATAAAAGTTTACCATCGAATTTTGATCAAATTATAGAGCTAATGAGGTCACTCCAAGCTCATTAAAAGAGAATGAAAAAATTTGAATCACTGAAACAAGAATTAATTTCAGACCAAAATTAAAATTTGTAACCATAAATATGAAAAAAAAAGGAAGAAGGACGGCTGGTTGTCGGACAGTTATTCGGCACGGCGTCAGACGACAGCTCGTTGGGCAGTCAAATGATAACTCGTCGGACAGTCGGACGGCAGCTCATCGGACAGTCAGACGACACCTCCTCGAATAGTCAGACGACACTTCGTCGGACAGTCAGACGACACCTCTTTGGACAATCAGACGACATGTCGTCGTCAGACAATCGGACGACATGTCATCGCCTGTCGGTGGGACGACGTTCAAACGGCGTATCGTCAACGTGTTGTTAGTCGGATGGCATGCCATCGACCCCTTTGTCGGTCAGAGGGCGTGTCGTTGGATAGAAAGCTAGACACACGTAATAAGAAAATAAAAAACAAGCTAAAAATTACTGCATTTAAAGAAACCCATTTGAATCGGGCTCCGCAATGCCAAGGTGACAGGTTTGAGTGATTCTCATGCCATGAGGGGATCCGTTGGAGCATATATGTAACACCATATCACTCAACTAAAATAAAAAAATGTTCACATATTATAAGGCCAAAGACCCTAAACATGAGGTTGCGTGTTTAGAATGTTCCATGGTGTAATTGTATTGATTTTAATTCATGTGAAGTCCGTGACTGATATATCACTGTCTTTCCATCGTCACAATCTTGATATATGGAGATGAGTGAAGCATTAATTTTCAAGTAATGGTATACAAGTGCTATAAGTTTAGATGCGGAATGTGGATTTTGTTTGCTAAATTTATTTTTTAGCATGCTCATTATTTAGTTTGCTTAGTTTTACATTCGAGACAATTGCTACCTCTTGAAAAAAACTTTACTGATACATTTTTCCATCCCAACATGACAATTTGGCACAAGTTTGTTTCCGTTAAATGTTAAAGTGCAATTATATTCAATTGAATTGTAATTTTGTCACTGTGGCATTCTGTACATTACAAATAGTATTTTGGATGCAAATTTCTGATGCACTGTTATTATTATTGTTTTATTTTATTTCTCTTTCTTGCATACAAGGATTTCCCAACAGTTCATTAGGACTGCTTAACGATACCGCTCTGCTAAAATATAACTGTTGTCTTTTAAAGATTATACATGCCAGTAGATTACAAGAATTTTTTATTCAGTCCCATTGTAGGTATCTTACACTTCATGGTTTCTCGATGCATTTAATTATGCTATTGCAACCAACATGGATGTGCTCAATCTGAGTATCGGCGGACCTGACTACTTGGATCTTCCATTTGTGGAGAAGGTGATTTTTTTGGATTCAGTGCTTGTCATTTATTTTGGATTCATTTAATTTATTATCAGTCATTTATTTCCATAAATTTTTGTGTACCCTTTAGGTTCCTGCATTTTAACTAATGAGAAGATTTTGACTTTGAGTGGACCCCCAAGATCTTCATGATTCTTGCACTATACTTTTTTCAGGCTTCCACTTTCTCATTATCTTTGTATTCCATATCTCAGGGTTTAGATAGTAGTACTGATATTCTTCAAGTTAAATTTTGTAGTTAACATGTAATATTTGTAGCTACCAAAGATTCCGGTTGGTGGATGTCGGGCTCATCTCGGTTTAAATTTAAAATATTGGACATTGGATTGCATGATTATATCTGGAATATTTGTAAAATATTCTATTTCAATATAAAGGGAAAATGGTCCTTTAGTGAAATATTCGTCTTTCCAATTTTACCATTTTTATTGCAAAATTTTCAACTTCTCATAAGTGAATTTAATTTATATATTTTTTATTTTATTTTAAAAAAAGGCGTCATCATCCTCATAATTTATGTTGAGTTTTGTGTTCGGCGTGACAAAATTTTTTACAAGGACGACGACGAAAGATGTAATGTCGCTCACGTGCATGACTGCTTGTGTGTGTGTATAATTTTTAACTTCTAAATATACTAGTGTAGGATTCTTAAATCCCCACGGTAACAATTAACAAATATGATAACATTAGCTTATAAAGATTTTTAAGACATTTGTTATGGGTCCCCACCATCCGTCGCCAGTTATGCATATTTCATTTGCGTGTCTTTATGTATGTTATTTCAAGTGTTCGAGTCGAGTCGTAGTTACGACTAATTAGAGTCGTCGGGTTTTAGTATTCACACATCTACTTATATTTTTGGGTATTTACGCCTGAGCCTTGTCGCACCGGTTGAGGTGTTGCCGTGTAACCTTGAGGTCACGGGTTCGAGTCCTGGAAGCAGCCTCTTGCAAAATGCAGGGTAAGGTTTGCCTACATTTCACCCTTGTGGTGGAACCCTTGCTCGGACCCTCGCTACGCGGGGATGCTTCGTGCATCGGGCTTCCCCCTTTTATTTTACGTTTGCGCCACTTGTAAGTCTTTAAATAGACCTCTTGGGTCAATGTATGCATTATGATGGAAATTATGAAAGTTCTATTTCTCTCTTGAGTTCTTTTATCCTCCCTCAATTTCTAGGGTTAAGGTTGAGCACGGCTCCCCTTCTTCCTCTCCCCTCGCATTCTCCGCGGGTAGAGTTCGGCTCCCTCTTGTATCTCCGCCTTCACCGCCACCTCCGACGAAGCCCCAAAGTAGGCTCGTAACATCTTGGTATCAGAGCCTTCGGTCCTCTTCACCCCTTCAAACAGCAGCCCCAACGGGCCTTCGTTCCGCTTCGACGACGCCGACCCTCCAATCCACGGTACACTGCTAACAGCCGTCGTCAGCCACATCCTTCTATTCGACGCTACAGCCTCTGACTCCTTCCAGTCTACTGCAGCCACATTCTTTCAGTCTACTGCAGCTACGGAAACCGCAAGGGTACGATCCCTCCCTTCTTTGTTCGGTTCTATCCACCGTCAAGCAGCCGCATCGAGCCTTTGCGGCGATCGGCAGCCCAGCGCGCGTCCTTCTCAACGGACCTTGCTTCCAACAACCGAGCTCTTTCGCACCAGCAGCCGCCATCTTCCACCTTCACCGCCGACAACTTTCCTGAGCTTCCCCGGCTCGACATCTCCTTCATTGAGCCATCGCTGCCGTATGGTCTCTTGAGCCACCTGAGCAGTCGTATCGAGCATCCCGTACTCGTCTCTTCGTCGAGACGAACACACAACCATCCTCTTGAGCCCAACATCTCTGTGTCACTTCGAGCCCTGCACCCCTGCTTGTTTCGAGCCCCGCGCAGGCGACAACTCCCCAGCGCCCATATGTCCTCCTTTTAGCCGCCTTATCCAAATTCATACTCCAGAAGTTCTTAGAGATGTCGGCGTCACATGACGCCGTGCTTGCGCAACTCACTGCCAGCATTGACAGAGTTTACCTCGGAGGCACGATCCCATCGACGCAGTCATTGATCCCACCCGCGCCCGAAGATGCTCCGCCGCTCTCATCGCTCCACCATCACCTCCGGTTGTTCCCTCCCCACATTTCACACAACCGGACTTGTCGCCGCCGAGCCCCGCGGTGGTGCCGCCTCATTTTTCACCGCCATCCATCTCTGCGGTCTCCCCTCTGCCGCCTCCGCTCCAACCACATGTTCGTGTGCTCCATCTCGATCCATTCCTTCCGACGTCCGCCCCCGCGTCGTTGTCGCCGCTTCTCCTCGCCGCAGCTCACTTTCAGCATAGTCCGTCTCCCTCGATTGTCTGCATCCCCCAGACACACTCACCCCAACTCCAAAGATTTTTTAGGTCTCAAATTACTATCAAAAATTATTCGATGATTGTCTCGCCCCTCATGGATTTATTAAAAAAACTCATTTCAATGGTCCCAAACGGCTCAAGCAGCTTTTGAACAATTTAAAAACTTTCTGATTTCTTATCCAATTTTAACAACACCAAATTTTCTTGAGTTCAACATTGAGACCAATGCCTCTAGTACAGTAGTACTGGTATTGATGTTGTTCTTTTGCAGCACAACCAACCAATAGCTTTTTTCAATAAAACCACCCTTAAATACATAAATCCACTTATATATGAGAAATGTATGTTGTTACTACCGTCGTATCTAAATGGTGTCATTATTGCCACACTTTCAGTATCAAGAGCTTACACAATTTACTCACACAAAATCACCATACAACGGAACAACAAACCTTCCTATCTAAATTTTTGGGCTACGACTATACGATTAAATACAAACTGGTAACAATAATATAATTGTAGACACTTTCTCGTTCTCCATTACATGTCAATGAATCATGCTCAGCTTCCCAACATGTTCTAACTATGGCAACTTCATCATTATGGGAGGATTTACAGCATGATTATACTACCGATACCATCACTCAAGACCTATTATAGAAAATTGCACTCAACCCCAAATCTCAACGAGCATGGAACAAAAAAAGAGGCTGCATCTTTTTTAAGACTCAATTATACATTCCATAAAAATCAAAATTAAAACATAAATTAATCACTGTTGAAGGCAAGAACTTGGCTCACATGCAAGAGCCAACATCTCAACCCGTAAGAGCCAAGGTCTCGGCTTCGGACTATAGTATAGCCGACGGTTACTTGTTTGTGAGCGATCATGAAAGCAGAAGGCAAAGAAGAGAACAGAAGACTATTTCATTCCTCGAACGAGGTGGTCGTGTTACATTATGGAGGTCCCGCCACATATCCATGAGTGTATAGGAACTCCCCCTTCCGAACCAAGTGTTGTGCGAGTTCGGAGAAAGACATGCGTGGTCGCCAAATTTTCAGATGGGTGACCTTCACAGGGTGTCAACTGCCACTCGTTACAATGTGGTCATATTTATAGGAAAAAACAGGGGAGGTGGTACTTTGCTTTTAGAAGGTGTACCACACTCCCAGGCGAGGTCAACTGGGCTCTCCGAGGTGGCGTGTTGTCATGTCCTCAATGTGTATTTTGGTTTCGACGAATACGGGTAGTACAATCATAGAAGCACAACACATTATGGAGGCCACTCTGGTATCCTGGGAACTTTGCATAGATTACAAGCTCAATTTCACTGTACTAATATGAAAAGTGATATTACTAAATTTATTAAGGAAAACGCTCTATGTCAGCAAGCCAAACCCCTCAATCATTCCCTATTTGGTCTTATCAAGCCCTTACCTACCCCGACAAAATTATGGTCAGACCTAACTATGAATTTCATAACTTATCTACCATTGTCCTCAACTTATTCAATAATTCTTGTGGTGGTTGATCGATTCTCTAAGGCAACTCAATTTGCTCCTCTTAAGCCGCCCATTACAGCTCCTATTGTAGTTACAACTTTCTGGAATTATATCGGTAAATTACATGATTCAGTTCGTCTCCCCATGGTTTACTTTACTATTGTACAGGTGCCATTAAAAATGAAGATGTCGCGATGACTCTATAAACAAGGGATGAACAAGTTTACCAGCTCAGAGAAAATTACACAAATCTCAAAACCATATGAAGACAAATGCGGACAAGCACAGAGCGTACATTGAACTTCATAAGGATGATTGGTTGTTACTTAAACTGCATCCCTATCGCCAAATTTCGATGAAGAGACCGACAAACAAGAAGCTTAATTTAAAATTCTAAGGACCCTTTCAGTTCAGAGGAAATTGGAACAACATATCGTTTTAACCTTCCTCCGGAGTCCAGAATACATCTATTATTTCATGTTTCTCTTTTAAAACCCTATTTCGGAAATTGAAATCAGGAAATCGCAGATCTTCCACTACAGAGCCTCAATAATAAGCCTATACATGAACCTCTTGCCGTCATTAGCACTCACCAAATCATTTGGCAGGGCCTTAATGTAACAGAAGGCCTGGTACAATGGAAAGGCTTACCTCTGGCAGGTAGCAACTGGGAGGACTTAGACTACCTACAAGAGTTTCCTCTTGAAACAGTTACCTCTCAGACACATACCCGAAATTATACAGAAGAACGAGAAAAAAAAAACATAAACAAAAAGCAGCTTCCAGAACCAAAAAATGATTTTGCAAACATCTCTTGGAATTGGACAAAAAAATGGCCGGCACAACGAAAAGTTAACGTAAAACTGAAGGAATCATCCCTGGAACAGTAAGCACCCATCATCAAAGGACACATAAGAGTTACTAGTTGTGCTCCTTCATCTCCCTCAACACCGGCAATGGGAGTTGCGACTTCATCGACAGACGACCAGGGCCAGTATCTCCAATGCCCTCTCCAACGTTGCGTGGTTAGGGTTTTCTTTGCAGTGCAGGGCTATGCAATGAAGACATCACAATTTAAAGGCAACGGCATCTGGTACGAGTACCTCCGTTTGAGCCTATGGTGGATTGAAGGCCAGACCCATCAAGCGTCTCGTATCAAGCTAGATTTATTCAATGTGGCTGTGATTAAAAGTTATAATCAGATGACGGCCCCATGTCAATATCATATAGAATGTTAAGAACGTTTTAATCTTTGGTTATGAACAGAACCAATTATATGTAATAAGGATTTTGATTTTGATTATGAAAGTAATGCCTTAGCTTCTTCTTCCTTAAATGTACCGTTAACTCTACGCCGACCATTCTCCTCCAGTCATTCATTTACCTACCTTCACCCAGACAATATGACAGACCGCCGAGCCAGATGATTGCTCTTGAACTATGATGAGACATTTGTACTAGGACTTAATTGTAAGAAATTATTCTGGCTCGAATTTAAAGGAGACAACGATGAGGAACGACAAGGACCATGAGAACAAAGCTCAAGGACAAGCTCTTTTTGGAGGCGGCGATCTTATGGTCCTGAATTGATCGGGACTCTGATTCCCTATCGGGATCCCAATAGGGACAGGGCATCAATGAGCTTTTGATTTCTTTTGGACATCAATGCACTTCTTTTTTTAATTGCATTTTAAAAGTTTTGGCAAACATTTGACCTCCTTTGTATATGGATAGGAGGAGTTTAATAAAGGGAAGGTTAGAAGCCCTAAATTTAACCTCTCTCTCTTTTTCTCTCATTCGTTAGTCACCGGTGCCTCCTTACACGCACGTCGCCTCTCGAGTGGAGACCCCCCTGCGGGCGAGATCCCCCAATCTTCTCCTTCTACCATCTCTATCCCGGCGTTACTTCTCTTTCTTTCACCATTGGGGGTCATCAAGGTAATTTGGGCAAGTTCTCTCCCACCTTCGATCCCTTCATGTCTCGGCCGGTGGCGCGATCCTTCACATAAGTTTGCAAAAGCCTAGACTATGTTGTTAAAAATATTTACCAAAAAGGGAGTGATGCCATGCGTAATGTTCGGAGACTTAAATTAATGCTTATGAAAGTTCATTCTTCTCTTTTTCTTTGAAATAATCATTTAGATGAGGGTTTTCTCATCACAGAGTGCACACTTATGGTCTACTATTGTAATTTGTATTAATGATTCTTCATATCTCTATTTGAGTTGTCCCATGCTTAACTTTAGGAGGGACCAAGTTAATGTTTATGGTAGTTCATCCTCAGTATGAAATTTCTCATTTTTGTTATACGGTTATAAAGGACTATATGTGATTGGATTCCTGCTAGCTCTGCATTTGATCTTCCTCAAATGTTGCACTTCTGCTATCCAAACCCTTAATGTCTTGTTCGAAATTTCTAATTTCTAGATTCTTACGAAGCATTATAGACAATTTCTTGAATACTGATGCTTTTTATTTCTCATGCCATTGAAATTACTGTTCAGGTGTGGGAGATCACAGCAAATAACATCATTATGGTTTCTGCAATTGGAAATGATGGCCCTCTGTATGGAACCCTTAATAATCCTGCTGACCAGAGCGATGTTATTGGAGTTGGTGGTATCGATTACAACGATCACATTGCATCTTTCTCATCACGCGGCATGAGTACTTGGGAAATCCCACATGGGTACATAAGCTTCTCAATTAAGACTTTTTTTATTGAATTGTTTTTCATATATTTTTTTATTCTGGAATTTCCATCTTAGCTTGCAATTTTGTGCAAAACTCTTGTATGGTTGCTTGTGCTCAATTTTCCTTGTAGCATGATTTCACTTCATAGTGGAGAAATTTCTAGTTTGTGAAAATGAGTTTTAAGTTATCCTGCAATTTTTACAGGTGCATCTGTACTATAGTAAAGAAATTCACAATTTTGAATTGCTTTTTTCTTTCCAGTTTTACCTCTATTATTTCCTCCCAATTTTATCTTTTATTTACAACTATTATTTATACTATGTATTAAAAAATCCTCATCTTTTGGTGGTGACACCGTTGAACTAAATTAAAAATATTTTTGAACATGTTTGTCGCCTAAAGGTGCCACTGACCTAGGATTGTGTGATGATCGTCGTGCTCTCTCCAACATCTATTGGGAGTACTATTCACATCACCGTATAGAGGTGGCATTGTGTCCAAACGCTAGTAGATTGTGTTATGGGCTTGTTTTGACGGGGATCGATGGAGGCGGGGATACAAGGGCAAGCCCTAAGAATGGAGGTAGAGGAGGAGATGTTAGAAAAAAGCTTGGGGAAGAAGGAGAGGAAAATCCTAGAGGAAGAGGGTTTGAGAGAGAGAGGGGAATTTTAGAGAGATAAAGAAAACTTGATATTTCATTCATTGATTCCACTTACATGACTTCCCGGGTTTATATAACAAGACCCAGGGGCAGACCCGTAAATACATTGAAATACATAACATATTAAAAATACATGGAAATATTAAAAATATTAAATGCTCCTATGACTCAATGCGACTTGACTCGTACGGTAAAGACTCGATACAATGCGACTCAATATAATAAGACTCCTAATACTAGATAACCAACGGCGTGGGGTCCATAACACATGTGTATTCCAAGTTTATTAAATAGCACTTTATTATTGCATAAGTAATGCAAATTGACTTCATGTGATGAAATTTACTAGCTGTAATTCACACTCAAAGACATCCAGAGCTAGTAAAGTTTCTTCTAAATTTGAACATACTACGGCAATCAATCAATCCACTAACTTGAAAAGTTGAATCTTATTTTCAGAAATACTATAATATTGTTCAACAATGAAACTTGTTGCTTTGCTCTGTTTGTAAGTGTCAATATTTCAAAAAGAACTTGCTTTTACTCAGAAATCTTTTCTTTATTATATAAGTTATTTAAGTTTTAGCTTCATTAATTCACAGCTCATGAACTCAAGGGTTCTTTTATCTTTACATAATTTCCTAGAATTTTCAGTGTTTGGAACCTGGAAAGTGTACCAGTTACTGTTATCCTACTGAAATTAGATGATGGTGAATGTTAATGTGCAGTGTATTTTCTTCTTTTTAGTGAATTAAGAAATCTTCTACGCGTCTACTCACATGTGACAGATGTGAGTATTTTTTTTAACAGATACGGCCGTGTAAAACCGGATGTTGTTGCTTATGGCCGAGACATAATGGGTTCTAAAATCACTACTGGCTGCAAGAGCTTATCTGGTACAAGTGTTGCCAGTCCAGTGGTTGCAGGTGCTGTGTGCTTGCTTGCTAGTGTTATTCCCGAAGGATCCCACAAAGACCTTCTAAATCCTGCTAGCATGAAGCAAGCTCTGGTCGAGTCTGCTAACAAACTTTCAGGCCCCAATATGTATGAACAAGGCGCAGGAAAACTAAACCTGTAAGTAGTCCCCAATTTCTATTTTGTCTCTCCTATGTTAACTAAAATTTAAGGGTGTCACAAACTGAATCGATTCGGATATCACTTCCATTGAACCTGGATCTATGATATACGGATTTGGATTTGGATACTTTTTGAATATTTGCATTGATATTCAAATTCAGATTCTGTGTTCAAGTGTAGTATTTGAATTGTGAGTAGGTTTGAGTTAGATTCGGTCGTGGTTCAAAATTTGTTAATTTTTAATTAATTTGTTTACTAAAATACTAAATGATAATAAAATATTTAAATATATAACTATTCGCGAATCCTACGAATAGAGACATTGATATTCTGATTCGGATTCAACAGCTAATCGAATCCAAATTCTTATTCGGATTCCAAAAAATTGAATTCTTATCAAATCTTCTCGAATAAATTCTAAAACTATTCACAAACTATCTAATTGATATTATTTTTAATTCTGTGCGGCTGCAGATGGAGCTCATACGAAATCTTGAAAGACTACAAGCCACGAGCCACCATCTTCCCCAGCGTACTTGACTATGAAGATTGCCCCTACACTTGGCCTTTCTGCCAGCAACCTCTGTATGCTGGTGCCATGCCTGTTATCTTCAATGCCACCATTCTCAATGGCATGGGCGTGATAGGCTTTGTCGAGTCTCAGCCAACATGGCATCCCTTTGATGAAGTCAGCAATCTACTCAGTATTCGTTTCACATATTCGGACGTTATTTGGCCTTGGACGGGTTTTGTCGCTCTCCATATGCAGATTAAGGAAGAGGGTTCACTCTTTTCCGGCCTCATCGAGGGAAATGTGACACTCAAGGTATACAGTCCTCATCATGGCGAGAAGGATGGAAGGATCAGTACATGCTCCCTTTACTTGAGACTAAGGGTGGCTCCAACACCTCCTAGATCAAAAAGAATTCTCTGGGATCAATATCACAACATAAAATACCCGCCTGGCTATATACCGAGAGATTCACTAGATGTTCGCAATGATATTCTAGACTGGCATGGAGACCACCTTCACACAAACTTTCACATCATGTACAACATGCTCAGAGATAGCGGATACTTTGTGGAAGTGCTTGGATCCCCCTTCACATGCTTCGATGCCAGCCATTACGGGACGTTGTTAATGGTGGATCTCGAAGACGAGTATTTCGAAGAAGAAATTGAGAAGCTAAGAGATGATGTTGTTAACGGCGGGCTGGGTCTCGCGGTGTTTGCCGAGTGGTACAATGCGGATTCGATGGTGAAGATGAGGTTCTTTGATGACAATACACGGAGTTGGTGGACTCCGGTTACCGGCGGTGCGAATATACCGGCCATTAATGATCTTTTGGCGCCACTAGGGATCGCCTTTGGCGGAAAAATATTGAACGGGGATTTTTCCATCAATGGAGAGCAGAGCCATTATGCTTCGGGAACCGACATTGTAAAATTTCCCGGAGGTGGATATTTGCATAGTTTTGAATTCCAGGACAGCTCGGAAACCGGTGGAAAACAGAATTCAGGGGTGTCAAAGGTTGGCTGCTTTTGCCTTTACTCACCTACCTCCTCTTGAACAAAAGAAAAAATCGTGTATGACTTAATACAGTAATTGTTACAACCACAGATGGATTGGTGTACCGTGTTTGGAATTTTTTTTGCTCCATGGTTTTTTTTTACCGTTAGAAACGGCTTTTTAAGGCGTTTGATCCGTAGGATCAAGCTCAAAGTTCTATAAATACACTCTTAACAATCTTTCTATTATTTGAATGCTATTAGATGCATGGTGATTATCCATTGTCCTTTTTCTTGATCTCTCTCAATTATGTGCAGGAGTCCTCGATCCTCGGACTTGTAGAAATTGGTGCAGGAAGAGTTGTGGTCTACGGGGACTCGAACTGTCTTGATAGCAGCCACATGGTAACCAATTGTTACTGGCTTCTGAGGAAGATGATGGACTTTACCAACAGGAATGTTAAAGATCCCATGCTCTTCTCAGATTCCTCCAGAATTAGTTTTCCGATGCATGAGGATCGAAGCAGGTTACCTTCTCGCAGAACTGACGTGAACTTCTCTATATACTCGGGAGTGGTTGGCCGGGAGTTGATGTGTTACCAAGACTCCAGGTTTGAGGTTTGGGGAACAAGAGGATATGGTGTTCAGCTGACGGGTAGGAACAGGAAGTTACCAGGATATCCAACCATAAGCTCACGCGGAGACCTCAATTTCACGAAGAGGGCAGCTGAATCAAATGAAATTCGAGATAGCAGATCAGAGCGAAACTCTTCCGGCGCATTTACTCGAAACGGGTTTAGCCAGAGCATGGACTTCTTGGGTTTGCTTAACCATGATGAGGTAACCCAACTTTCTTGTCCTTGTAATCTCAATCTGTCGGTAAATGTAAAGAATGTTGAGTTTATTTTAGGCTCTGTTTAGGACAATTGTGGCATTTGAGTAGTGGTCTGTGTGAAATTGTGTTTGCAAACACAGTGGTGGTGATTTTCCTGCATTTTAAATATTCGTGACAGCTGTTTTTACCAAATTCCACATTCTGGGATTTGGGCGTTCACGACTGCTAAAGTTTGACCACACCTACATAACTTTGGTCACGTTTTGACCTAAAATGTTGTTTGAGGAAATCAGCATTGGGGACCACACTTACCCAACCACTACTTTTTTTTCATAATTGCGTTTATAACCGCGACAACTCTCCAACCATTCCCCCAAACATGGTCATTTGTAGGCTTATATTTACTTAGCTGATAGCTGCCCACACATGCCTGCAGGATATGCCAATATTTGTCGCAACACAGTGGATGATTCCCGCTTTTGTTGCCGTGACTTGTAAGTCAAAAATTGATGACCCGAGCCTCCACATTTTCCTCTTCAGATCTCCATCTTATGTTTGCGCCCAGCGCTAATCGATGTAATTGTCTTTTAGGCCTCGCGCTATTCTTGTGCTGGAGAATGCGGCAGAAGCGCAGACGTCGGAGAAAAGGATCAGCATCAGGCAGGTTGTTATTTGTAGTCTAGTGCTCGGGTATGCTGAAGGACACCGACATTGTGCATTCGACGAAATAATGGTATTTGCTCGGAGATTGCGAAATGAAGACTACTGAGGCTGGATTTGAGCATTTTGGCAAAGATAGCATTTTTGGTAGCGATATTTCCTGGCTGCAGCTGCAGCTGCAGCTTTGTTGCCAATCCAGCTTCTAGGGTTAAGATCAAATGCAAATCTGCTCCTAAACCACCCGATCTGTCCGCCGACATTTGGGCAAAATTATCATTCTTCCTATGGTTCTATTATATATATATATATGGTTAATTATGGGGACCTCCTCTAAGATTTTACATGATTACAGGGATCTTATCTATACTTTTAGAAATTATAAAAGCCTCTAATAAGAGTGCTTCCCTCCAGAGGGGTGATTTATTGTACTTTAACAATGTACACTTAGAGGGGAGGTTTTTTTAGTAATTGCAAGAAGAACAGAGGAGATTTGTAATTATGCAAGATCTCAGGGAGGTCCGCGTAATTAACCATATATATATTTATATGTAAATAAAATCAGGTGCAATTATAATTTGCGCGATCTGGATAGATTCGGGGCGGTCTGTTTCAGTGCATCATCAAGTTTTTTTTCAGTTAGCAGCATTTTGCCATAAAACTATTATGAGCTCCTGGTGCAGCAGGCGCCTGGAGCTCCAGCACATGCAATTTTATTGGTAGGTAGAAATTTCTCCAGGGATGCAGATTTCATGAAATTGATGACAAGAGTGTATCAAAAACAAATTTTATGTGTTATATTCTCTTTTATTCATAGAATATTTAGAAGAACAATGTCATTAGCATTTCAGATTTTGCTATTAGCTGTCATATTATATTAGCACTCTAAAAAAAACTCACACCAACATGCTATTAGCACACGAACTCAACACTCGAGCCTTTATCCCACTATAGTGGGGTCGGCTATATGGATCTTTTGTCGCTATTGTGCTCTATCTTTAGTCATAATCCACTAATGCATAAGTACATCATGTCTTTCCGTATAGTCTCATTACAAGTCTTTATTGGTCTACCTCTCCCGTTTAACATGCCTAGTGACTAAACTCTCATAACGCATAACAGGTGCCTCTAATGGTCTCCTTTGTATGTGTCCAAACTAGGCGTGCAAATTTGGCCTGGGTCTGGTTGCCCGGCCCGGGTCTGAGCCCAATTAGGCCTGGGCCCGATTAGGCCTGGGCTGGGCCAGGCCTAAGGGTGCTCAATAGGCCCCATTATTTGGGTAGGGCAGGGCCTGGTGCCCGGGCACCAGGCAAAGCCTGGTGCCTGTTGAGAACAATGAGTTAGGCGCTGCCCAGCTTTATAGCTGGGCAGAACCCAGCATTTAATGTTGGGCAGCACCTAAATGTTGGCGCTGCCCAGCATTAAATGTTGGGCTGCCACGCCCAGCATTTAATGTTGGGCGTGGCTGCCCAACATAATGGCTGCCGCTGCCTTTTGGCAGTCATTAGTTTTATAAAATATATATTAATATATATAATATTATAGAATATTTATTTATTTTGGGGCTTGCTTGGGCCCGGTCTTTTAGGCTCAAGCAGGCCCCCTTATTTCGGTGAGGTCCGGGCCTGGCCTGGGCCCGGTTTGGCAGAGGCCCGGTCTGGGCCTGGCAAAAATAAAGTTCGGGCCCGGGTCTTAGCCCCGTGCAGAGAAACCGCAAAAACCGCCCGCACTGCACAAACCGCACCGTTTTTTAAACTGCACCGCGTATTGTGGGTGTGGTGCGGTTTTGAAAATCTATAAATCGCGCGTGGTGCGGTGTTCGAATTTCAAAAATCGCAAACACCGCACCGCACCGATATTTTAGGTACTTTGAATTTTTTTATAAATATATAACTTATCACGAGCAAAAAGAGTAGCTGGGCATTTTATTTTGATATTAAAAGAGCAGCTGGCATTTTATTTGATTAAAAGACTGACTGGGCATTTTATTAATCCGGGCTGGGTTTTACTATATTACTATATTAGTTTTCTGCTTTCATTAATGGTAGCTTCCAGCTGTGTATAAGTGTATTTCATTTTATTCAAAGCACTAAAGGCTAAAGCAGACGGACGGTTGGACGCCTGGACGGGTCTCCCTCTTCGCAAAAATTCTTCGGCTCTTCCTGCGTCAGTGCAGTTTGCCGTCTAGGGCTTCCTGCATCTTCCTCCTCTAGTGCTTCCTGCGGGAATGCGGGCTGCGGCTAGGGCTTCCTGCATCAGTGCTTCCTGCGTCAGTGCATCTTCCTCCTCTAGTGCTTCAGTTGTTTGATTAACAGTTGTTTGATTAACATAGCATTATTCAGTTGTTTGATTAACATTATTCAGTTGTTTGATTTTTATTGCACCCCTAATTTTTGTTTTCTTACAGCACTGTTTTCTGCATCCATGTTACAATCATGTCAATCAAAAATGTTAAAGGGAAAGGGAAAGTACCTCAAATTGAAGCCGTGGAGAAAGAGTTACAAGTTGAAAGTACAGGGGAGAGAACACTATCATGTGACGATGAGGCTTCAAAGCATCTAGATAAGAAACAGAAAGAAGAAATTCATGATAGTAGCAAGTTTAAGTCTCAAGTGTGGGAATGGTTTACAAGTACAAGGACAGTGATGGAAAAGATCGGGCCAAATGCAAACATTGTTCCAAAATATATGCAGCCGACCCTAGAAAGAATGGTACTAGTGCATTGAGAGCACATATGACGACTTTGTGTCGATTTCGGAAGGTTGCACCCAATCAAAAAATGTTGTCCTTTACCGAGAAAAAAGAGGATGGAGTTACAATTGGAGCTTTGAAAGCAATTAAGTTTAATGAAGAAGAATGCAAATTATCATTGGCTAAGATGATAATAGTGGATGAGTTGCCATTCAAATTTGTGGAGAATGAAGGATTCCGAAATTTTGTTAAGCAATTAGAGCCAAGGTTTAGTGGACCTTCTCGAACAACTATTGCTAGAATTTGCACTACTATTTATACCATGGAAAAAACAAAATTGAAGAAAGAATTGAAGCATGAAAGGTTATGTTTAACAACGGATACCTGGACATCTATTCAAAAATATGGTTATATGTGTTTGACTGGTCATTGGATAGATAAGGAGTGGAGGCTACAAAAAAGAATACTTAATTTTGTTAGAATCCTTGATCACACCGAAGAAGGAATTGGGTGTGAAATAATGAATTGTTTATCGTCATGAGGCATTAAAAAAATCTTAACAATTACAATGGATAATGCTTCTACCAACGACGTGGTTGCAAGACATATAAAGAGAAAGAGCAAAGATTGGAAGAGTGCAATACTAGACCATGAATTTCTTCATGTTCGTTGTTCGGCCCATATTTTGAATTTAATTGTTAAAGAGGGATTATCTGAATATAATGAATCGATCGAGAAGATTCGATTGGCAATTAAATATGTAAAAGGATCGTCTCAGAGATTGGAGAAGTTTAAGAAGTGTGTTGCAAATACGGACATAGAATGCAAAGCATTCTTATGCCTAGATGTTGAAACAAGGTGGAATTCCACTTACTTAATGTTGGAGACGGCAATCAAATTTGAGAAAGCGTTTGAAGGATTAGAGGATGAAATATCATATCAGAGCTACTTTACTAATGATAATAAGTTTTGCGGGCCTCCAAATACAGAGGATTGGAAGAAAGCCAAACTATTTGTGATGCTTCTAAAAATGTTCTACAATGTGACTTTGGAGGTCTCAGGTTCAAAGTATCCAACTTCTCATTTATTTTTTCAAAATATATCGATGATGGAGAATATGATTACTTCAATGTGTGAATCAGAAGATTGCCCTGATTTTGCAATGCTTAACGTGGCACGCCGCATGAAAGTAAAATTTGACAAGTATTGAGGTAGTTTAGAGAAAAGTAATATATTATTATATGTTGCTTTTGTTTTGGACCCTCAATGTAAGTTGAAGTGCTTGTCCAAGTGCTTAAGTGCAGTTTATGATGTTCCAAAAAGAGATATATTGATAATTTGACCGAAAGCACGCTCTCTCGATTATATGACCATTATAAAGTTATTGCAACTCCAGTTCCGAGTCAAAGTTTATCTAGCCAAGCATCAAGTTCAGGCAGTGGAAGGTCTACATGTGTAGGGAATATTGAATTTAGCTTTGTGGAGTATCAAAGAAAACTTTTCTTAGCGGATCCTGAAGAGGAAGATGTTGCAACTTGTACATCTGAATTGACATTATATATAAAAGAGAAAACAATAAATTTGCAAGCCAATTTTGATATTTTGAGTTGGTGGAAAGTCAACTCTACAAGGTTTCCAATTCTCTCACTAGTAGCCAAAGATATTTTAGCTATCCCAATCTCAACTGTAGCATCTGAATCAGCATTTAGCACTGATGGCCGCATACTTGATCAATTCAGAAGTTCTTTGGCGCCAAAGACAGTTGAAGCTCTAATATGTACTCGTGATTGGTTGTCCTGCAAGAAGAACTTCAATGAAACTGAAGATATGATGATTGATATAGAAAAGTCTGAAGACCTTGATAGAGATATGAAACATTGAAACTATTAATTTTTTTTTAAATAAGTAATTTGTTGATTACAAGTTTTTTTACTTTTGACTTTTTTTGTGTAGAGTTGGAAAATACAATGCAACTTGATGATGATGATGGAAATGAAATTGAATGTGAAGTTGAAGCCTAAATTGTTAGTGTACAACACGTATTCGGCGAGTAGAGCCGAGGGCACCTGGCGAGTAGGCCGATGCCTCTCTCGGCGAGTAGAGCCGAAGGCACCTGGCGAGTAGGCCGATGCCCCTCTCGGCGAGTAGAGCCGAAGGCACCTGGCGAGTAGGCCGATGCCTCTCTCAGCGAGTAGAGCCGAAGGCACCTGGCGAGTAGACCGGTGCCTCCCTTGGCGAGTAGAGTCAGGAGGCCTGGCGAGTAGATCGGTGCCTCCCTCGGCGAGTAGAGTCAGATTCTGGGGAATAGAATCATCCGGGCACCCCTGGTGGTCTGCCTATAGCCCTTCGGGACAGCGGAGTCTGGCTACCTGCAGACCAATTTGGAGTGCGTTTAGCAAAATAGTAAGGCGGAGTTACGCTATCCGCAGGTCATCCGGATCATTCTACCCCTGGGAAGTCTTTCCCTATAAATAGGACCCATTATGTCTCAGATCAGCATAGATCCACCCCCTTGAGAGAGCCTGTGCTTTCTTCCTTGTGCTGTCTGAGACAGGCTCAGCTTCTGGTTTTCAGGAGGGGAAATCAAGTTAGATTTCCGGGTTAGTGGCGGGACCTCCTCGCTGCAGCCAGTGGGGCATTCTTAGGGAGCTACCTACTAACCAGTGAGGGTTAGTTCTTAGTTTGGGACACTTAGTTCTAGGGATCCGACGCGGAGAGAAGTAACTCAAGCTACTCCCCAAGTCTCGAACAAGTTGGACCGGTATCCGGGTTCCAACATTTTTGGTGCGGTGAGCGTGGACTGTAGCAAGAGAAGAAAATCTCATCTGACGATCCCATGACTGAACGTGACGAGCTGGGAACCGGCCAGGGGAACTCGCCGCCTTTGGGCGAGTTCGTGACCAAGAGTGTCTTCGAGCAGGGGATGAAGGCGATGGAGGATACCATCCGGAGGTTACTCACACCTCGTGCCGAGGTGGGAGTATCCCCCCCCTGTCGCAGTCGCCTCGCCCACGGAGGCAGGTCCTAGTCAGCACCTCGGCAAGGAAGCGCTCCTAGGGGAGGAAGACCAGCCGCTCCGCGCGCGAGTGCTCTTTGCCAGCCCGACGGAGACTCGCCAGTCAGAGGGCGAGTACGACCAAGTTCGTCCCATCCGCCAGCTCGCCCCGCGCAGTCCGTTCTGCGAGTTGGTGCTGTCTGCTCCCATTCCTGCAGGATTCACGGAGCCCGCCATGAGTTTCTACTCCGGGAAAGAAGATCCCGTCAAGCATCTGCAGTGGTTTGAAGATATGGTCTCCATCAAGCCGATGACGGATCCCTTCAAATGTCGGTTGTTCGCCATAACCTTCCAGGAAAAAGCCAGAGATTGGTTCCACCAGTTACCGGCGGGAAGCGTCTACGGGTTCGATGACTTGCGCAGAAGTTATTTTCTCCGCTTCTCCACGTCCAAGAAGAGGAGGAAGGGTTCAGAAGATCTTTTCCTTATCAAGCAGAGACCCCAGGAGATGCTCGGGTCGTATTTGGATCGCTTTCAGGAGGAGATCCTCCTGTTCCAAGAGGTCCCTGGACATACCCTGATCTTGGCATTCAAGTTGGGGTTGCAGCCAGGGTTTTTCAAGATGGAGATCACTCGCAATCCCCCCCTATCGTTCGAGGAGTTAGTCGATCGGGCCGGAAGGCAGATCGCGGGGGAGGCAACCAGCCTAGAGTTCGTAGCCAAGTTAGCCAGATTGGAGGGAGGGGAGAAAGAAGGAGAGGGGAGCGGTCGACGCGAGTCCAAGAAGAGAGGTGAGCCGAGAAGGCGAGAAGAGGAGGGATCCCGGGAAAACAGGGATCAGCGAGAACGGGAAAGGAGGTTCCAGGCTCCGCCTCGCCGGCCGGCCTGGAGACCTGCCGGAGGAGGCTACCAAGGGAGACCGGGAGGGAGGTACTCTTCGGAACGGCGAGACCGATGTCGCTCTCCCGAGCGGAGGCAAGGGCAGTGTAGGTAGAACCAAGCGCCGCCCAGAGAAGCTAATGTGATCAGGAGGGGATGAGGACGAGGAAGAGGGGGAAGGCCGCGACAGCCCCGAGGTGAAGAAGAGCGTCGGGCGATGCCCTACTGCGACTTCCATCAGGTAGAGGGCCACGCGACGGCCACGTGCCCTGAGTTCTTGGAGTTGAGGAGAGGAGCTGGAGGATCCCAGGAAGGGCATGAGAGGCGAGAAGGAGACATGTTAAGGATCGAAGGGGGAGGAGCCCCCGCCCCAAGGAGGTGTGAGGATAGGGGGGATATGGGAGCCCATGGGGGGATAGGGGTCATCCACGGAGGAGCAGGGTTGGAGGCGACCCGGAAGGGGAGCCTCAACGTCGTGTATCGGAAGAGCGTGGCCTCTACCTCCCAGGTTCCGCCGCCGTCATGAGAGATCACTTTCTCGGAGGAAGACATGTTGGGGAACGAAAACCCTTTCTGCGACGCGGTGGTGATCAAGGCCGCGGTGGAGAACTATATGGTCTCTCGCATCCTGGTGGATAACGGGAGCTCTGTCAATGTCGTGTTCAAGAAAGCGTTTGATGTCATGAAGGTGGAAGAGAAGAGGGTTACCTCGACGGAAGGGCCGCTCTTTGGATTTGCGGGAGAGAGAAAGGAAGTAGAGGGAGGCGTGGAGTTGGTGGTGACGCTAGGAGGAACCACCAAGTGCTGCAGGTTCGTCATCGTGGACGCCCCCAGTAGTTACAATGCAATCTTTGGCAGGCCGCTCATCGGCGCCTACAAGTGTGTGCCCTCCTCCTACCACCAGTGTCTCAAGTATAACCAAGGAGGTGTGCAGATCCGGATCCGAAGCGATCCCAAGGTGGCGAGGCAGTGTTATCTTAACGCTGTCAACATGATCAGCTGGAAGGAGGAGGCAGAGGCGGTGGACCTGGTGATGGAGGAGATGGCGAGGCAGGAAGCGGCCGAAGAAGCAGAGGAGACGGCAAGGCTGGAGGCAGCCGAAGAAGTGGAAGAGAAAGAGATCCAAGCTGAAGGCGGGAGGCCGGGAAAGGTAAAGATCAGCAGGGAGCTGGAAGAGGAAGACAAGGAGGAGATCATGTCCTGCATCCAGAGGAACGCGGACATCTTTGCGTGGAGCGCGACCGATATGCCAGGTGTCGACGCGAACGTCGCCTTCCACCATCTCAACCTAGATAAAGGAGTCCACCCCATCCAATAGAAGAAGAGAAAAACCGCCACCACCCTAGCCGAGCCCATCAGGGAGGAGGTCAAGAAGCTGCTGGAAGCAGGGTTTGTGTCGGAGATCCAGTACCCAGGCTGGGTCTCCAATGTTGTAATGGTGAGGAAGGGAGAGGGGAAGTGGCGCATGTGTATCGATTTTTCTATCCTTAATAAAGCTTGCCCCCAAGGATTGTTACCCTTTGCCTAGAATCGACGAGCTAGTAGATTCGGCCGTCGGATTCCCTGTCATGAGTTTTTTAGATACATTTTCTGGTTACCATCAAATCCGCATGCATCCACCCGACGTGAAGCACGTATCCTTCATTACCAACGACGGATGCTATTGTTATAAAATGATGTCATTCGGGCTTAAAAACGCAGGAACAACCTATCAGCGCATGATGGACAGGGTGTTCAAAGAGCAGAAGGGGCGAAACTTGGAAGTATACGTCGACGATCTCATGGTAAAAAGCAAAAGCGTCGGGGAGCACCTCCATGACTTGGAGGAGACCTTCGCCACGCTGCGAAAGTATAAGATGAGACTAAATCCGGCCAAGTGCGTGTTTGGGGCTGGAAAGGAGAAGTTCTTGGGACACCTCTTGACTCCGGCTGGAGTAGAACCGAACCCGGACAAGGTGAAGGCGATCATGGAGATGGAAGCACCCAGGAACGTCAAGGAAGTTCAGCGCCTGACAGGTCGCCTAGCCGGGCTGAGCAGGTTCCTCTCCAGGGCAGGAGAGAAATGCTCACCTTTCTTCAAAACCCTCCGAGACAATAAAAAGTTCGAGTGGTCGGCAGAGTGTCAGGGAGCCTTTGAAAGCCTAAAACTCCAGTTGGCCCAGGTACCCCTGTTACAAGGGCCTAGAGAGGGAGAAGATCTCTTCGTATACATAGGGGTGGGGTCGGAAGCGGTAAGCTCGGTCCTGGTACGCGAGGAGGGGAAGCGCCAACTCCCCATTTACTACGTAAGTCGGGTCCTGCGGAAGGCAGAATTGCGATACCCCATCCTGGAAAAATTGGCGTTTGCCTTGATTGTATCGGCGCGGAGACTCCGACCTTACTTCCAGGCCCACCTGATTAAGGTAGTGACCGACCACCCTCTCCGCAATGTCCTAGAAGGAGTAGAGCATTCTGGCAGGATGGCGAAGTGGTCAGTAGAACTCAGCGAGTTTGACGCGCCTACGTGCCCCGACTGGCCATGAAGGCCCAAGCGGTGGCAGACTTCTTAGTCGACTATACCGCAGAAGTGGGCAAGGAGGAGATACCCCAGCAGGTGGCGTGGGAAGTGTTCGTGGATGGAGCGTCGGGGAGGAACTCATGTGGAGGAGGCATCATCCTGATCAGCCCTCAGGGCACTAGAATTGAGCAAGCCGTCAGCATTCACTTCCCCGTCACCAACAATCAGGCAGAATATGAGGCTGTAATCGCAGGACTACGCCTAGCCCAGGAGCTGGGGATCCACGACATCAGAGTCCACTCCGACTCACTGGTGGTCACCTCCCAGATCCGAGGAGAGTATGAAGCAAGAGAGCCGGTACTGCAGCGCTATCTGGTAAAGGTCAAAGACTTGGTGGGCGCCTTTAAGTCCTTCTCCATACAACATGTACCAAGGGAGGAGAACGCCCGAGCAGATCGACTGGCCAAATATGGCCCCCTGGTCGGGGGAACGATCACCGAGTTGTTTCGGCCTTCGATCGAGGAAGGAGAAGTGATGGACATCGACCAACCCGCTTCGTGGATGGACCCCCTGATCACTTTCTTAACCACAGGATGCTTGCTTGCGGAGGTTCAGGACAAGAGGCGGTTCATGTACAAGTCCGCTTATTATTTACTAACTGACGGGGTGCTCTACAGGAAGACTCTATCCGGTCCCTTGGCCAGGTGCCTGTCCGAGGAGGATGCCTCCCGGGTCTTGGAGGAGATTCACACAGGCGAGTGCGGCAGTCATTCGGGAAGCAGAACCCTGGAGAAGAGGGTACTCCGAGCAGGATACTTTTGGCCCACCATCCGGAAGGACGCGGAGGAGTTCGCGAGGAGATGCTCAAAGTGCCAACTCTATGCTCCGCTCCAGTTACAGCCAGCCCAGCGTCTTCGGTCAATCACCACCCCCTGGCCCTTCGCCATTTGGGGAATGGATCTGGTGGGACCATTCCCCCCGGCAAGTGGGCAAAGGAGATATCTCCTGGTGATGATCGATTATTTCTCCAAGTGGATGGAGGTGAAGGCCCTGGCAAAAACGACCTCCCTGGTGGTGAAGAACTTCATTTGGGGGGAGATCGTGTGCAGACATGGTCTACCCCTCGCCATCGTCACCGACAACGGTCCACAATTCGCAAGCCTTGAGCTCACCGATTTCTGTAGCCAACTTGGCATCGATCTCCGCTTCGCCTCAGTTCATCACCCATGAAGCAACGGCCAGGTTGAAGCAGCCAACAAAGTCATCCTCAACCTGCTCAAGAAGAAGGTGGAGAACCTGAAGGGAAATTAGGTGGAACAGCTCCCCTCGGTCCTCTGGGCCCTGAGGACTACCCCCACCACGGCAACCGGCGAAACACCGTTCAAGCTATCACACGGCTCGGAGGCTCTCATCCCGATAGAGTTCGAGGTCCGGAGTCCCAGGGTGGTGGCGGCAGAAGATGGGGATGAAGGGTGGAGACTCGAGAACGAAGAGGCGCAACGACTCACCTTGGATTTCGTGGAGGAACTTCGCGACCAAGCCACGATCCGACAGGAAGAGATCAAGCGAAGGATGGCGAAGCACTTTGACAAACAGGTCCGAGTCAAGCAGTTCATCAAGGGAGACCTGGTTCTCAAGAAGGTGGATGCCGCAGGAAGATCCGCCGCGGTGGGTAAACTCCATTCCAATTGGGAAGGCCCCTACATCGTGTTCAAGGTGTTAAGGACCGGCGGGTACCGCATGCAGAACGTTGATGGGGAACTCCTAGGAAACACTTGGAGTGGAGACGACTTGAAGCGTTTCTACTCCTAACCTTAATGTAATACTTAGTTTATTCTTGTCAAACTTAAGATAATAACACTTTCCCTGGCAAACTCGCAACGCTTCACCACCTAAGCAACTTGCCCCCTCGAATGAGTTCTAAGTCCTCGAGATGAGTTGTTGTCGTAGACCAGGTCACTGCATGAGCTCCTCTCCTGCATACCGGTTACTTGCCCCCTCGAGTGAGTTCTAAGTCCTCGAGATGTGTTGTTGTCGTAGACCAGGTCACTGCACGAGCTCCTCTCCGGCATACCGGCTACTTGCCCCCTCGAGTGAGTTCTAATTCCTCGAGATGTGTTGTTGCCGTAGACCAGGTCACTGCACGAGCTCCTCTCCTGCATACCGGCTACTTGCCCCCTCGAGTGAGTTCTAAGTCCTCGAGATGTGTTGTTGCCGTAGACCAGGTCACTGCACGAGCTCCTCTCCGGCATACCGGCTACTTGCCCCCTCGAGTGAGTTCTAAGTCCTCGAGATGTGTTGTTGTCGTAGACCAGGTCACTGCACGAGCTCCTCTCCTGCATACCGGCTACTTGCCCCCTCGAGTGAGTTCTAAGTCCTCGAGATGTGTTGTTGTCGTAGACCAGGTCACTGCACGAGCTCCTCTCCTGCATACCGGCTACTTGCCCCCTCGAGTGAGTTCTAAGTCCTCGAGATGAGTTGTTGCCGTAGACCAGGTCACTGCACGAGCTCCTCTCCTGCATACCGGCTACTTGCCCCCTCGAGTGAGTTCTAAGTCCTCGAGATGTGTTGTTGCCGTAGACCAGGTCACTGCACGAGCTCCTCTCCGGCATACTGGCTACTTGCCCCCTCGAGTGAGTTCTAAGTTCTCGAGATGCGTGGTTGCCATAGACCAGGCTGTAACACTGGACTCCTCCCCTGCAGGCCGGCTACTTGCCCCCTCGGGTGAGCCACAGACCCCAACGAGGGCCAACTCTAAAAAAGCGATCCCATAAGAGAAGGGGAGGCGAGACGAATATCATAAAAACCTCCCACACTCATAGATAGCGAAATTACTCATCTATTCGTCAATCATCTCGCGAAAAGCCCTAATAAGGGGAAGAAGAGCGCCCCATCCGCCTCACACGCCGGAAAGGCGTAAGTAAATGGGCGCCCGACCAAGGCGAGGAGAGCTCTCGCGCGAGCCCTCGCCACGGGCGAGTACCCCCCAGGCGCGAGTACGCCACATAGGCAAACGCGTCGCAAAAATGTATATATAAATAATAAACGATCGTAACGAGCACGTCAGACGAGATTTGCGGCGAAGGAAGAGAAAAGATCGAGCGGATTAAAATACGGCGAACACGCTCATCCTGTCAGACAGAAAGGGCGGGTACACCGAGAATATTCCCAAGAAAGTATTATTACAGGGATTACTAAAAATAAAAATGAGCTATTCACCCTCGTCACCCTCTTCCGATTCGCCAGATGAGCCGTCGCTTAGAGTTCTCGCCAGGGTGGGGCTCACCGCCTCGCGATATAGTTCTGGGAGAAGGTCCGCGAGATCAACTGTGGCCCCCTCCGCAGTAAGAAGAAATCGCCGCCGGAGTCGCTCCCGCGTGAACACCGCCGTCTTGATGGCCAGCTGCCTGCGCATCTCGGCGACCTGGGCCGGGGTGAAGTGAAGGAGTTGTGGACGACTCCCCTCTGCTAGGATGTCGGAGCTCAGCTATCTCCGATTCCGCCTTGGCAAGGCGAGTCCCTAGGTAGTTGACTTCCCGCTGCGAGGCGGCCAGCTGCGCCTCCAGCTCAGAGACCCGCGTCACCAGCGCAACGGTGGACTCCTGCATTAGCGAAGGTCAAACAATAGCGTCGGCCAGTGAGTGGGAGGTAAACGGACAAGGACGCTCACCTCAGGGAGAACGACCTCCTTAGCCTTGGACCCGGCAAGCTCCTCTGCCATTGCCGCCAGCTTCTCCTCCAGCTCTTTATAGGTGGCGCCCAGTTCGCGGAGTCGCCTATTCGATTGAAGCCCCCGCCGCGCCGTCCGGTGAGCCAGCTCGGCGGTGCGGAGAGCGGAACGGCTGGTGAGGTTGGCTAGCTCGCGAATGGGAGCCTCCGCGAGAACTTCGGCGTCTTCTCGACCATATAACCCATAGAGCAGGTTATACGCCTGCTCGCCTACCTCCTCGAAATCCTCCCAGGAGGGGAGGAGCGAACTCACCAGGACCCTGTTCGCATCATGGTCCCATATCAACAACGGATTACCTTTGGAGTCCTCGCTCCTCATCCCCAACCCAAAATTTGTGTGGGACGAGGGTTCAGGAGGCGGGCTCGTTGGAGGACGAGAAGATCTCCCAGTCTTCTACTTCTTTCGCCTTGGCTCACTAGCCGAGGAGGCCTCAGGATCAACCAGACCTTTTCCCTTGTCCGTTGGCGGGGGCGTCCCGCTATCCACCGAAACTACCGCCGCTCCAAGGGCCCCCTCGGGATGAGGCTCGCTAGACTGACGTCGCGAGGCGTCGCAAGGAGGACGGGTGGGGATGACGCGCTCACCTGCAAGAAGGTGAAAATTAATTCAGATCCCTGCCAAGAGCAGAGGATCGGGAGAGAGGGGAGGAAGCGCGACGAGTATTGCCCACGACTTACCCGCTCCAGGAGGCACGAAGGCTAGCTGATCCACGCCTCGCCGTAGGAAAACCACGTCCATAACCCTATTCTTCATGTAAGTATAGAGGGCCAGAGCGTCCCCTTTCAAGCGAGGTGGTCTGTACTCCGTCTCTGCCTTTTGAATAGGGGCGAAGGGAATGTTCCCGAAGTCGCCTCGCACCACGACAAATTTATCGGTCCAATGATGGACCTTGTTGAGTGTCTCGGCTACCTTAACGCACACGCTGGTAAAGAACAGGGTGCCGTCGCCAGTCGCCTTCAGGGTCAGGACCTTGCGGAAGACGGAAAGGTCGAATTCGATCTTCTCCTCGCGCAGGTAACATGCGTATGCGACCAAAACGCTGATCGCGTTAGGGTTGACCTGCGCGGGGATCATCCTGAAGTATCGAAGGACCTCGCGCACCTCAGGCCATAGAGGCAGCCTCAACCCCACCTGGAAATGGGCTAGGGGGATGGCGAGTTCACCATCGAAGAAGGAGTTAAGGAACTCACCAGGGGTTGGCCGCCTCGCTGTGTAGTCCGGTGGCAGGTAACGTTTCTCGACGTCCGTCAGCTCCTCGCCTAGGGTCTGCGAGCTGGGGAAGTTGTGCGCTCGAAAATTGCGAACACAGAAGGCACGCCCGTCTTCGGATGGCTCTTTCCCCATGGCGGGTGGCGAGTAGAGGGGAAGGTCTAACAGGCGGGGTTCGGAGAAAAGCGCTTGGAGGAGAGGGGGGGGGGGGCATACCCATCCACTCTAGAAGGCCTGCTATTTATAGACTCCGCCTCATCCGGCCTGATCGCACGCGAACTGGATAACCACCTATGCGAGTACGCCTAAACGAGTAGCTAGTTCAACAACGCGCAGGTAAGAGGCAGCAACCCTAACACACATAAAATACAGCGCGGGTACAAAAAACCTTTAACAAAAATTCTCTAAGCGCATGGCGCGAGTACACAAAAGACAAAAACATCGCCCGCACATTACAGGTACCCGAGAGGTCTCGAGTGCCTTTACATATCACGCGTCAAAGAAAAAATAGCGAAACACATCAAAAGGGAGAATACAGCCTAAGGAGCTCCGTCGCGGCGCCGCGGACCGCGACCCAGGCGACGCGTGCGCTGGGGGTGACGAGCTCTCCAAGTAATGCCGCGAGCTGCTCGCAGGTCTTCGCGGGCCTGCCCCAGACTCTCCTCACTTTGCCGGATGTGATCCTCGCCTTGGCGGATGTGTTCTTCCAGTAAAGAGGCCTCGCCCACGGTGCCAGCCACCTGCGAGAAGCGGTGAAGATCGTCTTCGGTAGCTTGCTAGCGAGTCTCCACCTCGTACAACCTCGTCTCTAGGTCAGTCACCCTGTCAAAGAGGCCGTCTTCGCCCTGCACCTGCTGTTGAAACTCCTCCACTTCAGAGAGGCGGTCCCCGAGGTCAGCCAATCGCGCGTTCACCTCGGCGGGGGGGCGTAGACATCAGAAAGGAATCATGGGCTCGAAGGACGGCAGTCAAGCGAGCCCACGACCCCTCATTAAAGCCCGGTGGGTCCGCGAGTAGCTCTCTCAAAGGAGTAGACGCCACGGGTGGTGGCGACCCCAGCAGTGAATTCGTCGATGGAGGACGACTGGAAGAGGGAGATCCCCGGTTATCTGAAAGGAGATAAAGGACAAGGGTAAGCCACAGAAACGAAGAAGGCGGCGAGATAAGCAAGGCGAGTACCCCCGTGAGTAGTGTCCCCTTCCTGGTGGCGAGGCGGATCTGCCTGCAACCTCCCAGTAGAGGCAGACAAGCGGAGAACCACACCGGTCCCCCCGGATAAAGGCCCTATCGTCGAGGATTTCCCTCCGGTAGTTGGGCGGGTCGGCTGGCCTACCCCAGATTGCTGAGGGGGCGACTGCAAGGGAGGAGGAGGGAGGGCCAAAATCTGCCCTGGGGCCGAGGAGGACGCGGTCCCAAGACCCGTCGACAGCGCCGCGCCGAATTGACCAGACTGAACCAGGTGGCCAGGAAGCGCTGCGGGTAACAAAAGGTCAGTACAAATTCAGCCTAGTGGGGCGAGAAGATAGCGCCCTTACCAGAGATCACAGTGGGATGAACGGGAGGAAATAGCGGGGCGCCCTGATCCGCTGGAGGCAATCTCGCATCCTCGAGCACACCTGTTGTAATGCCGACCTCGCCCCCTCCTTGCTGGCGAGATGAGTCAGCAGCGAGCTCTTCACGAATAGGCGAGGTCGTCACCTTCCCAAGCAAGGGTCCGCACCTCGCCGTGGATTCCGGATCCGTGGAAGATCTCTCGCGTAGCTCCAGGTCAATTCTCTTCCGCTTGGACTTCCTCTTCCTCGCGGAGCCGGGAGGGCGAGGCGTCAAGAACTCTCCAATGATGTCCATGACGGCCGCAGCCTCAGGCTCGTCATCAACGAGCCCCCGGTCGGCGGCTGCGGAAGACCCCCCCTTGGAAGACATTCTGGCACATGGGATGAAAGGCATACCCCCACTCTATTTATAGAGGAAGAGCCCGTGGGCTCGCCGTTCCGCCGAATAAGGGATTGGACTCTTCTTTCCGACCTCTAGCGAGCTCGCAAAGAGCGGGGATTGTGTACAACCCGTATTCGGCGAGTAGAGCCGAGGGCACCTGGCGAGTAGGCTGATGCCTCTCTCGGCGAGTAGAGCCGAAGGCACCTGGCGAGTAGGCCGATGCCCCTCTCGGCGAGTAGAGCCGAAGGCACCTGGCGAGTAGGCCGATGCCTCTCTCGGCGAGTAGAGCCGAAGGCACCTGGCGAGTAGACCGGTGCCTCCCTTGGCGAGTAGAGTCAGGAGGCCTGGCGAGTAGATCGGTGCCTCCCTCGGCGAGTAGAGTCAGATTCTGGGGAATAGAATCATCCGGGCACCCCTGGTGGTCTGCCTATAGCCCTTCGGGACAGCGGAGTCTGGCTACCTGCAGACCAATTTGGAGTGCGTTTAGCAAAATAGTAAGGCGGAGTTACGCTATCCGCAGGTCATCCGGACCATTCTACCCCTGGGAAGTCTTTCCCTATAAATAGGACCCATTATGTCTCAGATCAGCACAGATCCACCCCCTTGAGAGAGTCTGTGCTTTCTTCCTTGTGCTGTCTGAGACAGGCTCAGCTTCTGGTTTTCGGGAGGGGAAATCAAGTTAGATTTCCGGGTTAGTGGCGGGACCTCCTCGCTGCAGCGAGTGGGTCATTCTTAGGGAGCTACCTACCAACCAGTGAGGGTTAGTTCTTAGTTCGGGACACTTAGTTCTAGGGATCTGACGCGGAGATAAGTAACTCAAGCTACTCCCCAAGTCTCGAACAAGTTGGACCGGTATCCGGGTTCCAACAGTTAGTAAGTTCATTCTTTTTTATCCACTTTTCAATGGAAAATCCATTATATCCTCTTATGTCTATTTGATGCTCTTTTATCTTACTGCTTATTAGCAAATTTGCAAAAGTAATTCCAATTTTTCTTCTCCTACCTCACTCTCGAAGCATTCAAACAAAACATCATACTCATATATCAATGTCTGCATCAAGTATAAAAAAAATATTGGATATTTGTACAAGTTTGTATCAGGAAGAATGAAGCATCATAGGCTGACTGTCTTACTCCTAACATTTGTAGACAAGTAGTTGTTGTAGCAGACATCTTGTGGTTCAAAGTTCAAATATTTAAAACGTTTATATCTGCATCATAATCCAAAAGAGTTGACATGTGGATCCCAATTAAAAGTTTTGACACAAGATTATAATATGGCAGTATACTCGAGTTGTAGCCTAATACAACTGGATTATGCAGTCTTTATATTTTGGCACTTGATTTTAGAACAACAAGGCTGTAATCTGTGATAGAATAATAAAACTGTCTAGGTACAATTGGTACCATGAAAAAATATTAAGTATCATCAAACGAACAAAAATAGCGTGTTTAAAAAAAACTGAAATGCAACCCAAAAAACCGCACAGAAACTGCAACCGCACCGCAAAAAACCGCACCAAACCAAAACCGCACCGCATAATTTCGGTGCGGTGCGGTTTTGCTCGGGCCAAAACCGCGCCCTTGCGGTGTGGTTGCGGTTTGGGCCAAAACCGCACCAAACCGCACCGCGCACAGGCCTACCGGGTCTGGCCCGGGCCCACAGGTTTTTTTTTGCACGCCTAGTCCAAACCATTAAAAAAAACTTTATTCATTTCAAATCGCAAGATATAGCATCTACACTCTAGAAATGCTTTGATTAGAAGTAAAATCATAAAATATCATAAGATAGACTAATAGGGGAAAGGAATGGAGTGTCTAAGAGAGAAATCATAAGCTTACTTTAGCACCTCAGTTGGATTTACATGGTGGATGCCGGAGGTGAAGCAAACTTGTGTCGCGCAAGAATCATTGGAGCTTCCATATAGTCGCCGGAAACAGACGCAGCCTCCCCCAGAAGAGTCGCCTGAGGTGGAGATGGTGGGGCTTGATGTCGACGACGAAAGCAGCGGGAATGATGGGGATAAGCAGTGAGCGAGGAGTATGGGTTCTAATATTCATAAGCAGTGTGTTAAATACAAATACTCTATTCAGAATTATAAACATTCATTTATCACACCTGCCTTGTGGATGCCAATTCATTTTAGGGGGTAATTTGTAAAATCATTATTATTTCCTTTGAAATGGGATCTTGGCCTCCCCATAAGCAATCTCAAAATTGAATGAAGTCGGCTCTTAGGGTTCGAGAGTCATCTTCCATCACGCCGTGGATTCAGTATGATGCGCGCTAGTTGTTGGTTCGATTTAAGAGCGGCGGAAATTTAGAAAAGATGGCTTAGCTTTTTCTAAAGCAGAACTCCCGCGTGTGTATGCATGCACACACATGTACACGATTTATTCTCATGTGCGTACACACGGATGCATGCACGCACGCAAGATAGACATCAAGATGTCTATTGAAGTAAAATGGTCAGCTCTAAATTAACATAAACCATTCAAAAAAAGACAATTGCATAATATACAATTTTTTTTTTACAAATTTTGCCCAAAGCATTGGAGGAGAGCAAACTCTATCTTGGATTACATTTTTAGGCTCCATTTGGCAGGGTGGTTGTCATTGAATGCGGTGATTATGAACCGTCGTTCGTGATCACCCAACTTCACCTAACGGAGCTTCATTCACTTTATGTTCAAAACTAGTTTCATTTTTTTTGGTGGTGGTCATAACCGTTGTCATGCCAAACATACATTTTATGACGGCGGAGCGAAAATGTGGCGCCAAGCGGAGCCTTAGAGGGGATAAATAATAACAAAATGCTCCAATTGAACTCAACCTCCTATAGAAGTGGGAAAAAAATTTTGTACGTGTAACGTTTCTACTTTTCTGTGCGCGAATTGTATTTTTAGCCCAAAATACAGTTCTTTTTAAAAAATAAATGACAAATATTATTTTACCTATTTTTATGATCATTTTAAAATCTCATATGTATATATTATAGTCTGAAAATTCACGTTTTTACGACTGTAAATATAACTATGAATACAGATACAGTCGTAATTTCAACTAAAAATACTGTCCCGCACCATCGCATCAAACGCTACGCGTACAGAAAATTCTCTCAGAAGTGAGGCCCCTCGATGTAAGATATTTTCCATCATTCCAGAACCACCCCCAATCAAAGCCATCACTATATGTACAAAGCATATACATTCTTATATGGTCTGACTTTATAAATTAGAATAAAAAATACATAATGTTTAATAAAAAAATAGTATCAAATCTATTTAAATTTAAATTCATTCTTAACATATCAAAATGAGACATATAAATAAGCATTTGTAAGATACCACACCGAATTCCTTTGCGCAGAGATGCTCGAAAACCCTGGCCCAATCAGAAGGCACAAGAGGAGGTGCCAATTTCTCTTACCGAGTTTTTCACGACAATTAAACCACAGATTTTCCAGATCTAGCACCCGCAACCTGATGAGGAACGTTGTTGTCGGTTGCCCGCCACATCAATCGTGTCCGGGAGATATCTAAAATGCGAGCAAAAATATACCCGATCAACTTTAAAGAATCGAAATACCGTGTTGTATCCTATAACCAAAACACCTTTCAAGAAGAACTCACATTTCGTCTTCGGGTTCGTTCTTGAGAGCATTCTTCGCTATGCACTGAAAAGCAGCCTCCACATTGAATCCCTCCTTGGCGGATGTCTCAAAGTAGGGAATGTTGCCCTTCGAAGCACACCAAGCTCTCGCCTTCTTCTCCGAAACCTGGATTATACGAAAAAATAAGCAAATATTCGTTGACATACCGAACATTTTTGTCGGATATATAGAATCATGAACAATCATACCACGCGGCTATTGCCATTATCGATATCTATCTTGTTTCCCAGCACCACGAACGGAAAGTTTTCAGGGTCTGACGGGCTGGCCTGAAAATTAGAACAAACAGAAGTGATCGTCTTGATTTCAAAAATCAAAGTTATGGCTAGCTGAATTTTATTACCTGGATAAGAAATTCTTCGCGCCAATTGTTCAGATTCTCAAATGACTTCATGACATTAACATCGTAGACAAGAACACAGCAGTCTGCGCCGCGATAAAAAGCCACTCCGAGGCTCTGAAATCTTTCCTGGCCCGCCGTGTCCCAAATCTGGAGCAGGTAAAGGATATTGTTATGACATTTAATGCCCAATGCAAGACAACTATGAACCAAGACAAGCATGCTTTGATATCTTTTTCTTTAGGTTAGTAATCATATCTTATGAAACTCCATACAGAAGGACTCTTGAATCCTGATGGAAAAGAGCAGACTTCCATGTTCTCTAAGCGGGTACTATGAAATTTTGCTTGCAATTTTGTTCGTAATATATTATCACAGCTTTCTCTATTTATCACATCAGATTGTGCTTCACCAATGCTCTGGATGCTGAATGAAGGAAGCATGGTTATGTGCACATAAATCAAAATGGATTCTTGGGTCTGCCCTCTCTGATGTCTTTGGCTTTGATTTGAGGGCGTGATTCCGCAGCAAACGCGACGGTATAGGGGGCCACTATTTCAGTGGTACTCTGTGAGCAGACACTTTGTGCATTTATTGTCAAAGGTTAGGTCTTTCTCCTCTGAGAGAAGCCACTTTGTGCATAGTGCCAAAGGTTAGGTCTGTTTCCAATCTTCCCCCGCCCATACCCCCAATGATTGGGGACTATATGGGTTATGTTGTTGTTGTTGTTGTCTCTATTTATACTGTGAAGAAGAAAGAATAGGGCTCGTTTGGGAGAGCGGCGGCGTCAGTGGCTTTGGTGGGAAATGGAGCTGCGGTGAGAAATGATCAAATGAATGTTATATTTGGAACTTTATTTTTTGCTCCGGTGGCGATTTTGAGTCACCTCACCGGAGAAATGAACATATTTGGGTAATCTCTATTTTAGACCTCCGGAGAGATGGAAAGGGTCAAAATTCCATTTTGGACCTCCGGTGCAGTGGGAAAAGGTCAAAAACACCATTTTGGACCTCCGGTGCAGTGGAAAAGGTCAAAAACTCTATTTTGGACCTCCGGTGAGGTGGGAAAGGTCAAAACTCCGTTTTGAGGTATATTTCTCATCAAAAGGTGCGAGCTTCATTTCTCACCGGAGTTCCACTTTTCACCGGAGTCACCAGCACCACTCTCCCAAATGCAGCCGAAGTTCCCACCATTTTGTGGAATGGAGCTCAAATGTAGTTTTGACCTTTCCCACCTCAAAGAAGTGTTTGGAAACAGTGACGTTTCCACAACCACAGCTAAATCACATGGCAATCAAGAAACACGACATCCATGCAATGATAATCACAACTAAGTCATTTATTAATCAAATAAATTCAACCGCGCAGTACAAATATATGAAGAAAGTACATATTCGATAAAAAGTATCATAAATGAAATTAGACACCTCCAATTCGCTGAATCGGAATGCTTACTGCAAATCAGTAAAACGAACCCACAAGGTTGGCACAAAGCAAACCTCCGTAATTGTCAGACGACCAATCACCGCCGCTACTAGAGAAAAAATTCAAGCAAGGACTCGGCCTTGCCGCAGATGAGCAGCCCGCCTTCATCCAAAACTTCCCCAAGCCACTTACACAATTATCCAAAACTTCGCTCATGCGACCTGGCAACTCGCGCTTGTTGCTGGTTCGCTAGCGCGATCTGACAAACGACCACTTGCAGGCACTGCCTCGCCTCCTCAACGTCTCTCACAGCCACCATCTGCACTGCTTGAAATCATATATCGCACAGAGAGAAAAAGGGAAACAGAAAATAGGGTCGGCTGCTCGACTCCTCTACGAGTGGATCGGGATTCTATAGGGGGATTTACAGCAGTTTAGTCTTGACGAGACCTAAAATGAGGAGTGTTTGCTCCTTGCCGGATCCGAATTCAGTTTGGATCCAGATTCGAGCCATCAACCAATACACTGCAACACGGAGCTCCAAAATGGAGGTTCAACAAACACATCAATTTCTTTAGCGGCGTTTTTATCCCACAGAAATTGAGTTAAACGTTTAAACAAATAGGCAGATGAGTTCCTTGGAAGAAATCTGGATACAGAACTTCAAAAGTTGGGAGAAGCACAAGGTTTGTAGAAACTCAGAGAACAATGTCACTATGGTATGTAGAAATATGGGGCAGAATTCTTAGGGATTGTGAAACCGAAGCACAAAAGTGATAGCGTGATAGAAATTTAGAAGCAAAATTTCCTGGGCATAAACAACCCAGGCGAAATTGTGTCAGCGGAGGATTAGGTCATCCCTGAGGACAACTCTTAGTGGCCAGGCGCAAGAAGAAACTTTCATCATTAATTAAGCATTTAATTTTAATTACTTTAAACAAATTTATTAATTTAAATGTAAAATATTATGACAAACCTTAGCTTGTTGATTAAATAAGCAGTATTTGGATACTTAATAGTTCAAATTTAATCTTTATGATGGGGTTAGATTTTGGAGTTGTCTTGTGTGTGGGTATGTGTATAAGGGAAATAAGGCTTGAAATAATTGATTAAATGAATTGAATCTCATATTATTCCCTGCACTATCTTCACGCTCCTCTATAAATAAGGGTATAAGGCTTGAAATTACAAAAACAATGATCAAATAAATTGAATCGCATAGCATTCCATATATTAGCTTCTCATTCTCCACCTACTCAGCCAGGCCCTTCCTTTCGTACACGACTTCTCCCATTTTGATGCCATAGCTCCCTGTCATTTGTATTAGAGTGTGCAATAATTTATGTCCATGTTTCTCCATCTATTCCCACAGACATTCAATTCAATAAATTTGCTTCATCCAACACAACATTCAAGGGCGTCCGCATCATTAATTCGCTTAAAGTACCTCACATCCAATTTGCGCTTCTCATGTGAATGACCCCATCCATTTTGCTCTGCTTTTGCACGACCATATTGTGCTTTGTCAGCATTCTTTTGTCATTTGTGACTCACGCATCCACCCTTACAATTTGTGCACGCATAATCATCTTATGTCCGCTACCTCTGCTTGCAAGGGCAGAAGCCACCAGCATCTTGGGACTTCCAACTGTTGAACTAACCTTATCCACAAAATAGTCCTCAGCATACAACATCTCCCTGAACAACTTCTACAGTGCCACAAACCACATTGAACGGCTTCAACTCATCTGACTGAAACCCAGGTGCAAGTAGCACATCCTCTCTCCTTCTCATGTGCCAAGGTTAAAAGAGACCCTAGGGCTGGCCATGCCGTTCCCAACACTTATACTCGGGAATAGAAAAGGTTGTGCTGGGTGGGATTGGTGGAGCGACACTAGCTTGATTATTTGGTCGAACATTTGAAATGTCCCATTTCAAATTTCATACAGCACTTGCTTAAATGAGTTAAATAGGCCGCTTTGAGGTAAACTACTAATTAACGGAAAAAAGAAAATGCAGAGATTAAAATAGGAAATTAAGGATGAAGCCGCCCTAAGGTCCAGTTGCCGACGGCGCGGCCCTGACCGTCGGCATTTCCTGCCTCAAGTAGTCTCTCCTCGTACTCGTGTTAGCCTCACTCAGATAGTCGTCGACAAAGATGCCCGTTTTTCGTAACAATATTTCCTGTTGGAAGATTTGTCCCCAAGGCAAAATTTCTAAAATTGTAAGCGAAGTAGCGGCGTAGGTTGGGATGTGAGCCAAAGGTTGGCACAAAAACTCTTGAAAGGAATCATCGGACTGGGGATGAGATGATGTCCATGGTGGTGGCTGGGCGAGGTACACCCTGTGAGTGTCTGCAATTTCACTTCCCAAATGAAGGACGTCGGTTGGACCAAGTTGATATGGACGTCCCCAAGTGTTTGGAGCCATGCAACACACGGGGTGGTGTCAATACCTTGTGGTCGAAGAACATAAAATTTTGTTGTAACGTGACAGATACACGGTTGAAGCTGAAGGTGGCGACAAATGTCTCCCGTGGGAGTGTCTTGGTCGTCCGAAGATGACGGTAAACCTCGGGAATGGTTCAATTAAAAGATGCAGCTAAGCAGCGAGATCCTGCGAGGGGAAATTATGAGTCATTCAGTTGTCTACCAGGGTCTGGATGAAGTGACCTTGAAGCTTTCCTATTAGTTGGAGAGGGCAGGGTCGTGGGGGTTGATGACAGAGAGACATGTAAGGTCGATCCAATAGAACTGTCTGCTAGTCTGACGATGGGGTCGATGTCCTGAACAACCTTCAGGGCCTAAAAATTGGTGAGAGTGATCTCTGGTTCATCATCCCAATAATCACACATAGCTTTTTTGTTGGGCAATCAAGAGCGAGGAGTATGGTGAAATCAGACACGATCTAGGGTCTTGACATTGAAATCCGCTTCAACCACCCGAGCAACCTTCGTGGCATCAGAACTATCACTGGGTGATGAGTCCGAATACGGGAGCGGATGTGCGGATGCATCCCTTGCATAAAGAAGTCGAGGTAGTGACCAGAGGAAATTCGGGACATGATTGATGAGTTCAATGAACTAGTCAATATCAATCAATTGTGGTCGTGTGGTGGAGGCCACAAAGGCCCTCTGCGATGTTAATGCTCGAGTAGCGGGGATCGCACAACTTGATGAGATCCTGCTTGAGCTCCTCCCACGTGACCCCTGAAATGGTAATATGAAGCCACAATACTCAATGAAAAGCGAAATTCTCCATTCCCAAGAGAGCAATCAACAATTTTGAGGCTCCATTGTGTGTTTTATATCAAAGAATTTTTCCGCTTTGACAATCCATCCCATCGGATCAAAGCCATTGGAATGAGTCACCTCAAGCGTGTAAGGAGTGTAGGAGGCGGCTTGAGCCTCTGTGGGAACGTAGAGGAGTGGACTAGGTGTTTGACAAAGAGAGAGGAGGGATCGTCAAATTTGGCGGCAAGACGAAGTAGTGTTCCATCTGAGCATCCCGTGCTTCAATACATTGAAGATGGCGTGCATAGGTGCAAGGATACTTGTGTGTTCCTCGAGGAGACGTTCAACGGAATCCAAGAGGGATTCGGCCATGGAACGAAGCATGCATGGCGGGGAAAGGTCGAAAGATTGCTGCCCTAGATCGGGCGGAGGCGACAAAGAACGGGGTGCAACGATGTTGCGGAAGCGGTGGCTGGATCATCTGGTGGTGCGAGTTAAAGGCGCGATGAAGCGTGGAAGGAGTGATTATCCCGGGGACATGCGACACCTAAGGTATCACATGGAAGGAGGGGTTGTCCTGGAGTCGTGCAACGTTGAGGCGCCATACGTCTGGCATCATGAGCGAAGCGTGGGAAGAGAGGCTTACGAGAATGTATCAATCGAAATATGGGAGGCAGAACTGGCACCGCGATCGCAACGGCTGGAAGAACAGATCGACGCCCGCATGGAAGAACTCAAAACCTTGTTATCGCAAGGTCTAAGAGGGAGGGCGACGGCGCACGAAGAAACCGGCGGACCGCAAAGCCCGGCTGTCGAGACCTTCGTATCCCAACATCACGCCCCGCAAGCGGGAGAAGCCTCTGGATCGGCCGATCCAGCGCGCATGGGGGCGGGCTCCAGCGGATCGGGGGGCAGCGCAGGCGGCGGCCAACAGCGGGCTGGGGAGTCCGCGGGACGACGCCTGGAGCGGGATTCGTCCAGATTGGGGCGGCGCGAGTCGGCGGCGAGCAGGGTGGAGCCGGACGGGTTCCAGGCGTCCCGACAGAAGGTGCAAGGGGCCTTTTACCCCAGTCGCGCGGCGTCAGTCCTCCAGGGGGCTACGGAGCAGCGCACCTTGGGGCGTCCAGCCATATCCAGCCCCTCCTTGGGGCGGCCAGCCATATCAAGGCTATTCGGGCGCCAACATCGGCCCTATGGAACCGAGGCGACCGGCATGGAATGGGCAAGGCCCGGGCTGGCAAGGGCAAGCAGCTCCACGAGCATACATGCCTCCGAAGTTGACGCGCGTGAATTTTCCAAGGTTCAATGGAGGGGACATTTTGGAGTGGGTGCAGAAGGTCGAGCTTTTCTTCAGTTATCAAAAGGTGTCGGAGGGCCAATGGGTGCAGCTAGCATCTTTCCACTTGGAGGATGGCGCTTTTCAATGGACGCGGTGGTTCCTGAGGGGTAAGGACTATGTGCCTTGGGCTGATTTTGTGGAAGGCTTCACCGACAGATTTGGGCCCCTGGAGTACGAGGATGTCGAGGCCCTCCTGCAGAAATTGCGTCAGAAGGGAACAATGATGGAGTATCGGACGGAGTTCGAAAAATTGGCGAATCGGGTACACAGGGAAGAGAAGACGCTGCTCAGTTGCTTTGTATCGAGACTGAAGGACCACTTACGTGATGAGGTTCGCGCCTATATGCCCCGCAGTCTGAACCATGTCATTAGCTTGGCCCGCATTCAAGAGGAGCGCTTCAACAGGCAGCGAGGCCGCACCATGGGGAGGCCCACGACTACCCCGACGACCGTCAGGAGGGAGCAGTCGGCGGTCGGCAAACCGAAGGTGACACGATTATCTTGGGCCGAGCTGCAGGCGCGGAAGGAGAAAGGACTATGCTTCAACTGCAACGAAAAGTTTACGCCCGGCCACACCTGCCAGAAGATACAGGTGATGCAGGACGGGCATCACCACCCGCCTGCCACCCTGGATACCTGGCATCACCACCACAGCCCAGGGGTCCCACCGGGAATCCACCCGATGAGCCTTATCAGGTCCCGCGGACCGTACACCCCAACTCATCCCCGGCCCCACAACAGAGTCGATAGGTTGTTGAGGCCAGGGCTCGATCCCCCGACCTCCTTGATAAAGAGTCCTCATGCGGACTCTCATCACCAACTGAGCCGCGCTTTTATGATGCAGGACGGGCATCACCACCCGCCTGCCACCCTGGATACCTGGCATCACAACCACAGCCCAGGGGTACCACCAGGAATCCACCCGATGAGCCTTATCAGGTCCCGCGAACAGTACACCCCAACCCATCCCCGGCCCCACAACAGAGCCGATAGGTTGTTGAGGCCAGGGCTCGATCCCCCGACCTCCTTGATAAAGAGTCCTCATGCGGACTCTCATCACCAACTGAGCGGCTCAGTTGGTGATGAAAGTCCGCATGAGGACTCTTTATCAAGGAGGTCGGGGGATCGAGCCCTGGCCTCAACAACCTATCGGCTCTGTTGTGGGGCCGGGGATGGGTTGGGGTGTACGGTCCGCGGGACCTGATAAGGCTCATCGGGTGGATTCCCGGTGGGACCCCTGGGCTGTGGTGGTGATGCCAGGTATCCAGGGTGGCAGGCGGGTGGTGATGCCCGTCCTGCATCAACAGGTTTACATGCTACATGAGGATGTGGAAGACGAGCTTCCCCACGAGTCAGAGTTGGAGGAGGACTTGGATCTCATCGAGTTTGGGGTATCCCTACAGGCGATGGAAGGATGCAGCGCCTCCCTCACCATGAGGATTGCGGGAAAGATCATGCAGGAGAAAGTGACGATTTTGGTGGATAGTGGGAGCACCCACAACTTTATCCACCCCGAGGTGACACATCGGGTGGGGCATGTGATTGATAAGGGAGCAGCCGCCTTTCATATTATGGTGGCAGATGGGAGTAAACTTCAATGCGAAGGAGTTATGAAGGGGGTGGAGCTACGGATACAGGGGTACTCAGGGCGACACGTGATGGGCACTATGAGTTTCTGGTGATGTCATTCGGACTCACCAACGCCCCGTCCACATTCCAGGCCATAATGAACGAGATCTTTCGCCCTCTGCTCCGCCAATCAGTGCTGATTTTTTTTTATGATATCATCATCTATAGTACCACTTGGGAGGAACATTTAGCCCATGACGAGAAGGTTTTCACCATCCTCCGTCAACATCAACTCTACGCCAAGCAGTCCAAGTGTTCGTTCAGGCAAGAGGAAGTCGAGTACCTGGGACATTTGGTCTCCGCTAGCAGCGTCAAAGCCGATCCCAAAAAGATCGAAAGCATGTTATCATGACCTCGTCCTCTCACGGTCCGAGCATTATGGGGCTTCCTGGGACTTACCGGATATTACAGGCGATTTGTCAAGGATTATGGCAAGATCGCCCGCCCGCTGACTCAATTGTTACAGAAGGACGCCTTCCAATGGTCGGATGAGGCGAGAGCGGCATTCCAGGCCCTTAAGAGGGCCATGAAGACCATTCTGGTTCTCGCGCTCCCGGATTTCAACAAGGAATTTGTGTTGGAAACCGACGCGTCCAGTGTGGGCATCGGCGCGGTATTGATGCAAGAGGACAGGCCGCTAGCCTTTTACAGCAAGACATTGGCCCCCCGTACCCTGGGGCTTTCCACGTACGAGGAGATGTTGGCAATCTTTCATGTGGTGGCTATGTGGCGGCCTTACTTGTTGGTACGACATTTCAAAATCCGAACGGACCATCAAAGCCTCAAGCATTTCTTGGAACAGCGGGTCTCCTCCCCGCTTCAGCAGCAATGGGTGACGAAACTGTTGGAATATGATTATGAGATTCTCTACAGGCAGGGCAAAGAGAACGTGGTTGCTGACGCCTTATCCCGCTTACCGGCGAGCTCCCTCGCCCAGCTTTCGGGTCCCCTGCTCGACTCGTTGGATGATATTCAGGAGGAGATCATGAGGGACCCCGCACTGCAGGCCATTGTGGAGGCTCTTCGACGGGGGGAGACCACTACCCCGGGCTACAAGCTGCTGAATGACAGACTTTATTATCAGCGCCGAGTGGTCGTTCCACCAAATTCTTCATGGAAGACAGTTATGATGCACGAGTTCCACTCTTCCCCGACCGGCGGTCACGCGGGCATTCTCCGAACTCTTCAACGGGCCCGAGCGAACGTGTTTTGGACGGGATTAAGGCGCGACGTCCAACAGTTTGTGCAGCAGTGTGAGACATGCCAGCGTCAGAAGTACAAGACGACCTCTCCAGCCGGCCGACTAACAACTCTTGAGATTCCCCACCACATTTGAGAGACAATATCCATGGATTTCATCAACGGGTTACCCAAGTCTCAGGGTAAGACAGTTATACTGGTCGTGGTCGACAAGCTCTCCAAATATGGACATTTCTTGGCCTTGAGCCACTCGTACACCGGCGAGTCCATCGCCGATCTCTTTGTTCAAGAAATCATCCGACTCCACAGCATACCGCGCGCCATCATCTCCGACCGGGATCCGACATTTGTGGGCAAATTCTAGGGGGAACTCTTTCGATTACAGGGTACTTGTCTACGCTTCAGCACGGCGAATCACCCCCAAACGGATGGCCGGACGGAGGTTCTCAATCGAGGGGTGGAAACATATCTTCGCTGCTTTGTGATGGACGAGCCGCGGACATGGACCAGCTGGTTACACTGGGCCGAATATTGCTACAACACCTCCTACCATTCCGCCAGCAAACTGACCCCGTTCGAGATCGTTTATGGTCGTCCTCCTCCCTCATTGTGCAGCTATGAACCGGGCAGCACAATGTTACCTGCCGTGGATCGAGCACTCCGCGACCGGGACCGAACAATCGTCACTTTGCGTGAGAATCTCTGCACCGCACAGGATCGCATGAAGGCCCAAGCAGACAAACATCGCAAGGAACGAGAGTTTGTAGTCGGTGATGAAGACTTCCTCAAACTCCGACCTTACCGGCAAGTATCTGTGGGCCGTCGGACGAACCAGAAATTGGCGCCTCGCTACTATGGACCTTTTCGTATTGTCCGTCGTGTGGGTCCTGTCGCATACACCTTAGCTCTTCCCGAAGGGTCGCGTATTCATTCGACATTCCATGTGTCCTTACTGAAACCAAAGATAGGCGACACAATTCAGGTCAGTCCTTTCCTTCCCGAAGCCACAGTAATCGGCGAGCTGCGACCGATACCCGAAGAGATCCTGATGCTCAAATGGAAACAGCGGGGCACTGAGTACTTACCGGAGCTCCTGGTCAAATGGAAACACATGTCAGAAGCACACAATACTTGGGTCGATTTGTTGGAATTCAGGGAGCTCTATCCGGACTACCACCTTGAGGACAAGCTGATTCTTGATGGAGAGGGGAATGTTACTCCCCCGAACACGACACAGTTCTTTGGACGTACCTACGCTCGACGGCGCAAGGCGAAGACAAACGGGAATGGGGATGAACCATCCGGTTCAGCCCCCACTCTCTAATTCTGGCGGACCGGGGCTGAACCGCACCGGTTCAGCCCCATAGAGGGGGCCGGCCGGCCCCTCTTGGGCCCGGGTATATTTATACCCAGGGCTTTCTCTCTTGGGGGCAGCTATGAACAATCAAGGTATTTCTTCTCCTTCTTCCCTCTAACTCTAATCTCTTTTATTTCTCCCCTAGTCTTCTTCTCGTTAGCTTTCTCATATCAGTCCAGTATTTCTCGAATCTATCTAAGTCCAAAATCGTTGAGATGTATTGGACATATCGTTGAATAAGTATGTATATATCATTGAGACTACTCGCAGAGGACAGCAAAAGGACTAAGTCATTAATCGTCGTGACAATAAGGATAACACGACGATATCGTTGTGTCAACAAAGTACACACGACGATATCGTTGTGAGAATAAGAAGAATCAACCAAGTCACAGTATCGTCGTGTCAACAAGTATCACACGACGATATCGTTGAGAAGTCTGACGTGATGAAGCTCTTCAGAAATCTTAAGTAAAGAGTATCTGGCTAAGAAGACATATCGTCGTAAAGAAGCAGTGTCGTCTTGAAGACTAAGTCAAAATCATGGAGAAAGATTGGAGCTGAAGTATTAATCAGGATGATCTCGACGATATCGACGAGAAGACCTCATGTCGTCGTGACAGTATATATATAGCTGAGATAGTTCATATCGTCGCGATATCCTTCTCAGGAGAAGAGTTAAGAAGACTTGAAGAAATGTCTAAGTCCCAAATGGATCGCTAAGACAGCGAGTTCTGTCGTCGAGATGTTGCTCATATCGTCGAGACAGACCGAGAATTTTCGAAACGCGCTGTCTGCATTTAATGTCGCCGTCAAAGGGACCAATCAGCGGATGCTGTTAAGGAATGAGATTCTGACAATTAAGAGTGCTCAGAACAGACTGTTGGAGGGCCTTGACATATAAAAAGGCAAGATGTATGCCCTTAAAGATACGAAGCACACACATAGAAATACAGAACTAAGAATCGGAACACAGAACGGCTGTAAGAAAGAAGGTAGAGTTTTCTTGTGAAAAATACGATCTTGCCTTCAGTTCTTCAAGTTTCATTCTAGCGTCATCGACTGATAAGCAGTGTTCCAGAAAGAAGAGAAGACAGAAGAGAAGCATGTGTGCATCAGCAATATCATTAAAGTCTTCTCTTCAAATCCAGAAGCCATCTTCATCGGGCTTCAGAAGAACTCTCCAGATTTGTGTGGAGTACTCTTTTACTTTGTAAAACAACACTTTTTCTGTAGGACTCTTTGAGTCTGAGTTGTAGGGCCCTTGTGCCTGAGTTATAGGATCTCTTGCAAATCTGAGTTGTAGGGTCTTTGTGCCTGAGTTGTAGGGTTCCTGGAACATGAGGTAGGATCCTTAAAGGATCTGAGTTATAGGACCTGAGTGTCTGAGCTGTAGGGCTTGTGTGCCTGAGTTGTAGGATCTTTGCTGAAGATCTGAGTTTTGGTGGAGATTGTTGATTGTAGCACACTGCTAGATAGGCGCAGAGGGACAGTGGAGTACTCTAGACACATTGTCTAGGGGAACCACTATAAATCTGGTGTGTCCTGTGTGTTGTGCTTGGTGATTAATTTTGTGTTGTGGTTCTATTTGTGTGCTTTCAGATTTTAAACTTATAAAATAGTCACATCACCTATCCCTCACCCCCCCCCCCCCCCCCTCCCTCTAGGTGATAGTTCCATAAACAACAAGTGGTATCAGAGGGAGGTTGATCAAAGAGTAACTTAACAGTTAGATCTAAATCCCTGGAACTATTCCTAATGGCTGAAGGAGATCAATACAAGGAGATGAGATCCATAAAACTTCCTGTGTGCTCCAAAGAGAACTTTCCCATCTGGAAATAAAGGGTCAAATTGTTCATGGAAGCTGCAGATCCAAGAGTGTTTGTTACTGTTCAAGAGGGACCCCAAATACCCATGACTGCTTCAACTATAGATCCTATCAAGCAAGTACCAAAGAGGTATTTGGACATGAGCAAGGATGAACTTGCTTTGGTGGCCCTTGATAAAAGGGCACAAAACATCATAGTAAGTGTCATTGATGATTCTACCCTCCAAAATATTATTCATTGTAAATCTGCCAAGGAGATGTGGGACTCCTTGATTGTCTATATGGAGGGGACAGAAGAAGTAAGGGATGATAGAAAATCCCTTCTGAATCAAGAGTATGAGGTCTTCAAGCAAGGCAAGAATGAAACCATCTCAACCTGTTATGAGAGGTTCTTCAAAATAGTGAATGGGCTGAAAAATTATGGAAGAGAGTTCACAAACTCCGATCTAAAAGATAAATTCCTTAGATCTCTCTCTAAGGAATGGGATATCAAGATCTGTGTCATCAGGGAGATGAGACAATTGGGCATCATGGAACCCAAGAATCTATATGGGAAGCTACTGTCCCATGAGCTTCAGCTTAACACAAGAAAAATTGAAGATGAAAGCTCAAGGGGAAGCACCAGAGAAAGGTCTATGGCCCTTAAGGCTGAAATCTTAAGGAAGACCAAGAACAAGACTGCAGTATCTCAGGAGGTGTCTGAAAATAGCGAGACTTATGATGTCAGCACATCAGACTCAGGCAACACAGACAATGAATTGACTCTCTTCTCCAAGCAGTTCAAAAAGCTAATGTTAAGGAGAAGATACAGCCATAGGTCATCTTCTTCCAGCTCAAGGAGATCTGGTCACCATGACAGATCTAAATCATCAAAGGATGAAAGGTACAAATCTAAACCTAACAAATTTGATTTAGCTAATACTTTATGTTTTTGCTGCAATAAGATAGGTCATATGATAGTTGGTTGTCCCTCCAAAAAGAGGGAAACAAAGAAATATGAAGATAAAAGAAACTCAAAGGACAAGAAGAAAACAGAAAAAGGGTTCATTGTAAAGAAGATCAGAACCCTAAGTGATTCTGATTCAAGTTCCTCAGATTCTGAGGAGGAAGCCCTCATTGGCCTCATGGTCATAAATGAAGACATCCAGGATGAGAACTCCTCTCCTAGGAAGGTACATATCAGAGCCCCTTATCTGCCTCTGATTCTGAATCATTTGCAGATTCTATGCATGATGATGAGTGTGAGTCTGCTCACAAAGCGCATCCTCAAGATCTCTACATGAGGATGAATCTGAGCTGATGTAGCAATATGAAGCTTTGTGGGAAGCTTTCAAGAAAAGCAAGAAGCTCCTTAGAGTTCAATCTAAGGAGTTAGACTCCTTGCGAAATACCCAGTCTAAGCTCAAGGAGTCAACTGAACAGCTGGCTGCTATGAGCAAGGAATTGGATAGATACAAGGAAGACACAAAGGTCATAAATGCTGAATTAGAACAGAAGAACAAGGTCATAAAGGACCTTGAGGAATTGATTTTGGCTGAGAAGAGAATAGTTGTCAGCTTCTCAAAGCCCAAGACTGTCGTTCCAATCATTGACAGCTTATCTGCACCATACAAAGGTGGTGTAGGTTTTAACAAAGAGACAGTCAAGGGCAAGGCTTCTGAAGCCCCGCCCTCTTTCAAGAAGGTGATACTGACATCTAATCCCTTTGATCATGACTCTGCATATGGTCATCTGACCAATGCCTGCTCTACCAGTGGCTGCAAGCCTCCTATCACCAACAGAAGAGCAGGTTTTGGGCAGAGTGCTTTTAAAGCACCTCATGAAGAGATCCAAATTTAGAATCCAGGTCCTTTTGTCCTTGGACCTGCAACAACAACACCCAGAAATAGGGAAAAGGCAGCTCCTGCCAAGTCAATCCTTAAGAGGGTGAATCACAAAGCAGTGAGATCAACTCCACAACACTCTCACACTTGTGAGGTCCACCCAAGACCTGTTAGGTCAGATGTCTTCACTCCTGCTCACAAACATTACCATCTCACCCAAATGGTGAAGCAGAAGAGAAGATACAATAAGTATGAGTGCTGGTGTTGTGGGAAAATTGGACACTTTGCCTTGGACTGTTGGTTCAATCCAACAGTACCTAGGGCAAGGAGTGTGCAGACCACTCAGAGGTTTGACCTTCCAGTTTATCTTCTTAACAGGAACCAATGACCCAAATCCAATTGTGTACCTAAGGTAAGGTAATTTTTCTTGCAGGTATGTCCAAAGACCAACCAATCTCCCATTTGGTAATCGAACAGTGGTTGCTCCAGACATATGACTGGAGTAAATAGTTACTTGAAGGACTATACCTCAATGGAGAATGAACCTTCAGTGATATTTGGAAGTTCAGAAAAGGGGGTGGACCAGAGGATATGGTAACATCTCCAATGACTTAGTCACCATCACAAGGGTAGTTTATGTGGAGGGATTTAATCACAATCTCAGCAGCATAAGTCAACTTTGTGATCTAGGTTTTATTATTATTTTCTACAAGGATAAGTGCTTGGTTAAGAAATCCCTAAATTATGAGGCTATCTTAACTGGTACTAGGAGTGGAAATATCTGTTGTCTTAATTTTATTCAATTAAATTCTTTCATATCAGTATGCTTTGTAGTTGATGAGAAAGAAGCTCTCTGTGTCCAATGGCATAAGAGACTTGCTCACATCAACTACAAAATCATAGGCAAGCTTTTCTCATAAGACTTAGTTAGAAATGGACCCAACATTAAGTGCATTAAAAAAGGCTCATGTCATGCATGTCAACTTGACAAGCAAACTAGGACTAGCTTCAAGGGCATTACTAACAAAGACTCTACTAGGTGTCTCTATATGTTGCACATGGAACTGTTTGGTCCTATGTCAGTTTATAGCTTAGGAGGGAAAATTTACACTCTTTTAGTAGTTGATGACTATTCAAGGTTCACTTGGGTATTCTTCCTTAAAAATAAGTCAGATACCTTGGGTAACTTGAAGAATTTTGTCAGGTAAATTCAGAATGAATTGGACTGTGCTGTGGTCAAATTCAGAAGTGATCATGGTACAGAATTTCATTCAGGTGTCATGACAGAATTCTGCCAAGAGCTGGGTATCTCCCAAGAATTCTCTTCTCCTAGAACTCCTCAACAAAATGGAGTTGCAGAGAGGAAAAATATAACCTTAATAGAGATCAGCAGGACAAATGCTAAGTGACTCCTCTCTACCAAAATCCTTCTGGGCAGAGGCAGACAATACAGCATGTCATATGATCAATAGGGCCTCCATCACCAAAACCACAAGAAAACTCCTTATGAGCTTATGAAGGGCAGAAAACCTACCTTATCCTATTTTACAATCTTTGGTAGCAAATGTTATGTCTTTAATAATGGGAAATCCAAACAAACCAAGTTTGCTGAGAAAAGCAGTGAAGGTATTTTTGTTGGATACATCTCATATAACAAAGCTTATAGGGTATACAACATTAATACCCAAGTGGTAGAAAAATTTGTGCATGTTGTATTTGATGAGACTAAACTCATTCACAAGGGCTGGTCTAGTTCTTTAGTTGATACATGAACAACAAAAAGGATGGAAAAATTATCCATTGAAGATCAAGTTGGATCCTCAGTAAAAAATCAAAGATTATTCAATAGTTGTAGACTTGGAGGAAGATGTTGTAGAAGGTATGAACACAGCAGAAGAAGAACAGCCTGCAGAATTAATCCAAGGAGAAAACTTCAGAAGACTGCCAGCTGCAACTAGACACATCAGGCATCATCCACAGGAGCAAATAATAGGGGATGTCAATCAAGGAGTTCTAACAAGAAGCAAGGCCTTTAATGAAGCCATGTATCTAAGTTTCCACTCTCAAATTGAACCCAAAAAATTTAAGGAAGAAAACTTGGATCCATTCTAGATTACAGCCCTGCAGGAAAAACTAAACCAATTTAAGAGATGCAAAGTATGGAAACTAGTCCCTAGACCCCAAGGACACAATATTATAAGAACCAAATGGGTCTACAGGAACAAATTGGATGAAAATGGAATTATTACAAAGAACAAGGTCAAACTAGTTGCAAAGGGATACATGCAAGAGGAGGGCATAGACTTTGATCAGACCTTTGCTCCTGTTGCAGGACTGGAAGCAATTAGATTATTTCTAGCCTATGCAGCCCACAAAGGATTCAAGGTCTAACAGATAGATGTCAAGTCAACATTTCTGAATGGAGAACTCAAAGAAGAAATGTATGTAGAACAACCCTCAGATTTTGTTGATTCTGAACATTCTAATCATGTTTACTTTCTTAGAAAAGTTATATATTGATTGAAACAGACTCCTAGAGCCTAGTATGAGACCTTGTCAAGCTTTCTCATTGAGAACAAGTTCTTAAGGGGGAAGATTGACAAGACATTATTCCTAAGGGAAGTAAAGGGTAAGATCTTGCACTCCGAGTAGAAAAACTTGGACAGAAATCACCTGATCCGAGTAGAGACGAGTCAATCCACTTCAGATCCAATCCAGAGCTAAGTTCACTCCTCCTGTTGGCTGAGAGCAGACCTTTGTCGTAGAGAAAGAACTCTGCCAGGGAATCGGCTTGAAGACTAACTGATATCGTCGAGACGACTGACCGATATCGTCGAGACGACTGTGCAGACTGACCAATATCGTCGAGACGACTGACCAATATCTTCGAGACGACTGACCGATATCGTCGAGATCACAGGGAAGATTGGCCAATATCATCGAGATGACCAATATCGTCGAGACGACAGACCAATATCGTCGAGACGACTGACCAATATCGTCGAGATGACTGACCAATATCGTCGAGATGACTGACCAATATCGTCGAGATCACTGGAAAGACTGACCAATATCGTCGAGATGACCAATCAGATGTCATCTTGCTCACAAGTCGACATGTCTCTTTGTCGTCGAGACCACTCGGTGTCGTCGAGAAGCTCGACCTTGTCGACGAGAGCTCCAGTCAACACAATCACTTGTCGACGAGAAGACCAATCGACGAAAACTTAAGAACCCAAAGGATCTGCCCAGCAAAAAGCCACAAAGACCTAGATCTGGCACCGACAGCGGCAAATCTACAGCGGCGGGAGCAAGAAAGTGTTCTCCTCCTAGAGGCGGCTAGGTCTTGAGAAAGATCTCCAGCGGCGGCAAAGACACAGCAGCGACGGGAGCGAGGAAGAAAGATCTCCTCCACCTCCTGGCAGCGACAACTGCGGGAACGAGGACTTTGAAGAACTCTTACTCCATGTCAATCGACGACGAGCAACCAAGAGCGAAGAATCGTTGTTCTCCTTCTTCGATCGAGCAAGATCTGCGCATGGGAGCGACGGAAGAATGTGCGACGACGGAAGAAGATTGCGAGCGCGAAGCGGGAGCGAGAAAACCTAACGCACGCTACTTTGAGAATGTTAGGGTTTGGCTCCGTTCAAAGTATTCTACTGAGGAGCATCAGATTTGGAATGGCCTTATATAGTACCTCCAGTGTAGAGTCTAGCCCTATGATGACACGAAACTCATTAGTCACTACCGAGCCAATCTCGACACGCGCGGACATATACTAAATTATTAAACAGAAACTAGATCAAACAAGCATAATGTGTATGGTTACAGTGATCATAACAAGGCCTATCGACTGCTTGATCCTGCAACTATGAAATTGATTATATCAAGAGACGTAGAATTTCATGAAGAAGAATGCTATCAATGGGGCTCAGATCAGCACCAATTCTTGACCCACTGAATATCCCGGTTGAGTTTACTCAAAACTCCATCCTGGAGACTACAGATGAAGTATCACCAATGATTCAGAAACTGCACCAAACAATAGTGATGAAGCCTATAAAGAACTATCTGATTCATCACCGTCCCTTAAAACTCGGTTGATTCAAGATATTTATGACTCAATTGACATCGTTCTTTTTCACTCAACTCCCTCAAATTTTGAGGAAGCAACTACTAGCAATGAATGGAAAAGGGCCGTGCAGGAAAAAATCAGCCTCATAGAGAAAAATAAGACATGGACTTTAGTTCACAAACCAGTGAACAAGGATGTCATTGGTGTAAAGTGGGTATATAAGTTAAAGCACAATGAAAACTGTGAGATCATCAAATACAAGGCAAGAGTTGTTTCCACGGGCTATAGTCAAGAGTTTGGAAGAAATTTTGATGAATCTTTTGTTGCAGTGGCCCGAATGGACGCCATACGATTATTGCTTTCAATTGTTGCTAACAACTATTACCCTATATATCAGCTAGATGTCAAGTCTGCTTTCCTGAATGGAGAACTCTCAGAGGAAGTTTATGTCGAACAGACATAAGATTTTAAGAAAAAAGGGGAAGAGAGCAAGGTATATCGCTTACACAAAGCACTTTATGGGCTCAAGCAAGCACCACGGGCTTGGCACTCAAAACATTTCTGGTTTTTTCAATCAAGAAGGTTTTCATGCTAGTAAGTACGAACCATCTCTCTATCAAAATTGAGCCCAATGGAAGGTAGATTTTTGTATGCCTTTATGTTGACGACTTGATCGTCACTGGTGCCACCACTTCAACCTCCATTGATGAATTCAAAAAGAAAATGCAAACTAGGAATGAAGGGACCGATCTTGGGCTGCTAAAATTTTTCCTTGGAATGCAGATAAAACAAAGTCCAGGATCAATCTTTCTTTCTCAGGAGAGATATGCCTCTGAAATTTTGAAAAAGTTTAACATAAAAGGTTGCAATCCATGTGTCACCCCAATGCCGATTGGTGAAAAGTTATGCAAGCTTAAAGAAGGTGAAGAGAAAATTGATGAAGAAAAATACAGAAGTATGATTGGTTCACTTATGTACCTAATTAACACGGGACCAGATTTGGAGTATGCTGTAAATCTCCTATCTCGTTTTGTTAGCATGTCGTCCAAGCTTCACTTGAACGCTGCAAAGTGAATTCTTCGCTATATCAAAGGCACCAGAGGCATGGGACTCCATTACACGACAGTTTTGAACTCCTCTCTCACAAGATATTGCAATTCAGATTGAGGGTCTCTTGATGACAGAAGGAGTATGGGAGCATATGTGTTTTTCTACGGGTCTACCCCCATCTCCTGGTTACCTAGGAAACAGCAAACGGTGGCGCTCTCCACCACGGAAGCAGAATACATGGCCTTAAGCGCGGGAATCTGCGAAGGCCTGTAGCTTCAGAGAATGATCGAAGAACTGAATGAAGAAAAGTCATTCCTTGTGAAGAGCAACAATGTTTTTGCAATAGCCCTATCCAAAAACCCGGTGTTTCACAACAAAAGCAAATATATTGAAATCAAGCACCATTTTATCAGAGAAAATCTAGAAGGAGAAGTAAAGATTATCTTTTGTCCCAGTGAAGAGCAGCTCGCCGATCTCCTTACCAAACCTCTCGGCAGAGGACGTTTTGTTGAGCTTAGGGCAAAACTTAACCTTGTTGGACCACCCGGTTCAAGAGGGGGTGTTGAAGATGAACCGTAGCCGGTGTCTTGAACCAAATAAATTCTGCTAATTAACGTTGCTTTAATTAAATGCCACTGTATGAATCCAAAGATACTCTTGACCTTTGGAATGCATTTTTATTTCTCTGAATGTTTCTGTTTGGTCTTCCTCATTCCTGCATCTATAAAAGCTCATGTAATGAAGAAGATTATCATTATGAATGAATCAACTTGAAAGCTATCTAATTTCTCCACTCTTGTTATCACTATGTGAGTTTCATTTCAAGCTAACATGATTGGTTGTGGTAAACACGTCTGGCTGAGACGAATAGGTTGAGGTTAGATCTAGGGTTGGAAATCGCCTTGGTGTAGGCGTCTAGGCTTGGTGTCTAGGTTAATTTGCGTGGTTGTGGAGTCGGACTTTCTAGAGAATCTCTGCTAGGAAAAACAAGAGTACATCGAGGTTGACGAAAGTCAACTAGTCCTTTGCCAACACAATGCACATGATCCAACATATATACCTATAAAATCAGAAACTAATTGCATTTTTGCCAACACAATGCACTTTTCAGTTTAATAACACATGCTTAATTTCACCAAAAGTACTTAGCAAAATAATTAGTATTATCCTAATAATTTTATATTAACATTAGGGCTCCCAGTTCTGCATTCCTTCATGAGGAATGCAGTTTTAAAATAGCATACCCTATTAAACAAGTTCAAAAACAAATCTGGAGTAAACGGTAGTCACTGTCAAGTGAAGTCAATTAATTATGCCACAAAACCCCAATGCAAGAGAAATGTTTAATTAATTCCAATGACAACTAATCACTTAAAACCTAACCCAGCTTCAAACATCAATCAAGTTCCTGAAGAAAATGATGACAATATAGAAAATCAAATCACCCACTTGTAATGTGAAAAGTCTGTCCTCAAACTGGATCTCCTTCGTCAAAAAATCCGCCCCAATTGTTGCTTTATACTGATTGCTAAACTTTTTATTAACATATCTATGTGGAATCAATCAACGGAAGAACACCCTTGATCTGATCAAACAAAAAACAAACAAAATCCTGCGATTTGTAACAGCAACTCCCAAAAAAATTAAAAAATAATCAAGGATACTGGTTCATCAAAGACGTCTTCCCAACCCTGCCACAGAATCAGAAACGGGAAATTATAAAAGGGAGGAGAAACCCTTAATTACAGCTTTGGGGAAACGCAGAAAGGCCTAAGCAGCGCTCACCCGCTGTCGCCGAGGATAATAACTTTGAGAAGCATGCGCCTACGGGACGCCATGGATCGAGATTCCTATACAGATTTGATCTTCGAGGGCTTGCTCCGGCTCCTCGATACAAATTCCTAAGTTTCGATTCCTGCGGGGAGAGAGAGAGAGAGAGAGAGAGAGAGAGAGAGAGATGAATGGAGAAGTAAAAGAGGAGTAAAATCGTTTGCTGAAATGTTCTGCCGCATATGTGCGGCGGTGGCTGGGGTAGTTAGGAGGGATTGGTTTGTGTAATTGCTTGAATGTAGGTGGAAATTACGAATTTAAATTTAAGTAAATTTCAATTCTGTTGTTGGGCTGAATGCAAAAATTTGATCACAAATATTGAAATTAGTACTTTCATTGCTCGGCTTTATATTAGAATTTAGTGGTTAAAATTGAAATTTTAAATTATCAGGATAAATAAATTCCACAGATTTAAAAATATATAAATAACTAAATTCCACAGAATTTAGTGTTTTAGCTATATGCAGGCCACAGATTTTTAAAAAGAGTGATGTTAAACGCAGACCGATTTTAGCTATATGCAGGTCACAGTTTTTTTAAAAAAATATCATTTTTACTTTTAAAACTTCAGGAAAAATGATTCGAGTAGTATTATGTGTTTTTTCCTTTCATGCAACTGTGTCCCCAAGGAGTTTACTCGTTTGTCGAGTCCGATGTGTTTTTAATTTACAACTGGCCTAAAGCTATTCATGGGTATTTGCTACGGCGATGGCGACAATCGCGACGTCGTCGGCGATGGCGGCCATGGCGGCGATGGTTATACTTCGGGTAGTTATGTCGCTAGTGGAGGTTCTTTGGATGAGGTGCGGTTAGCGCCTTTAGAGATACTCCATCAATAGCTCTCCCAGATTTACTGACGAAACAGTGACATTCAACGTAACCCCGCACGCATGATATTTTACTTACTTATTTTATGAATGTTATTTTGCTTGGTGATTTATTTAGAAAAAATATTAATTTGATTTTTTGAATATGGTATGTAAATATGAAATTTGGCCTGCATGGATAATTTTTTGGCCTGCATATATCCGCGGTCTGCATATAGCCAAAACCGGCATGCATTTAACATCGCTCTTTAAATAAAGTCCACATAATATAGTCTACATATTTATTAACATATAAATAAAGTTCACGACATAAAAACATAAATTCACATAAAATCAATTGAGTAAATGTAAGCGAAGCCAGATCCTCCTAATTGACACCGACAAAGTCATGAACATGTTCTTCGTGTCATCAACACTCAGCAGCATATTGATGGCATGTATGATCTCATGCTCAGTCAGATCTATAATAGCTGCAATGGCCGCATATATCTTGTGTGCTCTTGAGATGGATGATGTCGGCTAAGAGGTCACATTGCTCTCCTGTTGCATGTTCCTCGCAATTGCCGAAACAGCATCCGCAATAATATCTACCGCAATTGCTTTCTTCTTCTTGGGTTGTGGCACAACCTCCTCGACCACATTATCGTCCACCGAATCATCAACGTGGATCTCGTTCATTGCCTCATGCAGTGGCAGCATGAGTTCTGGTAACTCTATCAACCCCACATAGCATAGCTAAGTCATCTCAATTCACGATCACTTGGCTACGATAATGTTTTACAGTCGGATGTGCCTACATGTTTTACAGACGGGATGCAATCGCGAAATCTGATCTCGCGAGGTCAAAAATGGGGGGCGAGTTTCCTCTTTGTTCAATTCCTATTGGAATTGAAATGAATTCCAATTCCCACAATTTTTTTGGGTTGCCGAACGGCGGAATTAAAATTGTCAATTGAATTCTAATTCCAATTCTCCTATTCCTATTGGAATTTCATCCATTTTTATGTTTTAAATTAGTTCTCTTTTTTATGACGGTTATAACCGTTGTCATGTCAAGCATACATTTTATAACGGTGGCGTTTTTGTCAAAACCGGAACAAAAAAATGTGTCAAAAGGAGTCTATGTCTTCTTCATTTCTTTTGCAAATTTCACCTTATAAAATTATAATAAAACAGGTATATAAATTTTAAGTATACAATTCTATATGTTCTATGTCTCTCCTATGTATAATAAAACATGCATATTTGAATACTAATATCATTGAAGGAAAGTACTCATGATCATATGAGTTGAGCTGTCATTCGTTAACGCTCACCTAAGAAACTTCATCCACTTTTATGTTCAAACGGATGAAATTTTTTAGATGATCGTTAACGAATGACGGTTTAACTTGTGCGTTTACGACCGCCACCGCTGTGCCAAACGAAGCACAAGTATCATAAACTTATAGGGGAGGGAGGAGGGCTCTAGGGCTCCTAGAAAAATAAAAACTTAATCAGTGGTGTTAATTGTGCGACAGCCAGAGAACTGTTGTCGCAGACGAAAACTTCGATGGTGCCCTCCGAACGCCGGTCTTCAACTAAGTATATTTGTAATTATATGAGTATATTAATCTCTTGCTAACACTTATACATAGTATTGATGCATATCATCATTCCTTCTAGTCTCATAGAAGGCTCTGCCCCAAACCAACCCTCGAAAGTGCGCGTATAAACTCGAGTTTCCATAGACATGCATTTATATGCATGAGGGTGCATGTTGTTGGACTTAAAATCCGTTAGAGATCGAAAAATGAGCGAAATCTTTTCAAATCGAGCCAGCTTGGTCGCCTCGAGATCGTACCAAATGACTTCGAGTGTTATTCAACGGAGGCGGGTCGGGTCCTGATCGGATCATTAACAACCCTACCAAACACCTGCTGAAACACAACAATTCTTCTCATATATGAAAGACCTGAAAGAACCATGTCATCAATATTTGAAACTGAAGAACCTGAAGCAAACAAGCCATGGCAAAAATTATAAATGAATTTTCAATAATCTATCATTTTGCTTTCCAAGCACATAAATTGGAAGAAATTAAACAATCCCCAGCCAAGAACCCTAAGATTCCTTCAGCAAATGAGATAAATGACAACAATTTGGGGGAGAAAGATCTGTAATTTACACTTTTAATCATGTAGGGGAAAGGTTTACACCTGCTGCAAAACTTAGCTGTCGTTCTTCACATTACCCGTCTCCATTACCCGCGTCCGTCTACCTTCGCTGCTCGAACTTGACAGAATCTGACTGGACACAGTGGTCGGCGCACTATTCCCGCTGCTTCCATACGACTCGCTTAAAAATGCCATTTTTCTGAACTTTCTCATGTCTTCACTGTACTGGATTGCATCATAATCTGAGCTGCCGTAAGAACCATAGACACTGCTATGCCCGGGTTTAACTCCATCGTTCAGATCTTCGAGAGACGCGTCCCCTTCCAGAGCCCGAACAATCTAAGACAGTTTCATATGACAGAATCAGAAGCCAATTTTGAGTTAAGAGGGCGGTCAAATTTACCACGGATTATAAGGAGAAAAAGTCGAAACGGTACCCGACTCATCCTCGGCCTACGCCTAGCCGAATGACGCACGGAAGCAGCAGCACAAGCGATCATTTGTCGCATCTCGGGCGGGTTGTATCCTTTGCCCAGTTTCGGATCGGTTAGCGCATCGAAGTTGTCGTCATCGAGAGCTCGTGCGAGTAAAGGTCTTGCCTGGATAACAAATAAAATCACTTTGATTTAGACAGAATGACTTCTAAGGATGAGTGAAATGCAGCAAGGTGAATCTTGGAAGCATAACAACAAGTTTTCTGAGTTTGTATTCACCAAACATACCCAATCAACCAAGCTGTCATCCATGAAAGATGGGTTGGAATCGACAGGGCGGCGGCCAGTGATTAACTCGAGAAGCATGACTCCGAACGAGAAAACATCGGACTTATCCGTGAGTTTGCCGGAAGACGCGTACTCCGGGGCAAGATACCCAAAAGTTCCCATGACTCTGGTGGAGACATGGGTGTTGGTCTCTGATGCAATTTTTGCAAGGCCAAAATCTGCAACCTGCAGAATATAGTAATATACATAGTTAGATTCATAAAGGTTTCATTATTCATTTGACCTTGAAGAGGGTTGCATGAGATGTTGAACCAATTTTGCGCAATGTTTATTTTTTTCACTTCTAACCAAGTTATATGGATAAATGATATCTGCATAATAATGTTATTTACAAAATAATGTTGTTTATCAAATATAGTGTTTGGGGGTCTACAAGAAATATAATGTTATCTAGATGATAAATATATTAGTTAATAAGAATGGGGTGAGATGATGGGGGATATAATGTTAAAAGGGAAAATTATTGATTTGAATAGGTTTAGGGTCCCTTTGGCACGGCGGTGGAGATCGTGAACGACGTGGTTACGAACCATAGTTGGTGAACGCTCGACCTCGCCTAAGGACCTCCGTCCATTTTTATGTTTAAAATGATTTTTTCTTGGTGGATGTCATGACCGTTGTTTTGGTTTGAGGGTACGATTCCGCAACAAACGCGACGGTATAGGGGGCCACTATTTCAATGGTACTCTGTGAGCAGCCACTTTGTGCATTTATTGTCAAAGGTTAGGTCTTTCTCCTCTGAGAGAAGCCACTTTGTGCATTGTGCCAAAGGTTAGGTTTGTCTCCGATCTTCCCCTGCCCATGCCCCCAATGATTGGGGACTATGTGGGTTCTGTTGTTGTTGTTGTTGTTGTTGTTTGGATGTCATGACCGTTGTAATGCCAAAAACATATTCATGACGATAGCGTTTTTGTCCAAACTCACCGGAGCAAAAACATCGCACCAAACAGACGACGGTTCATAACCACTGCGTTCACGACCGCCACAACCGTGCCAAACGGACCCTTAAGCTCCGTTTGGCGAGGCGTTTTTGCTCCGATGAGTTTGGACAAAAACGTCACTGTCACATAATGTATGTTTGACATGACAACGGTGATGGCCGTCGCCAAGAAAAAAACTAATTTTGAACATAAAAGTGGATGAAGTTCCTTAGGTGAGGTCGGGCGTTCACGAACGAAGGTTCATAACCACCGTGTTCACGATCACCACCTATGTGCCAAACGAGCCCTTAGTCTTACAGCATCCAGGCATCTAGATGTCAACAAAATACAACTTAAATGTCATTTATACAATTAAAATTTATAGATTACACCAAACCAAGCAACTAGCCTGCGTTAATAACATACTTTACACGGAAGATGGAAGCAAAACCAGCAGTTCCTTAGTGAAGGGGAGTTTCAAATAAGCGCACATGCACTACATGCACCATGTCACTTTGCGAAATAAAGAACATACGAAAATGAAAAAAAAGAAAACAGCAATATTTGAATGCTCTACCTTTGCTTCGAACATGAAGTCGAGAAGGATGTTGGATGCCTTGATGTCGCGGTGAATAATCTTAGGATGGCCTGCAAATTAACAGACCTATAAGAACATTCTTGGATCGCCCGATAAGTCCGATTAGGAAGACCAAAAAATAAAAAAAATTAATGGCTGGAAATGAAGAAACTCACAGTCCTCGTGCAAATATGCCAGTCCTTTAGCAGAGCCGAGAGCAATTTTCAATCTGGTTGGCCAATCCAAAGTTGGCCGGTTATTACCTACAAAGAACAAAGAAAAATCAAAATGCTGCTTTCATACTAAGTCACAACGTCAAATGTTAAACTTGAGACTGGCTACTGATCGGATTAATGCAACTTAAGGGCTTGTACTATTAACCTGGTCAAGAAAAATCAATCCCCCCACCCCACACAAGCATAATCCTGAACTAAAAAAGACATGTGCTACGAATTTGCACGCCTGGAGAAATGGTTAGGCTGCCTCTAGGATATTCTGCGGGTCTCATGTTAAAAACACACACTCTTGCTCAAAAATTAGGGGTAAGGTGATGCACAATAAGCCCTCTCAGATCCTGTGATGGAAGAGCTTCGTGTGTGTTACGCCTCCGGACAGATCCGAAGGCAACAACGGGGCTGAACCAACTGGTTCAACACCCACTCTCTGAAGAACGGCCCTTGGGGGCTGAACCCACCCGGTTCAGCCCCTATTGGGTCAGCCGGCCTCGGGTCCGGGTATAAATATACCCGGAACCCCTCCTTGATGGTTATGCAAGAAATATTATCAGGTATTTTCCTTAGGCTCTCTCAAACCCTAGTTCTCTCCCTCTCGAATAGTTTCTTCTCCTTCTACGTTCGTAACAATTGGTATCAGAGGATTCGTCCTCCAAATTTTTTTTCCGCCGCATTGCTCCGATCCATCGGCGATATCGTCGCGATCCAACAGTAGCAGTGATTCCGCACGCCTCCAGCGGAATCGTCCCGCACGCCTTCAGCGACGATCCCGTCAAAGCCGATTCCGACGTCGACTTCTCCGACCCCGCTCGACCTCGACGCCGATCGTGCAGTTCCGGCTCTTCCGCCGATCCTCTTCCGCGACGATTTCGCCGAGCTTCAAGGCGTTTGATTCCAGCGGCTTCTTCGACAACGAGCTTCTTCTCCGACTTCTCCTTGCGGAGTACCTCGTTCCATTTCTGCGGAGTCCATCATGGTGACTCGTTCCCAGGAAGAATCAACTCGGTTGGCCTCCTTTGAAGAAAATTACACCGGGTTGGCCAACACGGTGGCGGCCTTTGACGAGAAATTAAAGGCTTCAGAGAAACGCCTTGAAGAAAAGCTAGATACGCGCCTGGACGAGATAAAAACTTTGTTGATACAACACGTCAAAGGCAAGACTGTTGGGGAACAGACCAACGCAGTCCAGATTCCCATTCCGTCTCCGGCATCGGGACACGGAGACTGCGCGGTTCGAGATGGTCACGATCGGGCCTCCAGCTTCAATAAGGCACCTGGAATCAACATGTCTGCCATGGATTTCCCTTCATACCAGGGGCGCTACGAGGACCAACGACCCAACGGGACGGGGCACCCGCATCGTGAGGGGCTCTTTCCCTTTCCAGGCATGCCGGGACATATCGGCGACGGCAGAGGTGGCGGCGGAGGGGAGTTTCGTCCGCCGGTGGGCGGAAACCCCTATGGAGAGGATTGGGGGTACCCACATCTCGCCGCTACTCGACGACAACCACAGGGCCTCCCACATGATTATGGCGGACACGGACTGCAGCAACCCAGAGCTTACATGGCGCCGAAAGTAACCCGCATGAACTACCCCAAGTTCAAAGGAGGCGACGCACTGGAGTGGGTCCAAAAGGCTGAGCTGTTTTACAATTACCAGGAGATACCAGAAGCACAGTGGGTAAAGTTGGCGTCCTTCCACTTGGAAGAGGACGCATACCAGTGGACCCAGTGGTTCCTCCGGGGACGGGATCACGCGCCATGGCACGAGTTTGTCGACGGCTTCACCGCCCGCTTTGGTACGCTTGAGTATGAGAACTTCGAGGCTCTTCTTCAGAAACTGCGCCAGAAAGGGACGGTGATGGAGTACATAACCGCGTTTGAAAGGCCAACAGGGTACAGTGGAGCGAGGGGACATTGCAGAGTTGTTTTATTTCCGGCTTGAAGGAGGACCTCAGAGATGAGGTGCATGCCTATATGCCGCGCAGTTTGACACACGCTATCAGCTTGGCCCGGCTTCAAGAAGAGCGCCTCAATCGACAGAAGTCCAGGGGAGACACTACGAGGATCGCTACACACCTTCCCGACACAAAGAAAGATCACGCGACTACAGAACGAGCGACAGTGAAGAAACTTACTTGGACAGAGCTACAGGCAAGGAAGGAAAAAGGGTTGTGCTTCAACTGTGATGAGAAGTTCACCCCAGGCCACAAATGTCAGATGATCCAGGTTTACATGCTGCAGGGAGATCAGACACCAGATGTAGGAGGAAACGCACAGGAGCACATTCTGGATACAATCGAGTACGAGGTATCGGCCCTGACTATGGCGGGAGACACTGCACCGCCCACTCTGACTATGGAGGGATGGATCGGCCAACAGCAGGTGACCATTTTGATTGACAGTGGGAGTACACATAACTTCATCAGCCCGGCGGTGGCACAGAGGCTGGGGCAACAGATCATCAAGGATGTCGTTTCCCCGGTTGTGGCCGCCAGTGGCCATGAGCTGCAGTGTGAAGGCGTGGTTCAGGACGTCGGGATCAGTGTGCAGGGCTATGCTGACAAGATGGATATCTATTTATTACCCATCCGGGGGTCCGATGTGATTCTGGGGGCCCACTGGTTGCGACAGCTGGGTAGGGTAACTCTGGATTGGGCCAAGTTGACTCTGGAGTTTTCTAAGGAGGGGAAGGAGTATTGCCTGCATGGAGTCAGACGCTCACCGCTACCAAGGATCTCTCTTTGTTGCTTGGAGAGGCTGACGGAGCCACCGGATTTCCACCTTGAGGACAAGCTGGGTCTTGAAGGGGTGGGGAATGTTACGCCCCCGGACGGATCCGAAGGCGACAACGGGGTTGAACCAACTGGTTCAGCCCCCACTCTCTGAAGAACGGCCCTCGGGGGCTGAACCCACCCGGTTCAGCCCCTATTGGGCCGGCCGACCCCCTTGGTCGGACGGCCTCGGGTCCGGGTATAAATATACCCGGAACCCCTCCTTGATGGTTATGCAAGAAATATTATCAGGTATTTTCCTTAGGCTCTCTCAAACCCTAGTTCTCTCCCTCTCGAATAGTTTCTTCTCCTTCTACGTTCGTAACAGTGTGTTACGGATATCAAGCAAAAATCAAGCAACAAGCACAAGAAAATCACAAATTTAATGTGGTTCACACAACATGGACTACGTTTTCACGGACAATAGCAAATCGATTCACTAGATAAAAGAACAAGAAGTTATAAAATAATGTGTTGTTCAACACACTCTAATCATAATCCTAGGACAGGAAGAGTTTTATACACAACTTTGTGTTATTCTACGTATAGATTTCTCAAAATATCTCTTCAACTAACTATGTGCATAGGCTTTTCAATGCTAGCGAACAGATTCGTGGTGTGCATGATATCACATTAAGAATGAACAGATGGGTTAGAATTCAAAGCATATAACTAGCATCATGCATTAGACCCCATATCGATCTATATCTTACTCGAGGTTGCAGATGTCAGATGTCAGATTCATGTCGGGTTGCGTTTGAAATGTCGGATTGCGGGGATATATTGGAGATATTTACAATCTCAGATTTTAATATCTAAATAAATTTAATCATATATATACAAAAAAAATTGTAAATATGTGCAATTGTACCTAATATATATTTATAAATTACACAATAAACATAAAACAACACTCAAGTCTTTATCCCGCTATAGTGGGGTCGGCAAATTACACAATAAACATATATAAACATAATGTATGTTTATAAATTACACAAGAAATAGGCGTTGACAACAATAATGACATAAAGAGTATCAAATGAGAGCGAGACGAGAAAGTTGTGAAATTAGGCGCAGAGAGTTGCACGAAATGAAACACGGAACAAAATATTGCCCCTTAGTCGCTTTAAAAAAGGGAAAAACAATTTAATACCCTCGCCTATATATCGGGCGATATTTTGAAAAACGACATGCTTTCTTAAAATGCCGATGTTGTGTCTCCCCAAAACCTTTATGTTGGGCGACTTGTCAGATATGTCGGTCGACATCTACTACACTAATCTCACTACCACTATAGTAAATTACACAAATTCATCTCCATCAGCAACAACCTTATTCAACTCAAGAGGCCAGTTTTATGTATCCTTCATAACTAATGATTCATGTTAAGAGCATTTTGTTAATCCTTGCATATTTAATCCTTCCATATAACTTGTGAAGATGTTAGCTAAAGCAATTCTCTGATAAAATTACATAGAAAACCTTCTAACTTACCTCCTAACAAAGATCATGATAATAGAAATGAAGCAAATTAGAAGAACAATTTAGAGGCCTGAGCTATCTTAATTAGACTTTTGGGTACTGAATCCTCAACAAATATGTTAGCGAGTAAAATGCAAAGAAGAAGTTTAGAAGTCAAGTTCAGTACTCACCATGCAAATGGAACTCCAATGTATTGTTAGGAACAAACTCATAAACAAGCAATCTCCTCCCATCAGCAATGCAATAACCAACCAATGTAACCAGATGCCTATGGTGCACGCGACTTATGATCTCGACCTCCGCCTGGAACTCGCGCTCTCCTTGCCCGCTACCGGCCTTCAACTGTTTGACGGCGACTTCTATGCCGTTCGGAAGCATTCCTCGATGGACGTATCCGAAACCGCCTTGCCCGAGGAGATTGGCATCGGTGAATCCGTCTGTTGCCATAACCAGTTCTTCGTACGTGAACATGCTTTTTGATGATCCAAGATTGATGCCCGGTGATGTTGATGGAATTTGTGGATTCTCGGATCCGGAATAACTCGAACTGGATCCCCCGCTGTTTATCATAAATGGCGGGGGAGGGCGCGGAATTGGGGGTGTTTTGACAATGTGCTCCAGTGGGGGTGGAGCATTGTGGTAATTGTGTTGGGCATATGGTTGATCTGATAACAAATTGAGATGAATTAGAAGATCTGGTTATGTTGATAACAATATACAGTTTTATAAAAGATGGATTTTAACTATGAAACGTTTTGGGATCAGTGGCTTCCTAAAATTAATACACTAGCTTGCATCTCATAGCTATGTCTTGATTTGCCTAAAGACAACAAATTGATGATCAGTCATTATGTTTAAGGTGGGAAACAGCAATAATCTCATGTAGAGAGGAAAAAGAGGAGACAACACCCTTCACTGGTGGAGGCGGCGGAGGAGAGCTATGGTGGTAGTGAGACTGCGGAAGAGGTTGCGGCCGATGTTTCTTCCTGAAGCAGCAGAACCAGACAATACCCAAAATCAATAGAATGCCCACTCCTCCCACAACCAATCCTGCCACCAGCACGGTGGAATTCGAATTCGACGAGGAGGAAGGCGGCGAGGGGGAAAGATTGGAGCTCGGGGTATTCGGAGACGACGACCCCTCAGGCGGAGGTGGAGAAGGGCTCGAAGGCGTGGGCTTTCCCGTTTGCGGGGGAGATGGCGTAGTGTCGGCAGGGGGAGGCGGAGAAGAGGAGGTCGGCGGGGTTAAGGAAGAAGGAGGAGGAGGAGGAGATGAAAATGGTGGTGTTACAGCTGCCGGAGGCGGAGGAGAAGAGATAGGTGGAGCTGAGGTTACCGGGGGTGGAGGAGAAGAGACCGTCTGGGGAGGTGGAGCGGCGGGGTTTGAGGGAGGAGAAGCGGTGGGAGGAGCCGGCGGAGGGGCGGTGGGAGGAGCCGGCGGAGGGGCGGTGGAAGGAGCCGGCGGAGGAGCGGTGGCGGGTGCTGGAGGAGGAGTGGCGGGTGCTGGAGGAGGAGTGGCGGGTGCTGGAGGAGGAGTGGCGGGTGCTGGAGGGGGAGTGGCGGGTGCTGGAGGAGGAGTGGCGGGAGGTGCCGGCGGAGATTCTGGCGGCGAAGGTGAGGTGGGCGGGGGAGCGGAGATTGGAGCGGGGGAGGACGACATCGCCGGCGGCGTCAAAAGTGGCTGCTTTTTGCCACAGCGCAGAAAAAACACACTCCTTCAATCTCCATCCTTATTATTCCCTCGGACAAAAGAAAAAATTGAAGCGGCCCACACGCTGCCGGTGGCTCTGACCTACTCCCTCCTCCTTTGTCAAAGATTGCGTGTAGAAGCTTATTATATTTTCTTCAACTGTAATCACGATGAAGAACACGGTTTGGGCCAGAGTGAAAATGCTCATCATTTGATGTTCGCCGGTAATATATTTAAAACATAATATAAAAAAATGGTGTACCTACTTATGCTTCTAATTGATTTGTATATTACAAATTTACAACTGTGAAATTATTATTATTTTAATTGTGATTGTTGCGGAACGCTTATGGCTCTTGATAGACCGGTCCACTTGAACCACCTTAGCTCGTGAACGAACTAAGCGCGCAAACAGTCAATTAGAGATTTGTCGAGTACGCTGGGACTTTTTAACGTGAAAAATCCGAAAAGGGTAAAAAACCACGCGGCCGGAGCTGTGCCGACCAAACTTCACTATCTCCTGGGGGGTTACAATTTGGACGCTAGAACTCGAGCGCGACAGGCCGTTGCTCGTTACAATGATGGAGAGAGAGAGAACTCCGAGGGTGACAGGCCACCTCTCAGAAAAACTAAGTCTTTTTCCCTTCTGAGAACCAAAGTGAGAAGGCTAGTCGTCTTTTCTTTCTGAGAACAAAAGTGAGAAGGCTAGTCGCCTTTTCCTTCTGAGAATACTGGAGAACGCAAGTGAGAAGGTTGATCGCATTTTCCTTCTGACAATGCTGGAGAACGCAAGTGAGAAGGCTAGTCGCTTTTTCCTTCCGGGAATGCTGGAGAACGAAAGTGAGAAGACTGGTCGCCTTTTCCTTCCGGGAATGCTGGAGAACGAAAGTGAGAAGGTTGATCGCATTTTCCTTCCGGGAATGCTGGAGAACGAAAGTGAGAAGGCTGGTCGCCTTTTCCTTCCGGGAATGCTGGAGAACGAAAGTGAGAAGGCTAGTCGCCATTCGGGATGATGAAGATCTTCAAGTCCACGAAGGAGATCTTCAAGCGCCGAAGGAGAATTCCGCAAAAGTTTGCAAGGAGCTCTCCCGGGTCCAGAAGTCAGGGTCCTTTCCAATGAAGCCCTGGGGCTCCTTTTATAGCTTTAGCCGGGGGCGGTCCGGTAATCTTGTCGTCGGCAGTTTCCATAAATGCTTGGTGGACGAATCATATTTTCCGATTTGGGGCACATGGATCGCCATTTTTCGTAAATGACCACCTTGCCCTTCGGGCAGCCTGGGCGGCTTGGGCAGTTCGGGCAGTTCTGTTGGAGACGAAAAAGGCGACTGGCCGTTCCTGAAAAGTGAGAAGCCTGAAAGACAAAAACTGAGAAGCCTGAAAGACAAAAAGTGAGAAGCCTGAAAGACGAAAAGTGAGACAGTCGGAAAGACAAAAAGTGCGAAGCCTGAAAGACGAAAAGTGAGACAGTCGGAAAGACAAAAAGTGAGAAGCCTGAAAGACAAAAAGTGAGAATGCTCTGAACGCGCTCAGAAGCGTTCTGAGCGCGCAACGAACATGGAAGTACTTTGAACGCGCTTGGAGGCGTTCTGAGCGTGCGTGAGCGCGGGGGCGTTCTGAGCGCGCTCAGAAACGTTCTGAGTGCGCAACGAACATGGGAGTGCTTAAAACGCGCTTGGAGGCGTTCTGAGTGCGCGTGAGCGCGGGGGCGTTCTGAGCGCGCTCAGAAACGTTCTGAGCGCGCAACGAACATGGGAGTGCTTAGAACGCGCTTGGAGGCGTTCTGAGCGCGCGTGAGCGTGGAGGCGTTCTGAGCGCGCTCAGAAGCGTTCTAAGCGCGCAACGAACATGGAAGTGCTTTGAACGCGCTTGGAGGCGTTCTGAGCGCGCGTGAGCGCGGTGGCGTTCTGAGCGCGCGTGAGCACGGAGGCGTTCTGAGCGCGCTCAGAAGCACTCTGAGCGCGCAACGAACATGGAAGTGCTTTGAACGCGTTTGGAGGCGTTCTGAGCGCGCAACGAACATGGAAGTGCTTAGAACGTGCTTGGAGGCATTCTGAGCGCGCGTGAGCGCGGAGGCGTTCTGAGCGCGCTCGGAAGCGTTCTGAGCGCGCGTGAGCGCGGAGGCGTTCTGAGTGAACGGTGGAGCGGGGAGTTGTGCCCCAAATAGAAATTGGGATCCGACGCACCTGACAAGGGGGTGCGACTATGGCAGGGCCCCTTGCGAGCCCCCCTGCGGAAAAAGGCGAGGGGATGGGGGCCGGACCGCACCCTATGGGCGGTGCGGCTGAGTCGCACCCTTGGGGGATGCGGCTTGGCCGCACCCTGAAGGGGCGCGGCTGGGCCGCGCCCCCCAAGGGGTGCGGCTGGGCCGCGGGGCCGCACCCCTTAAGGGGTGCGGCTGGGCCGCAGGGCCGCACTCCCCGGCCGCACCCCTTGAGGGGTGCGGCTGGGCCGCACCCCCAAGGGTGGTGCGCCTGGGCCGCACCTCTTGAGGGGTGCGGCTGGGCCGCACCCCCAAGGGGGGTGCAGCTCCGCGCGAGCCGCACCCCGAGGGGGGTGCGACGGGGTCGTTCCCCCACGACGGGGGGCGCTGTCCGCGCGCTACCGCGCGCTACCGTGCATGCGGTAGCGCACGCGCTTGCGGTTTGCTCTTCGCGCGCTCTGTTTCTGGCGGTTGGCGGCGGAAATGGCGGGCTCGGTTTCTTCGATTCGAGCGATTGCCTGCTGACCGTTGACCCCATCTCTCTTCAGTGGAGTTTTCTCTAGACGCACCCCAAGGCCTTTATGGATGGTATAACATAAGCCCCCCAAACCTTCGGAGTCCGAGTTTCGGCGCGGAGGAGTTCGGAGGTTTTAATTTTTCTGCGGCGGCTTTGATCATTGCTCTCTTTGTGGTGCCTTGGGTAGGAGTTGTCGTCGGGGGTAAGTGTGGTTGACTTTGTTTCTTTGTTCTGGACAGGCGTTTCTCGTCGTACGCTGAGTCATGATAGCCCTCTGATGGTCCTGCTGCCCTGGTTGCTGACGAAGCATTGATTGAGGGAAGACGCTTTAAGATGGCCGGCGAATGGCGTTGGTTCTCTGAGACTGTTGATGGCTTGCTGCCCAGCATTGATATCCGTATAGGTTGAATGATTTCTGCAAAATAACAGATGAACTTGCACGGTTCTGAGCCCGCGGCTTTTATATAATAGAAAATTAGTTTGCACGAGTCTGTGCTCGCGGCTTTTGCATAACAAAAAATTAGTTTGCACGAGTCTGTGCTCGCGGCTTTCACATAATAATAAAAAATTAGTTTGCACAAGTCTGTGCTTGCGGCTTTTACATAATAAAATAGGTGCACGAGTCTGGCTCGCGGCTTTTATATAAAATAGGTGCACGAGTCTGGCTCGCGGCTTTTATAAAATAGGTGCACGGGTCTGGCCCGCGGCTTTTTGCACGAGTCTGGCTCGCGGCTTTTTGCACGAGTCTGTCTCGCGGCTTGGCCGGTGAATAGCGTTTGTATTCAAACCGAGGGTAAACGTAAGGGGGGCAGGCCCCTACGATGCACGAGTCTGGCTCGCAACTTTTCTGCACGAGTCTGGCTCGCGGCTTTTTGCACGAGTCTGGCTCGCGTCTTTTTTGCACGAGTCTGGCTCGCGGCTTTTACTCGCGCGAGATTTACTCGCGACTTGGCTTGCGCGAGACTGGCTCGCGGCTTTTGCTCGCGCGAGATTTACTCGCGACTTGGTTTGCGCGAGACTGGCTCGCGGCTTTTGCTCGCGCGAGATTTACTCGCGACTTGGTTTGCGCGAGACTGCCCCCCAGTGATTGATCCTTCGGCGGCGCTGATGTCTTTTCCTGCCATGATGCCAAGTCACGAGTATCGTTGGGCTGGTGATACTGTGTTTCTGGACTTCTGTCAGGATGGGCCACACGGTCTTGGGCATTCGTACTGGAGAGCTCTCCTTCGGGTTTGCTGATAAGCGAGTGGAGGGGAGCCAAATCAGCATGCCCCCCGGGGATTGATTCTTCACTTGTGCGGATGGTTTTTCCTGCCATGATCTCTAGTCTCGAGTATCGTTGTGCAACGGATACTGTCTTCAGAGTCTTCTTCAAGCTTTGGGGTAACTCTTCCCACAGACGGCGCCAAACTGTTGCGGAACGCTTAGGGCTCTTGGTAGACCGGTCCACTTGAACCACCTTAGCTCGTGAGCGAACTAAGCGCGCAAACAGTCAATTGTAGATTTGTCGAGTACGCTGGGACTTTTTAACGTGGAAAACCCGGAAAGAGTAAAAAACCACGCGGCCGGAGCTGTGCCGACCAAACTTCACTATCTCCTGGGGGGTTACAATTTGGACGCTAGAACTCGAGCGCGACAGGCCGTTGCTCGTTACAATGATGGAGAGAGAGAGAGAACTCCGAGGGTGACAGGCCACCTCTCAGAAAAACTAAGTCTTTTTCCCTTCTGAGAACCAAAGTTAGAAGGCTAGTCGCCTTTTCCTTCTGAGAACAAAAGTGAGAAGGTTTGTCGCCTTTTCCTTCTGAGAATGCTGGAGAATGCAAGTGAGAAGGTTGGTCGCCTTTTCCTTCTGAAAATGCTGGAGAACGCAAGTGAGAAGGCTGGTCGCCTTTTCCTTCCGGGAATGCTGGAGAACGAAAGTGAAAAGGCTGGTTGCCTTTTCCTTCCGGGAATGCTGGAGAACGAAAGTGAGAAGGCTGGTCGCCTTTTCCTTCCGGGAATGCTGCAGAACGAAAGTGAGAAGGCTAGTCGCCTTTCGGGATGATGAAGATCTTTAAGTCCACGAAGGAGATCTTCAAGCGCCGAAGGAGAATTCCCCAAAAGTCTGCAAGGAGCTCTCCCGGGTCCAGAAGTCAAGGTCCTTTCCAATGAAGCCCTGGGGCTCCTTTTATAGCTTTAGCCGGGGGCGGTCCGGTAATCTTGCCGTCGGCAGTTTCCATAAATGCTTGGTCGACGAATCATATTTTCCGATTTGGGGCACACGGATCGCCATTTTTCATAAGTGACCACCTTGCCCTTCGGGCAGCCTGGGCGGCTTGGGCAGTTCGGGCTGTTCTTTTGGAGGCGAAAAAGGCGACTGGCCGTTCCTGAAAAGTGAGAAGCATGAAAGACAAAAAGTGAGAAGCCTGAAAGACAAAAAGTGAGAAGCCTGAAAGACGAAAAGTGAGACAGTCAGAAAGACAAAAAGTGAGAAGCCTGAAAGACGAAAAGTGAGACAGTCGGAAAGACAAAAAGTGAGAAGCCTGAAAGACAAAAAGTGAGAATGCTCTGAACGCGCTCAGAAGCGTTCTGAGCGCGCAACGAACATGGAAGTACTTTGAACGCTCTTGGAGGCGTTCTGAGCGTGCGTGAGCGCGGGGGCGTTCTGAGCGCGCTCAGAAACATTCTGAGCGCGCAACGAACATGGGATTGCTTAGAACGCGCTTGGAGGCGTTCTGAGCGCGCGTGAGCGCGGGGGTGTTCTGAGCGCGCTCAGAAACGTTCTGAGCGCGCAACGAACATGGGAGTGCTTAGAACGCGCTTGGAGGCGTTCTGAGCGCGCGTGAGCGTGGAGGCGTTTTGAGCGCGCTCAGAAGCGTTTTGAGCGCGCAACGAACATGGAAGTGCTTTGAACGCGCTTGGAGGCATTCTGAGCGCGCGTGAGCGCGGGTGGCGTTCTGAGCGCGCGTGAGCGCGGTGGCGTTCTGAGCGCGCGTGAGCGCGGAGGCATTCTGAGCGCGCTCAGAAGCGCTCTCAGCGCGCAACGAACATGGAAGTGTTTTGAACGCGTTTGGAGGCGTTCTGAGCGCGCGTGAGCGCGGAGGCGTTCTGAGCGCGCAACGAACATGGAAGTGCTTAGAACGCGCTTGGAGGCGTTCTGAGCGCGTGTGAGCGCGGTGTCGTTCTGAGCGCGCGTGAGCGCGGAGGCGTTCTGAGCGCGCTCGGAAGCGTTCTGAGCGCGCGTGAGCTCGGAGGCGTTCTGAGCGAACGGTGGAGCGGGAAGTTGTGCCCCAAATAGAAATTGGGATCCGACGCACCTGACAAGGGGGTGTGACTATGGCAGGCCCCTTGCGAGCCCCCCCTGAGGAAAAAAGCGAGGGGAGGGGGGCCGGACCGCACCCTATGGGCGGTGCGGCTGAGTCGCACCCCGGGGGGATGCGGCTTGGCCGCACCCTGAGGGGGCGCGGCTGGGCCTCACCCCCCAAGGGGTGCGGCTTGGCCGCACCCCTTAAGGGGTGCGGCTTAAGGGGTGCGGCTGGGCCGCAGGGCCGCACCCCCCAAGGCGTGCGGCTGGGCCGCAGGGCCGCACCCCCCAAGGGGTGGGGGTGCGGCTGGGCCGCACCCCCAAGGGGGGTGCAGCTCCGCGCGAGCCGCACCCCGAGGGGGGGGGGTGCGGCGGGGTCGGTCCCCCGCGACGGGGGGCGCTGTCCGCGCGCTACCGCGCGCTACCATGCATGCGGTAGCGCACACGCTTGCTGTTTGCTCTTCGCGCGCTCTATTTCTGGCGGTTGGCGGCGGAAATGGCGGGCTCGATTTCTTCGATTCGAGCGATTGCGTGCTGACCGTTGACCCTATCTCTCTTCAGTTGAGTTTTCTCTAGACGCACCCCAAGGCCTTTATGGATGGTATAACAGTGATTAATATTGTTGTATAAATGTGTACTCAACTATTCATACACATTGACAAGTATAAATGTGTATTCGCGTATATCATTAAGTATTAATGTGTATTCATACTTCTGAAAAGTAATGCAAAATTTGTGTTACATCATTGTACAACTCGTATTCGACGAGTAGACCAGTAGGTGCTCGGCGAGTAGATCAGCACTTCTTGGCGAGTAGACCAACTACGGTCCTACCCGCCCAAGGCAGGTGAAGCGAGTACGCCCCTCCCTGCCAAAGTCTCTTATCGACATCACCGCGCATAGCGCATGACTCCTCTCGACGACTTAAACAGCCCGTCTCGACGACGAAGCTCCTCCTCGCCTAGGGCGAGGCGAGTAAGACACGTCTCAGTCGCACTCACTCAAGGAGGGAGCGAGGCGAGTACGGGTCAACCCGACTCATCAGTCCCCCTTAGCTATCTGCATACCAGCACTGGCTGCGGTTAGTATCTTCAAAAGGCGCGAGGAGCTGTTCGCAGACCATTTGGGTCTGCATTTAGCAATTTAGTTAAGGCGGAGGTCGCTAACTGCAGGCCATCTAGACCATTTTGCCCCTGGGAAGTTTTTGTCTATAAATAGGACTCATTATGTCTCAGATCATCACAGATCCACCCCTCTTTGAGAGCTTGTGTTTTCTTCCTTGTGTTGTCTGAGACAGACTCAGCCTCAGGTTTTTTGGAGGGGAAATCGAGTGAGATTTCCGGGTTAGTGGCGGGACCTCCTCGCTGCAGCAAGTGAGTTCATTCTCAGGCAACCCTCTACCAACCGTGATGGTTAGTTCTCAGCTCGAAATACTTAGACCTAGGGATTTGACGAATAGAGAAGTAACTCAAGCTACTCCCCAAATCTCGAACATAGTTGGACTTGTATCAGGGTTCCAACAATCATTCCTATTATTGTGAAAATATATAAATGCATATATTAATTCAAGAAAAAGTAATATCTACATATTTTAAAAAGAATTTTAATTTTAATTAATCCATTAAAAGGATCAACTATATTATTAAAAAAACATGGGTGTAGTTTAAATTATTGACATAAAAAAAGTTTTGGAACCTTAGAAAAGGCAAATTTTAGGGATCAATTTAACATTTTTGTCATAAATAAATTATCCAGAGTAATATATCTAGAGAGAATCTTGATAAGATATTTTAAAAAGTCTAATGCTTCGACGGAATTGGAATTGATTTTGAATGCTCGGAGCATTCTAATTCCTTGAGGCATGTTCAAATGTTAGGAATTTAGCATTTTAAAATTGACTTTGGGAATTAATAAATCAAACTTGTTGTTCAGTCGGACTAAATCAAGTTGGAATTGAACTAAAACTTGATTATTGAATCAAGTTGGAATTTTTACAAATTTTCTTTGATTATTGACGAGATCTATAATTTTTTTGTTGAACATTTTTTCTAAAAATTCACGTACAAGATGTATTTTCAAAAGGCGTGTAATAACTCCTAGAAATTGGTGTGCGAATAGTCAGATCTGATGTGCTTATAACAATTGCCAAAAGAAATGCTCGTAATCGCGAGAGCCCCTTGATTCCCAGACCCGCGGTTACAAGAAAATTTGTAAAAATGATATTCACACCCATATCGGTTACAAGAAAATTAATAAATTCTATTCCAAAGATATTGTGTCTAAAATAACGGCATTATTAGCTCATATACGATTTATTAATTAGTATTAGGAGGAGAATAGAGCTCTTTAGATGCAAATAGCAGCATCTTTGGCACGGCATAAGAGTCATAGCTAAACAATAAATAATATCTATAAATAATAATAATAAGTACAATGTCAACGTTCATAAAATATGGTAGTTTGAACCTCAAACACCAAATCATACTTGCAATAACAATGAGAACGTGCACTGATGTAATCTGAGTCGTACCCGAGTTTTATTTTATTTCATGCATTTTTATTTGGTATTTTGTAGTGCATGTATTAGCGTTGTTGCGGTCTACTCAAGGCTCTTAAAAACCGATTCAGAACGAACCGTCTTAGCCCGGGAGTGGTCGAGCGCGCAATCAGTTACTGAGAGACGAGACGGATGACAAAGAATTTTTTTAGCGTGGAAAACACAAGAAAGGGATAAAAAACCACGTGGTCGGGACAGTGCCAACCAAGCTTCACTATTTGCAGCTTCTTTATAGGGCTTCCTTGAGAGATCGAGGGCGATAGGTCGCTCATCGTTACAATTTTAGAGGAGAGAGAGAGGCGTTCGGAGGGTGACAGGCCACCACTCCCGAAGCTTTGACTTCTTCTTTGTAGGGGTGGGAAGCATCGTGCTCTGGGACTTGCGTGTTTTGGAACCTGTGCGCACTCTAGAACTTTGCGCGCTCTGGAACTTGTGCGCGCTCTGGAACTCGGCACACTCTGGAACTTAGCGTTTTGGAGCTTGAGCACTCTGGAACTTGTGCGTTCTTTCGAATGCTTGAAGATGGACGGGATTCTTCTTCTGCTTCGAGGTGCTAACTCGAAGATTCCTTCGAGTACAACTTTCAAGAGGAGGGAGATCTTCAAGAGAGCCCTCTCTCTCTCTCTCTCTTGAACTTAGGAGGAAGGAGAAAGAGAATAGAATGATGAAAAGAGAAGCTTTGAGGTTCTATTTATAGGCCCCAAAGGGGGTTACGGTAGTTATGCGGTTATTCGCAGGCCGTAACCACCGCAAATGTTATTTGCAGTCTGATTTCATATAAATTAATACACATATTTTCTACTAATTTACTACGCGCAGGACGATATGATTTCAGATGTTTGCACCCGCCCACTACGGGTGGTTACGCCGGTGGTTGCGCGGGTGGTTACCCGCCAATCGGGAGCTGGAGAACGCAAGCGGACGATCAGACGGTGGAGGACTCCGGCCGGCGAGGACGACCGACCGGCGAGGGGGGACGCCGACGAGGAAAGGCGGACGGGAGGGCGGCTGGTCGAGAGGGCGCCCGACCGAGGGAGGGCGGCCGGGAGGGCGGACGGCCCCGAGCGGCCGGCCGCAAGGCCCCTTGCGGCCCTTCGGCCGTGCGGCCTAACTCGGCCGTCGGGTGGTCGGTCGGGGGCGAAGCGGCCGGCGGTCGGCCGACTGGGAGGCCGACCGCGAAGCCGTGCGCCAGCCGGACGGCGGATTAGCCGCACGCGTTCGAGGCGTGTGGCCAAGCGAGGCCGGCCGGGAGGCTTAGCCGCGCGACCAGGCCGCACATCGTGGGTGTGCGGCCATGGGCGGGCGGCCTCCAGGCCGTGCGCCGGCCTCCAGGCCGTGTGCCGGCCGGCCGCACGCGCGGAGGGCGTGCGACCAAGGGGGTCGGCCAGGTCGCACGCCGTGGGCGTGCCGCCATGGGCGGTCGGAGGGTCGGCCAGCCGCCACGTCGCGCGCGCCGAGGTCGCGCGACCGAGGGGGCCGGCCGGCCGGCTAGGCCGTACGCCGCGGCCCACGACCAAGGCCGGCCACACGCCGACAGCGTGCGGGTGGCCGGCCACGCCGGCGTGTGGGCGCGGGCGCGGCGGCGGCGGTTGGCACGTTTCGGACGGCGGTTTGGCGTTGATCGTGCACGGGGATTACGTGTGGTGATCGGGTGTGCGGTGGTTTTCTCCTAACTTCCCACTAAGAGAGTGAGGGTTATGAGATTCCGGCTATTCGCAGCCCGAAATTCCTATAAAATGGACGTGACCCCATCAAGCGCATGCACATTTTACTTAGGGTCCGTTTGGTTGGGCTGTTGCTGATGAAAAGCTGCTGATCAGAAATGGAGTTTTGAAAAAAAAGCTGTTTCTGAGAAATGGAGTTTTGTTAAAAAACTGTTTGGGTGAAATGGAGTTTTCAGTGCTTATTGAAATGGAGTTTTATAAATTTTGTTTGGGTTAAATGGAGTTTTTGAAAAAAAAAATTGTTGTTTCATAAAACACACAATCTTGATAATACTGACTATAATAGATATAAATACCAATAATTCATCTCACCATCTAAGATCTAGAAGTGTACAACTGTTGCGCTATATTTTCACGCAACGTGATCATCTCATCTACCCCGCCTGCTGTATCGGGACAAACTACTTGATGCCCTTGTGTGCTCACCCCCTCATCACCACCTCCCTGCTCGAACTCATTGAAATCAATATCCCTCCGCGACGGGTGCCTCCGAATAAAATTATGCAGTGCCATTGTCGCCATCACAATATCGGTTTGTTTGGTGAAGTTGTAGCTCGGCATATCACGCAATATGGCCCACTTTTTCTTCCAAATCCCAAACGATCTTTCAATGACACTTCTAAGGGATGAGTGCGCGTGATTGAATATCTCTCGGCGTCCTTCCGGTGCACGCCCGCCACGAGCAAAGTCTGGGAGATGATAACGTGTCTCTGGATATGGTTTCAAGTATCCCCTTTGTAGCGGATACCCAGAGTCCACCAAGTAATATTTTCCTGAAAACCAGGGTCAAAATTCGTTACGCTTCAAAGGTGAGAAGTATAAAAAATGGAGTAGAAATCTTATTACCTGGTGGTGGATGCGGAAATTTGTAACGGGGATCCCGAAGCGCATAATTGAAAATGCGGCTATCATGCGCAGAGCCTTCCCAACCTGGCATAACAAACGTGAAACACATGTTGAAATCACAAGCAGCCATCACATTTTGTGTTGGCATGCCATGTCTCCCAATGTACGGTACTTGATCACGAACAGGTACGCATGCATGAACATGTGTTCCATCAATTGCACCGACAAAATCTTTAAAGAATGGCATGTAACGTGTGTCATACAGAATCTCTGGCGGTGTGCTACTGAAAGATCTATCTAATGGTTGAATCACTTCGGCCGCCAGTAG